>JAEMON010000002.1:8214435-8231375 GCA_030264115.1 Lygus lineolaris | reverse complement strand
GTAAATGCTATATATAATCTCAAATACATTCTCTGTGCTTTGATATGCTAATATTTAGCCGTTTGGAGACATAGAAAACCAAATTAAATAATTTTTCGTCGAGAGAAACCAACCTTTGTTACTTGTAATATTGTGAAGCGGTACCTTGTATAAAATTAATTGCCAAATTAGGGAGAGATCGCCGAGGGTGACTCCCGGACCCCCCCTATCTGTTGTGCTTAACGCCTAACGGAGAATTTCATGATTTTGCAGCCACTCGGGACCTACCTTTCAAATTTCAGCTTTGTAGGTTGAATACGAAAGAAAACAGCTCCAGGATCCACTCAGCTGATGGAGGTCTGTCAATCATCCCCAAACTAGACCTAGATCCCAGACTTTCGCTTTCAACTTTCAGCTTTGCAGGTTCAATAAGAAATAAAGTAGCTTTTGTCCCACTCAGATAATTAAGGGTCTGTCATTAATCTTCAGCAAACTTCCAGAGCCTCGCTTTCATCTGAAGAGAGATATTTCATCCGAATGAGAAGAAATTTGAAATAGGTAATAACTACACCAGCGGTTGTGATGGAGCTACTTTCGTGATATAATTCTGTGTCGTTTTTGGGGTATTAGGTCATGACTAACGTTTGTTCCATTCTTTAAAAAGCTGTACGTACACCGATATCTGGTAGAATAAACCGAAAGGCTTGGATGAGTTAACTCCTCAATAAGAGCTGGGCCTTACATCCCAGCATATTCCAGGTTGGACTGTTGGGCGATCCTGTCGCAAACGAATTTTCTGACTTTTTCCAGGTTATCCAGGTTTTCCACATTGAGGGCCACGGTGGTATAAGATCCAAGAGGTGAAAGACGATTTGAAAAACGATAAAATCTCCAGCAGATTCAGAAACCTATTTCACGTTGGAACGAAATGGGAATGAACAAAATCATTGGTGAGGAGAAAGTGGTTAGCACATGATAGGCTAAGTACGCTCCCCGAATAGGAAACGAAACTGCAGTAAAACGGACCATGTGTATCCATTACACTATCTTCTACCTCTCACGAAAACCCCATTTGATAAGTCTCAGAAATGCGAAACTTCCGCGAGGATCTTCAGAACTTTATAGCCAAAAGGTTTATTACCTACAGATGTACACTGCCAACGATTTTGCCCTCACCGAGGAATGTAAAGGGGGCGAAAAAATGAAATCACCGTCTTCCTTGACTTCAGAACAGGAAATTAAACCGTATTCGTTCGGGTTATTCCTTCTAGAGCGCGCCACGACAGATAAAAGTCGAATTAGAAGATCATTTGAGTTTTCAAGACGCTCCCTCCACGTCAATTCTTATTTTTGCTTTTCCTCACCTCCTCTCTTCCCACCCTTACAAATCGGCCTCATCGATTTTTTACCCAAGGGCTTCGAGTCTTTACGCCCCCCTTATCGGCAGTCCGGAGTCGAATTGAAAAATATTTTTTTCCTCCGCTAATGCGTGGAGTCTTCCCCGATCTTTACCACTTTTTCTTTCCATAGCCGATACTCCTGGTAGGGTTATGGTTTTACGTCTGCCCTTCTCAACGATACATCTGAGATAAGCTAACTGCCACATTATTGAAATGTGCCTTCAAGAATATTTTGTCGTCATTCGTTTAGAAACCGAAATGATTGTAATCGAAAATAAATGACATTAGCGAGTAGGTTTCGATTCGTGTGATGAGGGGGGTGAAAAAAATGATGAGCAGGAAAGGAAGTTGTACAACTAAACTCGTCAGTTAATTTTGCGAGCGCATGTACGAACGTCCCCGAGGGGAAAGTAGTATTTGCGAAAGTCCTCGCACTGGACTACGCACCATGCACGAACGTCCCTGCACTGGACTACGCACCATGCACAAACGTCCCCGCACTGGACTACGCACCATGCACAAATGTCCCCGCACTGGACTAGGTACCATACACGAACGTCAGTTAATTTTGCGAGCACATGTACCAACGTCCCGGAGGGTAAAGTAGTATGTGTACACGTCCCCACACTGGACTACGTACCATGCACGAACGTCCCCGCACTGGACTACGTACCACGCACGAACGTCCCCACACTGGACTAGGTACCATGCACGAACGTCCCCACACTGGACTACGTACCATGCACGAATGTCCCCGCACTGGACTACGTACCATGACGAACGTCCCCATGCAGCAACACCTAAGCCCTATCAAATTCGGTGAATTCTAAATCAGAGTAATTTTAGTTAAAAAAGAAAAAAATAGATTCAAATATTACTTTCAGTCTAGCCATTCTTTGGCTCATTTGGAAGTGGAGAAACCTGATTACGTGTGACACAACACCCTTAAAAAAAAAAAAAAGCTTGCGTTGGTCTCATTCGACGAAGAACTTGATTGTCTACAAGTTCTTTGTAAACAATTTATTTTAACGGTCCTGATGCACTTTAAATAAAAAAATTAAATGAAAAAAAAACTTTAAATGGAAAATTATTTTAAACCTGCATGATTTGATGAGCGAATTTTCAAGGAATTATTTTAACAGATTTGGTAGGTGATTCTTATGTTCTTATGTTTAAGATGGATATCTTCACCAAAAACCTCAAATAGTAGGTACTAATTTTTGACCCTTAATTTTCAAAATTTGACCCCTTAAAGCACTCCAAAAATTCTTTCCAACGAACTCATCCTTTCTTCTTACATCATTGGCATTTTGAAGTTTTCCAGGATTTTTTTAGAGCGTACCTATAGGTTGAGGTATTGTCTGGAATGGCAACACATAAATGAACATGAATGTTATACTTCAAGAATCGTTCGAGAATCGTTTAAAAAATTAGAAAAGAAAGCAAAAATTAGAGCAGAAAGCAAGGGATTTTCAAGAAGATAATTTTGAAAAGTTTGCATAGGTAACTAAAATGTTGAAGCCATTGCAGTAACGAGAACATAACACATGGACATTCTCTTCAGGTATGAGAAAATAATTTTATGGTAGGTATATTCCTGGTTAGCGTGTGTCATTCTGAATTTCGTCCCTCTTCATGCCCCCTGAGCCCCCCTTAGAGGCGTACCAGAACCCCTAAACATGATGTACTGTTATTTTAATTTTAGAAGCCACCATGGTGCCACCATACAACTCACATATTTTTATTTTATTTCAAGTTAGTACCTAAATGAATTTATACTTTATTTGTCAAAATTCAACACACGGATCACACGGGTTGGTTTTCATTTCTCTGAAGTTTAAATTTATTCGATAGTTATTAGGTTGAATTCCATGTCCTCCAATAAAGCTATACTCGCGTACTAAGTAAGTATATAGTTAAGTATGATAAGGAGGGGTAAAGTTTAGGAGAATTTAAAGGTAAAACCAGTGTCGAAGATGGATCGGAGAGTCGGGGGAGGTTCTCTTATTTATAGTCCCCACATAATACGAGTAATCCGTCGCATATATCAATATTATTATGGCTGGCAGAAAACCTTCATTCTAATAATTCCCCGCTTCGCTTGTAAAATTATCGTCTCCCGATCGCAAGGAAGAGGCGGTTTTCCTAAACGGAGATTAATAAGGGGAACAATAATTTTGGAGGGTCCCCCGCCAGGATGGTTCGGTTCCTTGGGAAAACCTTCATAAATAATAAAACCTTGGGAAGCTTCTGCGGCGTTTTACTCCGGATAACTTTGGTTAGAAAGGGTTTGTTAAGGGATTTTATTGAGTATCCAACAAGACAGATAGGCTATACTAGCTACTATACTAGCTATACTAGCTATACTGTAGGCTATACTAGCTACAGGCTATACTAGCTATACTGTAGGCTATACTAGCTACAGGCTATATACGGGTGTATATAGCCTGTAGCTAGTATAGTAGTTCATAGTAACCTAGGTACACTAGTAATGGTAGGTAGCCAATAGCTTATTCGTAGACAACTCAAATCCCACACTTTTCGATAACGTATTTATGGCGGCTTTTGTCCCCTGAGGTGCTGGTTGTGGAACGTCGTTGACCTGGGTTGTTTAGTACCTACATCTTTTTGTGATTTTATATTTGTGGTTACTATAATACCGATATTTTGCTCTGCAGATTTTGTAGTCGACGACTCGACGGGTGCGAGGTCATCTGAAGGTCGTGCAGTGGTCTCTAGCGGATCTCAGGTGACACTGGAGGTTTGAAGGATCGACCGTCTTGATATGGCGCATTCTTGTCGTTCTTTATTCTGTTCTCGGCTGTTCGGTGTGGTGTTTGCAGTTGTCCATTAACCCGCGGTCTCACGGTCTGCGGGTACGAGTATATTCTCCCAAAATTGGCCTTAGCGGGGGTGAAGGTATTTTATTGCTTTTTCTCTTGTTCATATTCTGTCGCGTAGTTTTTCGGTCATAGGATTTAATGAAGGACTCTCTTGATTGGGGTTATTTATCTATAAATACGCCACTGTATTATATTTCTATTTATACGTACTTTTAACCCATAGCGCAAAACGTGGGTTTCAGGTACCCAGAGAAATATTTCATAATTTTGTGTTGGCAGCCCTGCCCCCATTCACTTGGTGGCACCTGTGTATTTTCACATAATTTTGTCCTTGAACGGGATCGCTGGTACATAGGGTGCTGTGCACCCCTCAAATCAATTACATGAATTGCTGTGATAATTAATCAATCAATCTTCAATTTGCCGTCATCAAACCATTGCATGACAATGGTCAAGTACATAGCCATAACTCCTGAACTACTCGACCAATTTTAGTGAAATCGTCAAAAATAGCAGCACAGTATAGATATATACCTAGGAAATAAAATTGAACAAACAAATATTGTCGTTCAGTTATCTACTTAAAATAACCAACAAACTCTTCGAAAATAATTTCGTAACAATTTCATTAAAAAAATTGTTTTGAATCCAGAGCAATGAATCGTTCGCCCTCAACGAAGGTTGCAGAGTTCTATTAGAGAAAACAATTTCCATGAATCACGCAAATTGATTTTGACTGACGGAAGTAGGATATCTACACAGAAAAACTCGGCGTTCCGTGCCTCGGCAGGGGGCCAGCCTCCTGCACCCCCGGTTAGTTCTACTTCAGCCCTACTGGCTAAAATAAAAAAAAACTGGAACATGCTTCTTCTCATTTAGTGCTTCAAATTTTTGTTGTGAGTGTACCTATTAATAGCGCTTATGATGACTCACTACTTCTTATCTTATCTAATCACCGCGTCATAACAAGATACTCGTATCGAATAGCAAAATTTCGTGACTCGATACCGTTCCCGAAAAACGTAACACTTTTTGCCAGTTATAGGTCAAGGCTAAAGCATGTTCTATGCTAAAAAATCGGGGTATATAATAACAACAGAAAGCTCCGGAAGTTTCGTATTTTCAGTACAATCTTTAGAGAAAATAACAGAAGAAAACAGGGAAGAAACTTAGTTTCTTCTAATTTTCCGACCTTTTCTTGAAGATCAAGAGATATTAATCAATTCATTCAGCGTAGGGAAATTGATGAAACCCGTATGAATTGCTTATAGGTTGCTGAATGCTCATACGGATTGCCACGGCTTTATAGGTAAAGTGTAACCAATGCCCCTGATTCCCAGGGAAATATTGTGAGCGCCGCAATTAGCAGAAAAACACTCAAAATCACCAATTTTGGGATTATTTGGGTGTGAAGCTCCGTACCAAATGATTTCTAGGTGCGTTACTTACTGGTGGTTTAGCCCTTGCGGATTTTTCAAATGCTGGGAGTATACTCATACAAATATTTTATTAATAATAAATAAATAATGTTGTTTGCAATAAACAGTACCTATGTAATCCCAGTTGCCGTAATCCGAAATGATCCTGGCGCTCGACCTCCCACCCTGAAATTGCCCTACTAATGACTGCATCGCCGCTGGAAAAGCCCCAGAATGGAAGTGGAAGATCATTACTGAAAATCTCCGCTTCCCAAAGACGCTTTTCTCAGGGGTCCGTAAACCACATAAGATGCGCCCTGCAAGCCCCCACACATCATAAGACGGATTACAGCGTGATTTAATAGAAGCGAGATAACTTACCAAATTACGCCCTTCGCGGCAGACTAGGGCGCCCCCAGGCGACTTAAAACATCTACAGATCCTTCCCTTCGGAAGGTCCCTATAATGAATTTAAATTCCCAAGTGGGAATGAAGATTAGCATGATTTAAGGAGAAGGGGCTTCTGCCTCCTGGAGGGACACTCCTTCTAGCATCTAATTGGTAGGGAATTCTCGACATCCAAGATACCAATAATTCCTTTGAAGACTTCTTCTTCATCTTGTTCTCAGGATATAATGAGAATAATCCTCTTTCTCCCAATTAAATCTCATCATTTTTCCTCCCCGTTTTTTTTCTGCTTTGGTAAACCCCTCGGCAACTTGGATCGGCCATGTTTTCCTTGTTCAACAACTCTTCCAGTTTTTTTTTTTGTCTCCCTTCTGAGTTGACGAAAAGCTACTCTTCATTTGTGCTGCTCCCTCATCCCATCAGGTGATAAGACCGTATTTAAGAGCGAACCAGTTGGAGAAGTAGGGGGAAAAGGCTTAAAACTTGACCAATAGGATCACTGGACGGGCTTTGGAGTGCTAAATGTACGGTTGGCTTACAGGTACAGTTTGTTCGAAGGGGCCTACAGTTTGCGATGTTTTCCCCTTTTCAGTAAGTAAATGCTTAACAAAGCAGCTAGGGAAAGACTCGATGAACTGCTCAACCTACTTTGGAGGTTTTTTGTTGCATAAATTGAGAAGGTTCCAAATTATCACACAACGGTTTATTATTTTACTGTACAGATGACTCTACTTAGCATCATTTCCCAAGGTTCTCTCAAGCACAAGGTGGCCAGCTTTGAAGGAATGTGAAACTCGATTTGTAGGAGAGTGAATTTCGTATATAATAACCTAGTTAGGTATAATAATTATACCAAAAATAATTATTTTAAAATAATAATTATTAATATTAATATTCATAATTATATTACCTAACATTATTAATATTAATTACCTATATTATTATTAGATTATTAATTATTAGTATTATTTATTACTATTAATAATAATTATTGGTATAATTATTATTATTAATTATTAATTCGATATTAATTATAATTTTTGCCATTCAAAAATAATAATTATTTTTGAATGGCCGAATTCCTGACTTCCAAGATGCAATGATTTGGGTAGATCTTGAAACATGTTACCATAATATTAGGCCTGATCAAAGGCATAATATTTTTGAAAAGTGTCAGCATACTCGTCTGATAAACGTTATTGAGCTAGAGCGTTTCGAAAATTGCAACCCCTACCTTTCATCCCCTAGAAATGTGAATCCCAAGCTTCCAGCAAGGCTTTCATGTCAATGTAATTGGATAACTTTGGTCATGAGGATCACACCGGAGCCTAATACGGCCAATTTGGTGACGGAGCTCTGAGAAACTTTTCACTATCTGAAATTTCTAGGCGAACCATATTTACTCGTATAATACCAAAATTATGTTAGAGTAGTTATGCGTGTTCATAGTGATCATAAGGAGCTATATTTTCAGTTTTGGTATATTTTAGGTTTTTTCCCCGTTCAAATACCCGTATGAATTGCATTTTGATGTTTCAGATCGACCGCCGACACTGCGGCTGCTAACATCAGGGAGAGATCGACGAGGGCTCGTCCAGTTCGTCCGCCAGTTGCTTCTCGTGTGCAGCGAACATCCGCTCGAGTGAATTCATGTCGAGCTGGACGAGCTCGCTGTGTCGTTTGATGTCTTCCATTTCCTCAGTGGGGTTTTCTGATCCGGAGACGTCTCTAGACGGGAATGAATACAGATCAGAGAGAGAGAGAGTAATTCGAAAAATGAATTTCATGTTTGGGTAAAGACCAAGAAATATATACAGGTAATCTCATTGAGGGCGTCCAATCCAACACGTACTGGATTCGTTTCTGCTGAATCCATTTAAATCCAGCAGCCTTATTTCCCTCTAATTCGAAAGCAGGAAATATTCTGAAATCAACCTTTTTCTTAATTCCAATTAATAGTCTTAGTACCTATCGGTATTCTATGATAATGAGCCAGTAGCTATCTATACCTCTAGCTATACCCCATGTTCCTACACCCAGAATAGCTATTTAGCGGCGATATCTTGAAGAAACCTCGAAAATGCATGTTTTTGATTATTGGAACTGCCCAAATATGGTTTTTTATGAAATAAAAGTTGTAAACCTGAGACTTCTGGGTCGAATGAGACCAACGCCAGCTCATTAACACAGTTGCCATGATTTTTGTAGATTTTTCAAAGTTTAACCTTTTTCTTGACATTTTCAATCAGGAAAACGTAAAACTTTGAAAAACCACCAAAAATCATGAATACCTACTGAGTTGGTCAGCTGGCTCATCGAGAAGCGATGGAGTATGCAAAACCCGCACGACCGGCAAGTCGTGAAGGAGGGGTTGACCTCGTGCGCCGTCGACAACCCGAAAAGACTATCCGACCGACTGACCGGAAAACAAAAAATGTGACTTGTTCTCTCCACAACTGAAACTAGTTTTCCTACGGTTGTAATGTTTTTCATCATTTTGGAATCTACAATAATAATCACCGACAGAGTCAAAAATCGCTCATTTTCACACTTTCAATGTCTGTGGTGTGCAGGCACCCCCCCTCCTAGACCCACTGCTGCCAAGAAGGGTTTTCAATATCTCGAAACCTACTTACCCAAAATTAATACTCTGCCAGTGGGAATAGCACACAGCTTCCTAACGCCCTAGAAAATTTGAAATAAAAATCATTTCAAAACTCTTGATCGTGTTGATGTTTGAATTTAGACAAAATGTCAACATAAATTTGAAATGAAGAATGTAGAGTTCAAAACTCTTGATCGTGTTTATGTTTTCAGTTTAGACAAATGTCAACGTAATTGTGAACGAATTGTACGTTAGCGCATGCGTAGAGCGTACCGTTGATTCAATCACGAGGAATTCCATATGGGCCCTCAGGGGCCCTACCCAATAATCCCTGGATTTGAACAAAATCGAATGAAACCTCTGGAAGATATGGCTGTAAAAAGGAAATGCGGACAGACCGACAGACAGACACGGAACCAATGTTGTTCAGTAGTTCACCTAGTAAAGACAGGAAAAATGTCGGTCGCACAAATTTTTCAGCTTAAGGCTATGGTTATACGGTTTCTACTTTTCTAACTTGTACACACTAACATGTATCTGGACAGCATTTCTTTGGCTCGGTCGACTTTGCGGTCGAGGATGTGTCGAGCGTTGGTGAGCGTCTTGCTGATCTGCTCCTCTCTGTTCGTTTCCCTCGTCGTCATGAGCATCGAAGACCATTTCGGAATCAGCTCGTTGATTCGAGAGGCCGACTCGTTCAACCGACTCAGCCTGCATGTTACATGAATTTGAATGAATTTCGAATTTGAACATGTTGAGTGGAAAGGTGTTGTTTGTTGCATGTTTTTCTTCTACAGGAATATAGCATTATATACTGGGATATACTAGTACTGAACTTCAGCTGTCTGGGTACTCCTTGAGGAGCCCTTCCTCTATTTTTTGTCATCTATAAACCAACTGGTTACCTGAATATCTGATCCAAAATCAAATGTCATTAATAATGCCGAAAAAGTTGAAATTTCAGCTCTGATTTCGTTTATTTAAATAGGAACCCCCAATAAAAAGAAAACCGGAGTTGATGAAAAACATGCTCTTTTCCCACGATAAACGTTTTGTCGATTTCCAGAACCTAACGTTAAAAAAAAAAAAAAATTTCACGAAAATAATGAGTTACAAGTTCAAAAGTTACAGTTCTTCTTTGTTACTGGTGATGGCTTAACCGTCGAAATCAATTAAACTTTGTCATTAACCCCAGACGATATATGCCCGAGGGATCGAGATAAAAAATCCCAAAAAAATTTAAAATGTCAATAAGGAATATCAAAAGTAAGGATGAGTTCGTTGGCCAGAATTTTTGGAGTACTCCAAGGGGTCAAATTTTGAAAATTTAGTTTCAAAAATCGCTAAAAAACGTGTTTTTGAGGTTTTTGGTGTGAAATACCATCCTAAACATAGGAACATATAGTATATTCAGAATCAACGTGGAATTTCGTATAGGAATCACCCACAAAATTGGTTAAAATAATTCTTTGAAAATTCGCTCACCAACTCATGCTGCGTGAATGGAACTTTTAGTTTTGTTTGGTTGACAGGCATGGACGGGCTTGGCCAATGGAAGACGACACCCGTTTCTTCTAAAATTACGGATACACTATTTTTGCCCTACCACTTCAATATAGTGTTTTTTAAGCCATTACGTTTCAGAAAAAAAATTTATGGTAATTCGCAATTCTAGGAGCTCAGGATAACACCCCCCCCCCCCTCCCTCCAGATGAGAGTGGGGTGGTTGACGTAGCAAGTACAATGCCCATTTTTGCTCATCAGATACCCCTCATATCGCACCTTTTCGGAAAGCTCTCACTGAGACCTTTCTATTCAAAAAGTAAAAAAATAGCCCGTTCTTATAATTAGTAAATGAATTTTGGTAATTCTTCTTTCAATCCGTTCACAGAACAGATCCTCTGTTACTTACTAGTCCAGAAATGTTATGGGTCAGGATGAAGATGTCTATTTTGGTAGTCACCACAATCACGATACTTCACCTTATCTTGACCTCTACATCAGAGAGACGAGCATCGGAAGACTTTTCTGGTCGGATCTCAGAGTTGTAGCGTATCTTAGGGATGGCTTTCCTCAGCATATCCCCGTATTTGAACTGGTTGAAAAACTCCACGGACTTCTGTTCCATCCGCCGCCGTATCTCCAGATCTCTCAGACGTATCCGTTCTTCTTCGTCCATTTCGGTCGACTCGTCTGTTTAGGAAGAAGGAATGGTTGGGTTGAAAGATAGAAGACCGGCACTGCAGTGTGGTATGTCCTGCGCCAAAGATTTATAGGAGGATTTCTGTATCTGTACCTATACTATACACGCTGGTGAGCTGCTTCCATTATTCAAACTAAGCCAAAGTTATTTTGGATAGACTGCTTTAATATGTGAGCAGCCTAACGAGTTAATTTAACGTGATGAACTGGAGAATCGTCCCTCTCGGAATAAAGACCTTTTTAGTTCGGTTTGTCTGCTTCCATCATGCTATTGATTCCATGCGAAGTAGAATCAAAAAGTTGTTTACCCAACCTACCTAACACTGCCGTGTTAAAGAAAAACGACTCAACTCCAATGTTTACGAAAATGGGATTTTCACCCCCCCCCCCCCCCCCCCCCCCCCCTATTTTCGACGTTCTCTTTCCTACGGAGTCGAAATTTCAAAATCCGATTCAGAAGTGGGGGTGATTCCGATCATAATTTGACCGCGTTATGCAAATACCTCCTAAGCGACAGAAAAGCTTTTTTTTGGGAAATCGCGAAAAAAGATTTAGACCGACTGCTACGTCTGTAGAGCGTTGTTTTCAGCCGATTTTACCGTAACTTCGTAGTAACGTAAACTTTGGTGTGCTGATGGCGTACAAAAAAAAAAAAAAAAATCCAAAAAACCCAGCCCATCTAGCAGTTTTGTCGCTTAATAGCTCTTTGCGAATCCAAAAAGTGCTAAAAGCTAGTTACGCAAAAGCCAAACAACCGCCAATTTGTCGCTCATTAGGTTATTGCATAACTATATTCAACTAAATCATGAAAAACCAAGACGACTAATCGCCAGCTCTTCTCATCATTTTACACATTGTACAATGGTATGATATCATCGTTTTATTAAACAACTCTTTAAAAAAAATTTTCCCTATACACTTCATCTACCTACTTTTTTGAATGGCCACACAATGGGGATGGAATATTCAGCTCAAGTAGTTATTCTTGAATGTCGTATTAGATAATACCTAAAGAGTGAAAAATATAAACACTTGCGAATATGATTTTTTTAACCTAATAATTAATAAATAAAATAAAATATGAACAATGAAGAATATTAAAAAGGAATGTGTGGGGTATCAAATTTGTCAGGCTATGGTTGATGAATATAACCAAAGAATATGGTCAATAAACGTTTCATGACTCTTCTTTTATTTTGAAATCCAGCCGCCCATTGAGTCCATCTATATCGTCCTCTATATCTTCTCCGGAAATCAAAGTTGTATAAAATGGCTGGTCTACTTTGGGAATGAGATGCAGCATGCTTTGCAAGTCATTCAACATGGGTTGTGACAAGCATATCCCATCCGGCCATAGTAGGGCTATGGGGAGTCAAATATACAGGGTGATTCAGGACGGAAGCGAAAAAAAAAATTGGGTGAAACTAGACTCAAAATGGGGTAGAATGCCACCAACCGCACCTTTCTATCTCAATCTTTTCCCAAGATATGATTTTTTTAAATTTTTTTTTCAGAAAACCACGTTTTTTGCCATATAAACCCACGTTTCTTCACTTTCAAACAATTTTTTTCCACTTTTGACCACATTTTCGGATTCAGTGTTGAATTTTCTATACACCCAATGCACATTCATAATAAAAAACGAACTCCTAAGGACCGCAATCGCAGTTCAAGCATTGACAATTTAAAAAAAATTAAGTTTCGGAAAATACTTGAACGTTGACTGCATTCCCAAGAAATGTGTTGGAAGCTGTCAAATCTCAGGAAAACTTGCAAATTTAATCAGCTTTCTAATGGTATGGTTAACTTTGCGATTCCTTATCGAATTCATGGAGTAATTCAAGTTTGAATGGGGAAAAACTGTAGGCAAATACAAAAATACGAGTACCTACCGGAAAATTAACAAATGGATTCTCAATTTTTTGTGGCCGCCATTGTAGGGATATGATTCAGATTGATAATTCCAAGGATTTCAGAGGCAAATGAAATCCTCTGTGTACGTCTGAGGTCGTTTTACTGAATTTCAGTACAAAAAATAACGTGGTTAAAATGATGTTTTTCCCCAATCAAACTTGAATTAATCCATAAATTCGATGAGGAATCACAAAGTTAACCATACCATTAGAAAGCTGATTAAATTTGCAAGTTTTCCTGAGATTTTACAGCTTCCAACACATTTGTTGGAAATGCAGTCAACGTTCAAGTATTTTCAGAAACTTATTTTTTTTAAAATTGTCAATGCTTGAACTGCAATTGCGGTCCTTAGGAGTTCGTTTTTGATAATGAATGTGCATTGGGTGTATAGAAAATTTAACGCTGAATCCGAAAATGTGGTCAAAAGTTGAAGAAAATGGTTTGAAAGTGAAGAAACGTGGGTTTATTTGGCAAAAAACGTGGTTTTCTGAAAAAAACTTAAAAAAATCATATTTCGGGAAAAGATTGAGATAGAAAGGTGCGGTTGGTGGCATTCTACCTCATTTTGAGTCTAGTTTCACCCATTTTTTTTTTTTTTTTCGCTTCCGTCCTGAATCACCCTGTATTGATGTTTGAGGAGCAGGTTTTTGAAACCCCTTTCTTGATATTTACTTCCTGTTCTGGCTCATGGAAGGACTTTCTGAGTACAATATTGAATGGGAGATCTTTGTTTTTTCGATCTCCCGAGTTTGCAGCCAGCTCACTTAACTACGATTTACTCATTTTTTCCCTGTTTCTAACATTTCTCTCGAGGGTATTGCTGCTGAAAAATCCTTCCTTCTTCATGCCATCAACGATCAACGGGTTCCTATTCATGTACTCCCTCATAAGGCGTATATAGTCATTAGGACTGTAAATAGATACGTAAATCCAAACTAACGACCAATTCATGTGTCGTTTTTCGGTAATTGCGTAACTTTTCTCATGGTGTGGCGCTTAGTAGGTGATTGCGACATTCTAAATGCCTTTTTTAGTGAATGTCGCTTAGTATATTAACAAATAGTTCATTTTATAACAAAAAGAGGGCGCTAATACCCAAAGTACAATAAATAAATACCCATGAGTACAAGTTGAAGCGTTTCTCCATCAAACGAACCCCTTGGCGATGGTGTTATTTTTGAGGATGAAACACCCCACAGCGAGTTAAGGCATTTTAGCTTCAAAATTATTCGAATAAAGTTATTGAGAAATTTAAAAACCGTCTTAATAGATTTTTTCAATATTTCAAACAGTAATTGAGTGAATTGATGTCCTATCTATGAACCCTCATAAAATTGGGTCGCCAGAATGCACTAGGAATCTACAGCTGGGTTTCTGCGGAAAACTTCAAAGCTAATTTCTGCAATGTTTTGATTTTGGCGATGAGTCGTTTTTCCTTCTCACAGCAGAATACTTAGTAGGTCCATCGCATCCGAAAACACGGCCACCCTAATCTACAGGGTGATTCAGGACGAAAGTGAAAAAAAAAAATTGGGTGAAACTAGATCTAAAATGGGGTAGAATGACACCAACCGCACCTTTCGATCTCAATCCGTTCCCAAGATATGATTTTAAAAAAAGTTTCTTTCAGACAACCACGTTTTTTGCCATACGTTTCTTCAATTTTGGAACAATTTCTTTCCACTTTTGACCACATTTTCGGATTCAGCGTTAAATTTCCTATACACCCAATGCACATTCATAATCCAAAAACAAACTTCTAAGGACCGCAATTGCAGTTTAAGCATTGACAATTTAAACTAAATTAAGTTTCTGAAACTACTTATACGTTAACTGAATTTACAAAACACGTGCTGAAAGCTGTTAAATCCCAGGAAAACTTGCAAATTGAATCAGCTTTCTGGTTAAATTTGCGATTCCTCATCGAATTCATGGAGAATTTCAAGTTTGAATGCGGAAAAACTGTAAGCAAATACAGAAATATGTGTACCTACCGGCAAATTAACAAACGGATTTTCAATTTTTTTGTGGCCGCCGTTTTAGTGATATGATTCAGATTGATAATTCCAAGGATTTCAGGGCAAAATGAAATCCTCTTCGTACGTCTGAGATCGTTTTAATAAATTTAAGTACAAAAACTAAGGCGGTTAAAATGATGTTTGTCCGCATTCAACCTTGAATTACTCCATGAATTCGATGAGGAATCGCAAAGTTAACCGTACCTACCATTAGAAAGCTGATTCAATTTGCAAGTTTTCCTGAGATTTGACAGCTTCCAGTAGGTATGTCTTTTGGAAATGCAGTTAACGGACAAGTATTTTCATAAACTTAATTTTATTTTAAATTGTCAATGCTTGAACTGCAATTGCGGCCCTTAGATGTTTGTTTTCGATTATGAATGTGCATTGGGTGTATAGAAAATTTAACGCTGAATCCGAAAATGTGGTCAAAAGTGGAAAGAAATTGTTTCAAAGTAAAGAAACGTGGGCTTTTATGGCAAAAGAGTGGTTTTCTGAAAAAAACTTTAAAAAATCATATCTTGGGAACGGATTGAGATCGAAAGGTGCGGTTGGTGGCATTCTACGCCATTTTGGGTCTAGTTTCACCCATTTTTTTTTCGCTTTCGTCCTGTATCACCCTAATCTATAATTACGTACGTACCATCTGATAGTTCATCAAAATCTGATCTGTCTGATATAGAAGCTGCTTCGAAATCGATGGTCTTCCTTTTCGCCGCCTTCCTCTTCCTGTGCGCCTTGACTTTGGTCACCGGGCAGAACTGGTTCCAGCTGTCGCAGGCCTCTGAAGTAGGAATCCACAACTTCTTCTTTCCGACACCACCAGCTTTTTGTGGTTTTGAACCTGTCGAGCTGTTGAACGCTCCCACACTTTTTCTGAGTCCAGTTCGTGAAGTGTTATCGGGTTTGACCATGGTCTTTTGTGAGCTCCCTGGACATAATTTGTGCCTGCTTCCGGACTGTAGATTCTGCGCACTGTCTGGCGGTAGTTTCTGTGCGCTGCTGGGAGATTGTTTTGGTGCACTGCCATCAGGAGCGGTTTTCTGACCACTTCTGAGCCTGTCTCTCGGAGCAGACCAAGGAAGCTGTTTGCGAGAGATGTTGGATTGGTTCGGCCCAACAGTGCCTCGGGAGTCCAGACCGCTAACGTTCGCTGTTATTTTCTTTCTATCGCTTGCCTTTACTTTTCGATGCTTATACAAGATAAGGCTCTGCAATTAGGAACATGAAGGATCGTCAAGAACATAATTATGGCGACACCTGTTGAAGAGTGAGGGCGAACTATTAGGCATCGATTAGGTTGGGATCGTTTGTTTTTCAACGCTCTGATTAATACTTGAGGCGTTTGGTATCAAAACCGGATAACTCCAAAATGTCGAAAATTGGTTTTTTCACATTTTTCACAAGTTTGACCGAAGAATTTTATTCTCTCGAAATATTGGGTTCAAAAATGGACTAAAATCATGAGAAACAGTGGGGAAAACTGTTGTGTTGGTTAATGAACTTAACTTGGCCCTAAATGAACTTTTGCCTCTCTTGTAAAATTTGGTTTTGTGGAGTTATCCGGTTTTGATACCAAACGCCTCACTTATTATCATTCAAAAATCTGAATAAAATGATGTGGAACGCATTCAAAATAGCATAATGATTGTTTTGCCAACTCATTATAGGTAAACGTGTTGTGGACGGGATATTGTTAAAAAATTATGATACTTCGAGGAGGCTCAATCAGTGTTGACGCACCGAAATCTGATGGACAAACAACATCGGCCATCGAAAACAGATTATTTGTCTCTCCTCTCTACTGAGGGGTCGAGCTTTCGTCCAAAACAGTTACCTACTTAATGTTTTCATATTTTTCGCAGAGACTGAATGATGTAATTTTAAAATTCATCAAATGAGACATCCCTCACATAACTAGGAGCATCCATGTTAAGGACCTATAACTAGGTACAATATTTTTCATGATTTTAGTTTTGTGAATAGATCAATCTAGAGGAAGCATAATGAAAGTAAAATATTTGAATACTCGTGTGAACAATATAGCTGAATGGGTGAGGAAACCATATTTAACATACTTAACTGGATTTTAGTCTTTTGAGAGTCATCCAGAAAAAAGTCCGTAGAGCGGTTAAATTCGTAGGTCTAGGGCT
>JAEMON010000002.1:8186413-8197083 GCA_030264115.1 Lygus lineolaris | reverse complement strand
TATTATGATTATACACCAAAGGCTTCTAATTTAAAACAGCTATCACAAAGCAGGCATGAAACGAGATAGTTCTAACACCTTTTATCATTCGAAACAACATCAGACGCTGGGTCCGCCGGATCGTCTTCACATTGCACTGGTATTCCATTGCCTCTGCCCACACAGGTGCCGCGTAGGTCAGCACTGGAAGCACCGCTGCCCGGTATATTATATCCAGGGCCTCCGACTTCATTGCCCAGTAAACCCTCTTATTTACGTCACACTCTGCAAGACGTGGAAAGTCGTCAGACAAATCGAAACTTCAAAACGAAGAACCGTACAGTAGAACCTAGAATGAATCGTAACGCAACTTTTGTCACACCTCTATACTTCTAACCTCGCTTAAAAGTACTCTGTCGACCACAAAAATACTGATCAAGTGGGTTTCATTGACATCCCGAAAACGAGAAACGCTTCATATTCCATTAAGAACTACAATATTGTTATAGCAAACTTACCGAATATCCAAGACGGTAATCGATGTAAAAGCATCCGCAGGCGCTGAACTTCAGTTTCTTTCCAATAGCAAAGTGAGCGGTGACGTAGGGCTGTCCAACAGAAAAAAAGGAAACAGAAACGTTAGGTAGTACTTTCTTGACACATAAAAAATTGATATGAGATAGGTAAGATTTTGGGATTTTCCATATTCGAATTTGGTGGAATACGATGGAAATATCAGCTGAAGCTAATACCTCATTTATAACGAATGGGGCTGGATGAGCGAACTATGATTTGTTTCAGTAGAGTGACTTTTCGATACTACTCAGCAAAATTTAGTATACACCTTACGTAATTAAAAATTAATTTAAATAAAATAATTAAATGACCTAAAATACAGATCGTCACATTACTTTGCTCGGGTACTTGGAAAAATTAGGAAAACGGCTGTCCTCTGATGGGTTCCGATACTCAGTAAATTTTGAAACGACCTCATCCTACCAAAGGTCCAACAAACCAAAGAACCCACCAGAAGATAAATCAATAACCATGCACCGCGAAATTGATGCTTTAGACACCCCAGGGGTATTTCTAAATAAATTTAAAGAAATTGTTGTTAACGCCCTATTAGGCCACCCTACGGTGTATTTTCAAATCAATTTAAAAAAAGGAATTATTAAAAATACAATAATTAAAATTATTAAAAAGAACTAAGTAGGTACTCACATTATTGACGAGGGTACCAGTCTTATCCCTGATCACTAAACTTGACAAGGCTTCATTGAACTTCTCAGCCTGGAAAACAATGACATTTTTTCATTATTGTTGAGTACAATGAAACCGCGGTAGGAGAACGAACTCTCAAAAAAGGACATATTTTGTAGTCTCGGCAGAAGTCCGTATAAAGTACCCAACGAATTTCCTCCCTCTAAACATTGGACCCTCTGAACAGTGGACGAGGATAGTCAAAACGTGCCCCTTTTATGGCAATGTTAACTACCCATTATAGTCGTCAGGCACGGTATTTGTTTTTTTAGCCAATGGTTAGGATTTGACATGTATTGAAAATAAAATACTGATGACTAAACTAATTGTTGTATATTATAAATTTTACTCAGATAGTCGGCTCAATAATAATAAATGTATTACTAAAACGATAAGCTTACTACTTGCCTGATACTCATTCACCACACAGCTGACAATCAGCAAGAGTGGGATCCAACAAATATATATAACGTTGACTAAATACAGGGCCACCATTGCAGAGAATGTATCAGCATGCCATACTGAATGAACCGCTATTGCCACATATATTGTGAGAATTAACGAGCCCGAAGAAATCAACAAAATCAAGAAATTCTGGACACCGAAGGACTTGTTAACTTCTTGACAATACTCCATCAATTGATCGTAATATCCTATAAATTGTGAGACCATCGAATTTGGCACTGTTTCAGATTTCAATTCAAATTTTCTAATTTTTCTTAAGCAATGTCCGGAGATGGAAACATAAATGCAAAACTTCGATATGTTACACAACGTGTAGCAATAGAAAACCCCCCATATTGATTGAAGTACCACACCAATAGGGTCTAGAGTCTGCAAAGACAAGAATATTAAGATTGAGAGGCTGAATGTGGCGACAAAGAGGGTTGTGGCTGCAACGAAGAATATCTTTGGCATTTTGAAAACTTCAAGACAGTCTGATATGCCGTCTAGGATGTGTAGAGCTTTGCGGAGAGAGCATTCCAGTTGAGTTGACTTGCAGAAAATCAGCAAAATACTGCTGATGGTGACCGCTGGGAAGATGGCACGAATTAGGAGATGAGCGAGCGCGATTTTGATGTCGAGATGCAGGTAATCGTGGTGGTAAAAGTACAAGTACGACCCAAAATCGAAAAAAGCCAGGAAAGTCATCACCACGTGGACCCCAGCAGTGTCGTTGAGGGAGATGCATTTCGTCCAGAGAAACAACAGATAATTTGAACCAGCAATCTCTGAAGTCCAGAACTGGAAAGACGGCGAGACTTCGGGAGCTCTCATACCACCAGGTGATGCTTCTTCCACTGTGACAATTCAGACTGTCAAATATAATTATTCCTCGGATTACCAACCAGTGCTATCACTATCTCGTCGCTCACTAAGCGAAAATGCGTGTTATGAGCTCATGTCAACTTGCACTCATTATCTCGTAAACCCAGCATTTGGCACCATATGGCTTGATAAACTCCCTGTTAATCGTGAAATTTGCAGCTCATGTTGCTGACAGTACTTATCTCAAGACCCACTCACGCGTTCTCAGGAAACATCTCTACGAGTATTAACATTGAGCTGAATCAGCTAAATCCTCAAATTCCGCTCTGGTTGCTGTATCAGTTGAATGGAACCTATTTTCCAATAGTATGGATCCTGAAGTTTAAAATAACAACCTACAGGTACATGTGTACTGATAAGGAAGAAAAAGGTCTGCCATGTTGGGTGGGCAGTAAAGCTTCCTCACATTTGTAACATGTAACATACAGAATCAGTGACTGAACATTTCACAATCGCAGTAGCCATCACTCATCCAATTGTGGCGAAATTCATGGGTGATAGTTCGAGTCAGCCCTCAACTACCTCAACTAATTTGGGCGAAAGCGGTCCATTGCTTGCGACTGATAAATCGCAGCTATAGAAAATTCACGTTTGCGCATGCGCGCATGTTCCTATTGGTCCGAAGCTAATAACATTCATAGGGGACCCTCTAGGCTCTAACCCGCTCAATCCCTGAAAATGTAACGTAAATTGGTTGAGTAGTTGAGGATCT
Source organism: Lygus lineolaris (assembly GCA_030264115.1). NCBI lineage: Eukaryota > Metazoa > Arthropoda > Insecta > Hemiptera > Miridae > Lygus > Lygus lineolaris. Next base: position 8,193,800 of record JAEMON010000002.1, on the reverse strand, counting down.
TGGTAGACTCGGACGAAAAAAATACCACGAATAAAAAACTCTGAGCTACTTTTTTATGAGATTTTTTGTGAGCTGAAACTTTCAGGTTTATAAAAAACTCTGTGAGTTTTTTATAAACCTGAAAGTTTCAAGCTTACGTAGTTGATATAAAGAGTGGTTTTCGAAAAATTTGTAGGCACCTTCAACTAGGTATGGTACCACGGAACGAGGGCAGCCAAGAGCTGCGGTTGAGTCTTGAATACATGCAGAGCTTGCACGAGTCTGTAACTATAACTTTCAATGCCTGTATCTTTGTCATTAGTGACGTCAAAGCACTGGATGGAATGAAAAGTACACGGACCTGCAAGGGGAAAACTCAAATTATCCTTCATCACAGAAGCAGGGGAAATAATACAGGAAACAATAAACGGTAGTGTAGTTACTTGCGTTGGTACAATCAAGCACAGAGAAAGAAGAATTTATACGACGTAGTGCGAGGAATCTGAACCACGAGGTGGATAATTAACATTTCAGAATTTCGGAATGGAACATCAAAATGTTTAGTATCCATCGTCCCAGATAAGGATCTCTATCCGTTGCATCCGTGCGGTTGACCAATCAGACTGACGCCTCATAATTGTAGTTAACATCATGACTGTGACCTTTGAACTTACTTGGAATTTCAATGTTGTAAAGGTCACAGTCATGGCGTTAACTACTATTATAAGGCGTTCGTCTCATTGGTCAACCGCACCGATGCAACGGATAGAGATCCTTTTCTGAAAATATGGAGAAAAAAAATAAAAAAATAAAATAAATAAAATAAATAAAATAAATAAAAAACATAAATAAAAAAAATTAAAAAAAATAAATAAAATGAATACATAAAATACATAAAATGGATAAAATGTTTGGATAAATGAATAAAATAAATAAAATTGTTGAAATCGTGCTCGGTTCGGGCTGACTATTCCAAATTCCAAATATTCACTCAATCCCCTAAGTATATTCCTTGATTTTTCACAGAAACTTCATTGATATTTACGGTTTATGGCCCCATAATCTTTAAATGATTTTGGTCCTGTGGGAGATACAACGTATCTCAATTACTTACCTACCTTTTATTTAATAATTAATAATTAATTACGGTATCCACAAATATGCCCACAAAAACCATGCGAATCCCCCCTGGTTATTAGTAGATATGAATTTATGTAGTTGAACAAGTCTTTTATCTTTTATCATCTCAAAGAACGCTAATATGAATGAATGGCAAAAATTGTACGACAACATTCAAAAAGGCCGATTTTTTCAAATACCTAAACCCTCACATTAAAACAATCCCTTGGATTAAAGCTGTAAATGAAGAGAAACGGTTCATCCGAATTTTATGTCGTCTCAGGGCAAACCATGCAATTTGTCCAGCTTACTTGCATCGAAGAAATAGGTGAGAAGAACCCGTCATGCGAATGTGGACATCCAATTGGTGATGCAGAACATGTGTAATCATGGATTGTTCGGCATACACGAATACCCGAGGAATAATGTTTCATAACATACAGGGTCTAGTTAACAACCCCTTCAATTATTACAGTACTATATTGAGCGCCAATAAACCCGAAGTCTGGGAAGAAATATATACATTTATAAATGTGAATAACATAGCCATATACTCGTGGTATAAAACATAATTCAGTTTAAGACATTATTTGAGTATAACGAAATTGTCATTGTCATTATTATAATTTGAAGTAAAGTGTAAGATTGTACATAGCATTGTGGCTGAATGTTAATAAAAAAAAGTCCCATTCATGCAGCAATAGTTGGTGAGCGAATTTTCAAAGAATAATTTTAACCGATTTTTTTGGGTGATTCTTATAGGAAATTTCACGCTGATTCTGAATATACCATATGTTCCTATGTTTAGGATGGTATCTCACACCAAAAACCTCAAAAACACGTTTTTTAGCGATTTTTGAAACTAAATGTTCAAAATTTGACCCCTTGGAGTACTCCAAAAATTCTGGCCAACGAACTCAGCCTTACTTTTGATATTATTGACATTTTAAAAATTTTTTGTATTTTTTATATCGATTCCACGGGCAGATATCGTCTGGAGTGACATATATATAAATATATAAAAAGTGTTAATTTTCAGGAATCGTTTTAGAATGGTCTGAAACGGATTTCCATGAAGAAAATTTTCAACGATTTCCATTACAAAAATTTTGAAGCCATTGCAATAGCTTCATTTTCTTCGAAAATTCGCTAACAATGCCAAAAGAAAAAAAAAAAAACAAGTCTTTTATTTGCAATGATGGAACAGAGGCACATACAGGCAATCATCTACAGTTCTCCATTCTTACCTCACGTTCTACAGTGCTGCAGGTGAATATCAGAGAGCCGATGCTTCCAGCTAACATCAGATCCCAAGACACCGATGCGATCCAAGATATTTTTGCAGAATTAGTCAACCGTTCTATGTGATTCCCGAACAGAAAAAAAGTTTGAAACAAAAATGCTACGAATACGAGGACGATGTTTCCCGTGTTAATGATTCCAAAGTGGTCATCGATCGCCTTACAAATTTCAATCAATTCGTCATAGAGGCCCAAAAAACGGAAAACATCGTTATGTGAAATAGTTGGCAAGTTATGCCGGATTCGTCGAAGGCTGTATCGATTTACAGCTATAGCCAAAAAGAAGCCGGTTGTGTGACAAATACTGTACATGTACCAAATACTCGGACTAAGAGCGTCGAGTTTCATCCAAAACGGGATGCTGGATGTAATGCCTGCTGTCATCGGGAAGACGCTTAGCAGGAGCAGCACAAGAATAACCAGAAGAAAACTATTGATGTTGCAGCATGAAGCTCCTGAGGATACCCTTTCTGCTATGGTGATTGCTCTCTGCAACTGTTTCTCATATGTTTTACTTCGACGAAAGTCAGCGTGGGCAAAGATGATGCAAGAAAATAACATATAAAGTTTGATAATTGCAGGTGCGATTGAAAGATATAAACCTAATTTTTGATAATTGATTATAAAATTTACCACAGAAACGAGACAGAAAATTGAGATGACCAGGTGGGTGCAAATATTGTGGAAGATATCGAACAAAGCTCGGATCAATGATACTATATGGTTCTTGGGGAAGACTGTCCAGATCAGATTGCGATGGTCAGACGAAGTGCTGAGCTGCTTCAACAAGGGCATGATGGCAGGCAGGTGTCCCACAACGCACTGTCAGGCTAACAGGTTATTCTTCCACCTTCCAGAAGGTATCCTATCTTATCGTGCAATAATTGTGTCAATAGTTTCACTAATTACGAGTGAACTTCAAACTTCTGGATCGGTTCTTTCATTTATATATCTCTTGATAAGCTCTGAATAATTTCTTCTTTTATTGCTGACGTCGGATCTGCGTTTGAGCAAAAGCTGTGCAAAACACAATGCGTTTGGGTACACCCCTCATACAGAAAATGATGCGTTTGTAAAGTAATGCAGAGCATTATATTCACCATTTAATATGAATTTGATTTAAAAAGTGTTAAGTATAATCATATAACAGAATTATTCATTCTTCACAAAAATGGTGAGGTATGGTATCTAATTGTCCTGGGCTTTCTTCGTGAATGTTAGAGAAAGTAACTGAATAAAGTAACTCTGAATGCCCTAATGATGATGTACTACTGGATTACAGAACTTTACGATTTAACATTGCAACGTTTCGATCTCAACTGGCACTAATCTAATCGTTCGCAACCACGATAAAGTATCATCCACGGTCCAGAATACATTCTGATACGGTATTCTACCTACCGTGGTATCATTTATCAGATCAGACTAGCGGATCTTTTACCCAGACGCATCTCTCCTCGGGAGACATTTCCCTTTGGGTTCATCCAACATCATCCTCTTGAGAACTACCAACACGCGACATAAGTTGCGAAAAAATGGACCAATACATAAATGATGGAATACAATTCACTGTATGCTAGGAAGCTTAATGATGTAATTTTCATGTCTTTCACAATCATTCTCATGTCACTCTTAATAATAATTATTGTTCTCTGAGCGTTTTTCCGATCCATCGAGAGGAGCTATTCAATTCAAAAAAATCAAAACAAAACTTCGGTATTCAAAATTTGTTTCGAATAATTGTAAAAAGTTCCAGCCATGCAGCATGAATTGATGACCGACGGTCATCGGTTAAACGCGTTTTCAAACGCTGACCCTTATTTTTGATTTCGTGCGCTTTTAGAGTTCTAAATTCCAAAAATTGTACCACATTTATTTATTCTAACCAAAGAAGACTCAAATTGTCGAATTTTGAGCTCGAACAAGCTCTCGAAATTCAAAATAAATATCACCACCAAGCTGAGCGGGAAACCCCAGTTCAAGTCATGTGTCACGCCTAAAGTTGGGGAATATAAAATGTTTTGGCCATTTGCAGCCAATTTCGGCTAGTTTTATAAGAAACGTAAAAACTTTTGCCAAGTTGGGTAGGCAGTATAGCTTCCTCACTTTTATAATATGGACGTATAGAATCATTTCGTGAACATTTCACCGAAATTTGTAGAATAGTTCCGGGTTTATCCCTTCGACAAGTTTAGGCATGCGCACTAGCTATTGTGATGAAATTTATAGGTGTATGCATGTGTGTCTTGGAGTCTGCCCGTAACTACCCTAAGAAATAGAGCGAAATCTATCGATTAGGGAAGGAGAAATCGTAGTTTCAGGAAAATACATTCCAAGTTTGCGCATGCGCAGTAGGTTTTGCTCATACAATCCTGACGAAATTTGTGGGTAATTGTCAGCACCTAACTACTTCTCGAGTTCGAGCGAAATCGATCCATTAGGAACTGATACAGTTGTTTTAGGTAATCCACGTTTACGCATGCGAACACGCTAGTATTGGACCGACGGCGAATTAATCCATAGGGCACCTTCCAGGGTCTAATCCGCAGAATCCCTCAAAATTTCATTAAAATCGGACCATAACTTCATATAGTTTCGCCTGATGGGACAAGGTATTGACCACAGACTGACATACAGACAAACAGATAGACACGGAACAAGAGCAGTTCAGGAAGCTCTGAAACATAAAAAGCAAGTGGACATTTTGATTTTAGAGGACAACAATTTATTTCATTCCTTGCAAGAATACAAAGCTTTATGCTTACATAGCGGTAATGAGGAAGCATAAGTAGGGTTAGGTGTCTATTATTCATCGTTTATCATACCTAAATCGGTTTGGTACTGATGGAAACGTCACAAAGTTCTCTTCGCCGATTACATGAAGAGTTGTGAAATTCCACGATTATTACGCTATTGTTTACTCTCAGGAAGGCCGATTTTAAGATGAAGAAGAGCAAGAATTCACCCAATATTTCTCGAATAACCTCAAGGAGTCACAAACGGTTACAGCCAGACAGACCTAGCCTAAATACTCGTAGTAGTCAGACACAAGATTAATTCGACAAAGAGGACCAGAATAAGAGAAGATTCTGTTTTCGTATGTGAAACAGACTCACCTCATCGTTAGTTCGTAATGAAAATCTAGATAAGAAATCGAGCTTTATAATTGATACTATGCACCTTAATAAGTATTTATTTCAACCATGAATTAGCAACTCAAAGCGGGTGCATCCTGGGGCTACTGACCATGCATGTGTCAGGCAGACGTAAGGAAAAGGGTGCAGATTGTCATTTCTGTTACATTTCAACTCTTTATCGGCCTTCATTCGACCCTCGGGAAAGTAGAGGGCCTCGAGGCCAAGGGCCGCTTCCTCTCGTGCCATCTGAGGGTCCTCCCATGTGGCCGACCGAAGTTTTCTTCTCGCGCCCCCTAGTCTGAGGGAGATGGCCCCAATCGTGGCTATCTGTAGCTTTGTTCGGATGAACCCTGCCACAATCGAGCTTTATTGTACGAAACCATGACTAGCAATGAACAAGAAGAAAGTGTAGAATTTTAGATGCGTTGAGTTGCTAAGGAATAATACTGGAGGTTCATAACATTCCCCCCCCCCCTCCCCCCCTTTAGTCTCTGACATAGTCTTCCAAGTATTTTGGAAGTCGACGTTGTCTCTGTGGACGTGATGACGGCAGTCTCAACTCACTAGGAGGCTGTTCATGAGGAAGTTCCTGAACTGGAGGGTCCAAGAGGTTTTCGTGGGTTTTGTCGGAACTTGTGGGCACTGCTGCCGGTTCTTGTCCTGGGTTCGATATGCACTGCAGACGGTTCTTCCGCTAAAGGTAAAGTTGAGCCTTTTGGCGCAAGATGACGAAAAGAAACAGTCGTCTCTCTCCCATCCTGCAGACGTATACTAGTGCATAGGTTGTCACGGTGCCCTGTGACGGCTCCCACCGTGCAACTCCCTCTTCCTCCATACCAGGAACAACACCGAGTGATTGTGGCTGTACGATCCATTCGCCTACCATGCTGGTTCCTACTTCTATTGTAGAGGGGAATGCGTGGAAGTTCCCTTCTCCTCCCCTGGCAGGCTTTCCTTCTCCATTAATGAATCACACTCTTCTTCTGGCGATCAACGTGCTAAGTTATATCAAACCTTCTACATTTCCTATCTATCCTTTCTACATTTTACCTACCTTGTGGTATTTCATATTTTCATCAATTCTTTTTTCTTTTTGTGGATACTTACCTTCGATCTGGTAATTCCATTTATTTCTATATTTCATTTACATTGATTTGAAGTAGGTTTTTTTTATCCTAAGCTCTCATTTAATTATAATCTTTTCTTTCTCCTTATTTCGACTTCTTGTCCATTCATACCCTTCCTCCTAAATCAGGATACAATTAACATTTTCTCAATTTTACTATAATTACACGTAGGATAAAGTACGGATAGATGTCTACTAAAAATCAGTAGTCCTCATCCGTCACAAGTTAGGATTTGATTCGACTACTTCCACTTCGTCCACCATAAGGGGTCATAAAAAAAAAAAAAAAAAAACTTGTACTTACTCGTTCGAGTGCCGCACATTGTGGCAAAACGGTCATTATCCGACAAAAACTAAGCTCCGCTCCACATTTATAGGCAATTTTGCGCTGATTCCGAATATACCCCATGTTTCTATGCCTAAAATAGCGAATTAACTGCGTAAACATAAAAAAACCCTAGAAAATTCACGTTTTTGACCATTGGAACCTCCCAAAATTATTTTTACATAAAAGAAAAGTTAAAGACCTGAGACTTCTGCGTCGAATGAGACCAATGCCAGGTCAACAACACAGTAACCATGACTTTTGGTTATTTTTTAAGTTTTCCTTTTTCAGTCGTGAACACGAAGAAAGTCTAGAAAACGGAAAACTTTGAAAAATCACTAACAATTATGGTTACTTAGTTAGTCTCATTCGACGCAGAAGTCTCAGGTCTTCAACTTTC
>JAEMON010000002.1:8132923-8145643 GCA_030264115.1 Lygus lineolaris | reverse complement strand
TGTGGCAAATGACGAACAAAATCCTGAATAAAGAGACCAGATGGTTCTTGGGGAAGATTGTCCAGATCAGATTGAGATGGTCTGCAGAAGTACTGAGCTGCTGCTGGAAGAAGCACATGATGACTGCCGAAGTCTAACTGCGCACCAGCTCAGATATAAAAGGTATTTCTCAACGGCCTTCGTGTCAGTTGATTAATCTTATCGCGCAGTAATGTGTCCATCAATTCGACACTAACTTTAAATCTGTCTTCAACATTTCGTTGAAATATTCAGTTGTTGAATAGTAAAATTTTGGAGTACTCTAGGGTCCATAAGAAGAAGAATCACTCACCAAATCGGTTAAAATTATTCTCTGAAAATTCGCTCGTCAACTCATGCTGCATGAATTGGACTTTTTCGACAAATCCAATGGAAACCAATGCAGCCGATTGAGTCACAAATGGTTTCAAACATACAGCCAGACCTAGCGTGATAAGTTAGGTACTGTCAGGATCATGACCTCTCCTGACATAAAACACCGGGATGAAAATCAAGAAGAAACGGGGTCAACTTCACCGAACACCCCTAGCTCGGAAATTGGATTCAGTTCGGAATCCAATACCATTTTTTCCGCCTCGGCCAGCGAACACGCACGTAGAAAGTTGGATCGCTGAAGTAAGCAGATCAACCGACTACAAATCAGATCCGATAACCCTGCATTCGAATATAGTTTACCAGGTTCCATGTAAGGATTGTTCGACTGTGTACATAGGACAAACGAAGCAGTACATGAAGGATCGAAACAGCAAGCACATGTACGAGTGCCGTCATCCTGGTGTCGTTTGTCCGGAGGGATGTGCATTAGCTCAGCATGCTATTGAGATGAATCACGAGTTCGATTTTGATGCGATGGAGATTTTGGATCGGGAGCCAGTTTGAGGCCGACGGTTATTCAAGGAAATGGCCTACATCCATATGAACCCAAGAGCATGCAACACACGAGCATACACTTCAGGTTTCAGTTCAGTGTACTTATTCTGCAATATTGTCTGAGGTTCAGAAGATCCATACTGGGTGTTAAAGTTACTGGATCACTTACCAAGAGCCGGAGGAGTTCCTGCTTAGATGGTTTCTCATGAATGGTTCGGAATTAAGATTATGCTGCATGGGAATCAAATGGTCCATTCGCCAGGATGTCTGCGTGCTCATGGATCCAGCAAATGTTGGGGTTTGTAAGAATGAATGCCAGTGTGGGTCTGTATGTTGTTGGAGACCTCAATGAAAATGATGATATTACTGGACTTCAGTGGTTATTTAACTGCAGGTTGTTGGGTGGTTTGATGATGTATTAAAGCTGTTGTTGTTGTTGTAGTTATATTATAGTGGCAGAGAAGTTTATTCCTGTTATCAATATCAATTATGTTATCAGTCCTGTGAAAATTTGAACACTGCTTGAGTGCCTGCGTTAGCCGGAATGTTGTTTTCATTTGTTAATCACAAGTTTGTAAAGTTTTTGGTAGCCTGATGTTTTTTGTTAAAGTTTATCTCATCATTTTCACTGGTATTAGGTGAGTGGTTTAGCAATATAAAACAATGTAACTTGAAACTAGTCAACTAGCTTATATCTAAATTGAAGCAGTCCTAAACTGTCTCATTCTAAATGTATTGTAGTGAATTTTATAGAACTAAAAATATGTTATAAATACTACACTAAAGGATTTTATTATTAACTTCATATTTTTGACATTTTATGTCTTTACTCTGGCACATAACTCGAAAAACGTCACACAAAAAGCGTTACACGAAATCGTCACGAAAAGGAAAGTAACTGCTTTCCTTACCACCCTACTACTTTTCTTACCACCAAACTACTTCCCTTCCAACCAAACTACTTCCCTTACCACTCTACTACTTTCCTTACCAGCAAACTACTTTCCTTACCGCCAAACTACTTCCCTTACCCCCAAACTACTTCCCTTACCACCCTACTACTTTCCTTACCACCAAACTACTTCCCTTCCAACCAAACTACTTCCCTTACCACCCTACTACGATAATGGAGCTCCCAGATCACCTGAGTCGAAAATGGAGCTCTCAGTTCAGCTGAGTCGAAAATAGAGCTCCTAGATCAGCTGAGTCGAATATGAAGCTCTCAGATCAGCTGAGTCGAAAATGGAGCTCCTAGATCAGCTGAGTCGAATATGGAGCTCATTGAAATAATACTGCATCCAAACAAATTTGGTCGTATGGGAAACTGGGAACATAATTAATTTTGACATAAAATGTCCCAATGTGTTGCAGACTCGTATGCAAGCATTTCATTTATCTTAATTAATCAGGGTTTCTTTCCGCAGTGTTTAGTTGCTACTTACGCACCTGGTTTTTAAATTAATGAGGACGGAGGTGTAATGTCTACACCGTAGTATTTCCTTTGAGTAAGCTGTAGTCCGGATACTTCATTTCTGCATTTATACACTTGCATATTCAAATTGAATTTAAATTTCGCCTTTACCTACCATTTTTGTTCTTGTTCTGGTTGATGTTATACCGCTATAGGGATTTATTGTATTATTGTTATAGGCCCTGAAGAAGGTAATAAATTTATCGAAAGCTCGACGAAGAAGGTGAATATTTCAGTGGACCCCATTCCCGATCAAAGTTGACGAAGTATTTATGTGTTGGGTTGATCTTCATAAATCTAGAATTTCCAGACATGCGCAGGAAGAAATCTCAGAAAGAGTGGGAGCAAAATAAGAGATTATTGGCCAAAACTCGAGGGGAGTCAGCAACACGCTCAATGCGTAATCCGTCAACTGGGATCACACCGTTTTCCAAGTGTTTCGTTCGTTAGCTCTTGAGTAATCACCATCGATCTACTACACGTACAATATCCTGGCCTGATATTGTACCTCTCAGACTCTCGACTTCCAGATTGGGACGGAGAGGCGTCCTCACCTGGAGGCGGCTTACAGTCTGTCCAAACCCGAGCGGCTGTGGGTTAAAGGGACAAATCAGGTAAAACTGCCAGTTTGGGGCAACATTGCACGTCGACAGGTCATTAAGGGTGCGCGGGACGTTTGGCTTGAAAAGCACCTCATCCTCAACGATGCCCCGACGCAGCTCAAAATCCTTTTTATTATGTTTCACGTTTGTGGTTTTGAAAATTCAACGATTTACGTATGTTACACAATCATAATTACATACTTTACGATGTGAATCATAATTTTAAGTTTATTCAATCCAGAGAGAACTGGAAGAAACCGACGAAAAACAAAGTTTTCAACGGTTTCTTCCAGTTTTCTCTGGGTGGAATAAACGTAAAATTATGATTTACAGAGTAAAGTATGTAATTATGATTGTATAACATACGTAAATCGATTAATTTTCAAAATCACAAACGTGAAAAATAATAAACAGGATTTTGAGCTGCATTGGGGCATTGATGAGGCGCTTCCCGAGCCAGGCGTCCCGCGCACTCTTAACGACCCTACTTCTACTAAACTGGCTGACGTTAGGGCTCTTTATTTTCGAGACTAGAGATTATAGACGGGCTATGGAGCTCAACGTTGACAAGAAGTTCAGGGAACCCAAGTAGTCCAGAGCCGTTCCGGGTTTGGACAGACCGTAGCTCACCATCTCTCAGATCTCCGTATGCTTACCTTGAAAGGAGGCCTTCATAGGCCACAGGTCAGTTTGAATTTTTTGTACACTTACGCTGTATTTGAATAAGAATTTTGTCGCGCGAAATTCCACGAAACCGCGGAGTGACGTAATCAAATGCATTTTTGGAGGTTTAGGTAGATGCTTAGTACTACCTATAAGATAAAATATAAGGTCATCTTATTTAGGATGTTTTCCAGTACCCACTTGGTACCAACTTGAACCGTTAAAAATTTAGCCGCAATCTGCGGATTTAATTAACATAAAGGTATCCAACAATCCCCAGATATTCGGATACCTATTTGATTCAGAAGTATATTATTTGTGTGACAACGATATCAACTCCTTTTCAAAATCTCATATTATGTTTTTCTGCTTTTGATGTTTCATGGATGAAGATAGAACTCGTGGCTGATTTTAATTGGTTCCAACAGGATTGGGTTACGTTCGTATTAAAATAAATCACTTGCGATTGTGAACTAGATCTGTACTTTCTTTTCCTATTTAATTATTTTCTGTTTCCCAACTATTTTACGAAGAGGGAATAGGAACCTTGGATATAGGTAGGAAATAATAGGCGGTTCTCAGTCGTTTCACTCACCATAACCCGCTAACGTCTCTATCAGTAAATCAAGTTATATTGTTGGTCCAAAAGAAGATAAGAAGCGAATAGGCGTAAGTTCTGGTAAGATCTTTTTCAGAGATTTAGGTTCCCCTTGAAAAGAGAGGAGTCTTGGGAGATACCCGAGACACAGTTGTTCATCGTGAGAATAGGCCCGATTCCACGACCGACATAATTTCAATAACATTGTTGTATACGTAAACGCAACTGTGACTCTGGGGGTCAAATAAGCTCAACCGCATAGAATCCTAACTCGAGGTGCAGGCTCATCTAAAAGCCTGGTAAATTTCACGCTATTCTTATTCCAAGCTGTAGGCCCTGAAGAGGGAGGAATAAGGTATATCATACCGAAATCTTCCCGACTCAATCATAAACCTCACAGGTACAAGATGAATTCGACAAAGATGACCAAGAAACAGATGATTCTGTTGGTATGTGAAACAGACTCACCTCATAGTTCGTTAAACTTACCTCTCGTTCTACACTGCTACAGCAGAATATGAGAAGAGCGATGCTGCCAAGTTCCATAACATCCCATGATGCCAGAGTCATCCAGAGGATTCCACTGGGTTTCATCATCGTATCGAAGTAATTCTCGATCAGGTAAAACGTTTGGAAAAAGAATGAAAAGAATCCGAAGGCGAGATTCGCTGTGTTTCTGATTCTATAGCGGCCATTGATCACCTTACAAATTTCGATCAACTCGTCGAAGAGGCCCAAAAACCGGATGACTTCTTTATGTGAACTACTGGAAAAACTGTACCTCATTTGTTGGAGGGCAAAGCGAGGTATAGTAATAGCCAAACAGAAACTTGTAGTGTGGCAAATATTGTAGATGTACCAAATACACCAAGTGAGTTGATGAACAGTGATGGCAGTTCTCATCCCAGTCCACGCTATGGGGATTGGCAGCATCAAAAGAAGAATGACTATAAGAAGAGGCACTACGTTGTAATATGAACCGCCCGATACGCTTTTTGCTATCGTGACTGCCCTCTTCAACAGTTTATTGCGAGTTTCTCCACGATGAAGATAAGTATGGGCGGTAATGATGCCCGAGAATGGCATGTAGAACTGGGAAATAACTGAAACAATGACATAAGGAAAGTATCGTAGATTGGCAATATAGTGCACAACGATTGCCACACCGAAGGTTGTGATGATTAAGTGAGAGTAAATATTGTGGCAGATGATGAACAAAATCCTGAATAAAGAGACCAGATGGTTGTTGGGGAAGACTGTCCAGATCAGATTGAGATGGTCTGCAGAAGTACTGAGCTGCTGCCGGAAGAAGCACATGATGACTGCCAGAAGTCCAACCACGCACTGGCTCAGATGTAAAAGGTATTTCTCAACACCCTTCGTGAAAGTTGATTAATCTTATCGCGCAGTAATGTGTCCATCAATTCGACACTAACTTTAAATCTGTCTTCAACATTTCGTTGAAACATTCAGTTGTTCACTTTTTACAATTTTCCGAGCAACAATCGGCAAAATACTGCAGTCGGAACACCCAAAACATGGTGTCCAATCAGCTCAGACGGTATCGATTTGTTATGCGTGTGGAGAACCTGACAGCAGGTAATTTTACCCTCATATCCTTTTATTCGAAGTGACCTACTACCCACTCAATTTGGTTTACTCAAGAACGTCTTTCAAGAAAGCCGATTTCACGAGTAAGGAATCATGGAGGATTTCACGAAGAGAGGGAGTACAAAATTTGCTATTGTCTATTTATAAACCTGACCAGTAATTTACCCCGAAGTTCCCGTCTCAAATAAATGTGGAAAGTCCGACCAAGTGTTTCAAAGTAAATGAGTCATCCACGTCTGCCAGACGAATAGCCGGTTTGTAGTCCTCATAAATTGTAGGTAACACCCGAATTCCTTCGACTTCTAAGCATAATGTCCGTCCGAATTGAACTTGAAATTGAGTCTCTACACTCCGTACTCATAGCTAAAAATTCACTCTCTGCAGATGAAAGAGCTACATTAGTTTAGTTATCGTTGGCCAGAATTTGAGGAGTACTACAAGGGAATATTTAGAGTCAAAAATCGCTTGAAAAAACGTGGTTTTTTAGGTTTTTCATGTGAATTACCATCTTAAACATAGGAACATAATTTATGGTATATTCAGAATCAGCGTGAAATTTCCTATAAGAATCACCCACCAAATCGGTTAAAATGGTTCTTTGAAAATTTGCTCATCAACTCATGCTGCATGAATGGAGCTTTTTCTTGCTTGGACCCAAACCCAGTAAAAGCAAACAGCGAAAATTCTACCAAAGATGTCCCAAACCTGCGGTTGAGACTACCTGGTCTGAGGTCAGTAGGGCATATTTGGCAAACTAGGGCATGTCTCTGAAATAGCATTAACTCAATTTCTCCGGATTAAACTAATGGCCAATGGACTCACTTTGGTGGCTGTCTTATGAACTCGTCTTTGTTTTACATCCAACGTCGAGTTTTGTAGGCGGGAATCATCAAAATCAACGTGACATTTTCTTGGTTCCGAGGAATCTCGGACCTGCTAGTAGCAACTTGCTCGGCCATGCTAGTAGGAAAATAAAACTCCACATAAATTTTGGTTTTGCTACTCCATCTTTTGGAAGATCTAAATATTAATCTGAAGAACATAGGTATTTTGGAAGGCACCGCATGGTATCAGGTTGAAAGAGTGAAGGAGCTTCATATGATTAGTATAAAAAAATCACAATCAGACTAGTGTCCAGAGTTGAGCAGTAGATTACGAACGAGTCATTATCCAACAGCACCTTCCTGTCCATTCTGACCCTACAGCAACACACTAATTCACACTTCACGTGATGTTCTTTCTGCTGGGTTCTCAATTCGACGTGAAAAGTTGTGAAATCGTACTTTCTCTTGGAATTATTGTGTTTACTCAATCACGCCACAAGGGAAAGCTGATTTTGACGATGAAGAAACAGGGTGTATCTACTACTGTGGCCTATAACCCGGCGAGGATCTTGCCAATCATTTTGCAAACAACCTTATTTCATGGACAGTGATGCAGCAACAAATGATTACAAATACGAGTAGAAAGAGTACAGACAGACCTAAAGTAATGTTGGTATTAGATGGAATTCAACTTACCTCTTTTGCTACACTGCTACAAAAGTATATGAGGAGGGCGGGGCCTCCAACTGCCATGACGGTCCAGGGTATCATAACCATTACAGCTCTACTGGATTTTGTCACCCAATCCAGGTAGCCCTCGATGACCAAAAATGTTTGCCAGAAGAACCAAGCGAAGCTGAACGTGATATTCCCCGTATTTATGTTATCAAAGTGCCCTCCGATCACCTTACAAATTCCTAGCAGTTCGTCGTATAGGCTCAAGAAACGAATAACCTCGATGTGTGAAACAGTGGACAAACTATTACTCATATGACGGAGGCTGTGTCGAGGTATAGCAATAGCCAAACAGAAACTTGCAATGTGACAAATATTGTACATGTACCAAATATTCCACAAAAGTATGTGAAACGGGAACCACTTTGGTACGTTATTGAAAACAGAATACGGTAAGAAGATTTGAAGCATGAGACCGAAAATGGCCAGAAGAAAATTATTAATGTTGCAAAGTGAACCACCCGAAACGCTTCCTACTATTGTGACTGCTCTCTGCAACTGCTTTTCGTAAGTCTCTCCTCGAAGAAGGCAAGTTTGAGCCGTAATGATGCTCAAAACGGGCACATATAGGTTTAAAATCACTGATAAAAACGTGTACTGGAAACGGTCGTGACAGATGAAAAAGATCACATCAATAGAAACACTGATTACTGTGATGACCAGGTGGGTGTAAATATTGTGACAGATATCGAACAGAATTCTGAATAGAGAGACCAGATGGTTCTTGGGGAAGACAGTCCAAATCAGATTGAGATGGTCTGCTGAATCGTTGAGCTGCTTGAATAAGCACATGATGGCCGGCAGGCGTCTCTCTGCGCACTGTCACCTTTCCATTATAAGTTGTCCCTCAACCTACGCGAAAGGTTATCTATTCTATGTTATCGCACATTATTGTGTCAATAATTTCACGAATTCCCAATTTAGATCTCTTGGTAATCTTTAAGAAACGGCCTCATTTTATCACTTTACTTACCTTGACCTCAAGGGTAGAGGGAAAGTATCGATTGGAATCAACCTGGGAAAAAACGTGCACGAAGTTGGGTGGATAGTATCAAAGCGGAACATAGTTTAGTTTATCAATATGAACTTATAGAGTCAGTTATTGAAACTGCAATCGAAATTGGTAGAATAGTTCCACAGTAATGCCTATTTGTTTTATTTTTATTTTTAATTTCGATTTAGGTTATCTAATGAAATGAGGCTGAGTTCACGAAAATATACATCTCAAGAAAAATAGTCATGAGAGAGTAATTGGGATTAACATGTTGTGATTGAAACTATTGCGCATGGAAATCAGCGGAGGCAATAATTTGGTATGATCCCATAAAATTCTCTTTGCTGGGTTCCAATTCGACGTGGAAATCTTACGATCTTTCTCTAGTAATGGAAGTGTTTACTCAATCAAAACCACAAAGGAAAGCCGATTTTGACGATGAAGAAAGAGGGCGTACGATATTTACTACAGTGGCCTATAACCAAGCGAAGAACTTGCTCACCATTGTGCGAAAAACCTTATCATATGGAAATCGGCAGCAACACACGGTTACAAATTGACAGACCGATGGCATACTTACCTTGTTCAGAGCTTCTATCAAACATCTAAACTTACCTCGCGTGCCACACTGCTGCAGAAGTATATGAGAAGGACGGGGGTTCCAACTGCCATGACGTTCAAAGGAATCATAAGGATCCAAGCTCTGTTGGATTCGGTCACCCAATCCATGTAGCCCTCGATGACGAAAAATGCTTGCGAAATGAACCAAGCCAAGCTGAACGTGATATTTCCCGTATTTCTGTTATCATAGAGCCCTTCGACCACCTTACAAATTCCTAATAGTTCGTCGTAAAGGCCCAAGAAACGAATGACCTCGCTGTGTGAAGCAGTGGACAAACTATTACTCATTTGACGGAGGCTGTGTCGAGGTATAGCAATAGCCAAACAGAAACTTGCAATGTGGCAAATATTGTACATGTACCAAATATTCCAAAAAAACGTATATATGATCCACTTTAGTGAACTTCCGGAAACAACAAACGGTAAGAAGGTTTGAAGCATGAGACCGAAAATGACCAAAAGAAAATTATTAATGTTGCAATGCGAACCCGAAACGCTTCCTACTATTGTTACTGCTCTCTGCAATTGCTTTTTGTAAGCCTCTCCTTGAAGAAGGCAAGTTTGGGCCGTAACTATGCTCAGAACCGGCACATATAGGTTGAAAATCACTGATAAAAACGTGTACCGGTAACGGTCGTGATTGATGAAAAATATCACATCAATAGAAACACTGATTACAGTGATGACCAGGTGGGTGTAAATATTGTGACAGATATTGAACAGAATTCTGAATAGAGAGACCAGATGGTTCTTGGGGAAGACAGTCCAAATCAGATTGAGATGGTCTGCTGAAATGCTGAGCTGCTTGAATAAGCACATGATGACAGGCAGGCGTCCCTCTGCACACTATCACACAGTCCATTATAGGTTGTCCCTTTACCTACGGATTATCTATTCTATCTTATCGCGCATTAATGTGTCAATAATTTCACAAATGCCCAATTTAGATCTCTTGATAAACTTTGAGAAACGCTTTCATTTTATTACTTTACCTACCTCTGCCAAGTTGGGTAGGCAGTATAGCTGCCTCACTATTTTTTTTTTTTAACGCGGACAGTAGGTAAGTGAAAATTTCACTGAAATTGGTGACCCACTTTTACTGGAACATGCCCTTTGTTGTTGTCAAGTCTCCCAGTCTTGGCCCCGAATGTAGGTCACGTCCCGTATTATTCGAGCTGCTACGCTATCTTGACACTCTTCTACTACACCCTCTTGGAATCAATCCAAATCGATTTCTCCTCACTGGTTTCAATAAACTAAGGTTTAACTTGTCATAGCCTCAACTCTCTTCACTCGGGTACGTTTTCTTGTTCGTTTCAACCAACCACGGCATCTCACATTGACTGCATTCTTCATACTCCACCTTACCACCCTTTTCGGCCTACCGTGGTGCCTTTCTCCAGGTCCAAAACATCCTGTTGTACTCGTAACATCGAGTACAGATACAGTGACACCACTCGAGGACTTTTTCAAAAATTCCCAGATATTATTCTTCTGCCTGCATCGCCACCACCCCCCACATACATCAAATCCTCTACCTCGCAAACGCCTGGTAACTCACCCTTGATGTGTTTCTGTACTGTGTTCTGTACTAGAAGTACAGAACATTGTCGTTTACGTTGTCAGTAAGGTTGTTGTCAATCGATTCCGTATTTTCTTCCACGGTTCCAACAGAATTACCTTCAAGTAACCTCTGGTCACTACATGTTGTGATGCGACAATTTCCTAAACTATCAGATTCCATCTTTTCCCGAACCTCCTTTTCTTTCCAGCATACTCGGCTTTTTCTTTCGCTGCAGCTTCATTTAGTGGAAACAATCCTAGATGGAAATAACGTACCTAAGCCACCTTTCCGACAGCAATTTCTTCCTTCCTCGTCTGTCAAATTGCGCTTTCTGGCCCCACTTCCTATTAATAGGTGGGCGACTACCGGAGCTATAACGTCCTTCCATCACACTTCTGACACCAGTATAAAGATTCTACAATTCACCACGAACTCTACGAAATCAAGACCAACCACGCATATTGCAGTCCGAACTCAACTTTTATTGATTTTGTCATCATATGAATCGAAGATCACAGGGGAAGAGGGGGATAACTCAGCTTTTCAAAACTTTTAGGAGAGAATTTTTACTGCTGAAAACGCTATTACTCCTCATGTGGGCCATATTGGAAAATTTTGAAAATACCCACATTTTCCATACGAACTGTAGAATGTGAATATATGTAGTCGATTCCTGGATTCCAAGCGTTATAGAGCCAGAAAACTATGCCAAATGCTCAAAGGTACAAATGTTCCGGGGAAAAGGGGGTTAACTTTGTGCTCTGAGGGTTTCCACTCAGGTATCTTATGAACTAATAGGGGTGTCAAAACTACATTCCTTTGTATCAAATGCGTTATATTATTTTGAAATGTAATCTCAAGAATGTAAATTATCAAAAGTGGACAGAAGCATCGAACCAAAACATTTTCTTCATATGTTTACACTACCTCTTCACAAATCACGGATTTATCTTATGAAGCTTGATGAAGTAGGCTTGCACCCTCTCGCTGCAAAACTGTTTCAAGTGCTGCAGGTCTTCAAATTTGTCTTTGAGATGGGCGCACTCTGCTCATTCCAGTCATTCAGCTGGTTGAAATCCTTGATGGTCAACTTTCTCTCTTCCACGGTTGTGATTCTAAAACACTGGAAAAGGTACCTAACAATGGCAGTCCTCACCTGTTTCATGATATTGCAACTGGTGGAAGGCTCTCCTTCTTCGGAAGAACACCTTCCATTTCGGCCAATAAAATAATGCAATATTTCAAGAGCGGAACCACAAGGACACACCTAATCAATAGCAGCATGAAAACAGCGGGGAATCACCTTGTGAATTACAGGAAAAACTCAAAAGAGAAGGGGGAAGACGCGTGGAGTGCACGTTATCCCTTTCTTCCCTTGCACTCGTGAAGCGCTCGTTAAGTCCCCCTTTCCCCCCCGGAACGCCTTTTCCAATGGCAATTTTCGGCCGTTTAGTCTCCTTTCTCCCCCGATTTGAGGTTTTCATCGTGTCGGCCAGCCCAAAATCTATTAGAAACCGTCTTTAACTAATTTTTGGAAAAAATGTGAGTTATCCCCTTTCTCCCTTGTACTCTTCAATTGGTCCATGGTCTAGGAACCCTAACAATATTGATTGATGTCATCTATAGAATCGCCCCTTAAGGGCCCTTTGTATGGATTTATATTACTCATATGGATTGATGTGATCTATTGAGTACCCCACCCCAGTAGATGTGTGTTAATTTAATGTTGAAGCTGTTAGATCGTACATAAACCTTAATTGAAGTTCCAAGCGAAGTTGGTTTGCAAATAAGGTCTTCATTCCCTAAAAAGCCCTGAGTTCACTAAGAAACACTAAAAAATGTTTTTTAGTTTTGTGGACACCACGAACTACCATAAGAAGCTCTATAAACTGGTCAATGGTGTCTACTAACAAAACAATTAGCTAGAACTTGAACCTAAAAGTCAACCTAAAAGTTGTAATTTTACGTAGTAGTACATTTCATTTGTTAAAATTTCTCTTGTCCATAAATCTACTGTTATAAGGTATTAAATCTAAAGGATTAGTCCCACTAGTTATAATAATACAATTGTTTACGTACCTTACTAGAGAATCCGTCGTGACCAGCAAGTCGAGTACAGGTGGCGAGC
>JAEMON010000002.1:8121488-8131923 GCA_030264115.1 Lygus lineolaris | reverse complement strand
ATCGAAAGCGCTCGCCGCCTGTACTCGACTTGCTAGTCACGATGGATTCTCCAGCAAGGTACGTGAACAATTCTACTGTTATAAGCATGGAAACGAAAAAATAAGTCATTTCCACAACTCATAGGGGTAAAATGTGTTCACTCAGGAAACTTCGTAGACTTTAGGTGTCAACTTTTCCCGCCATTCAGGTCATTAGTAATAAATGAAAACAAAAATTTGAGGAAATCTATTTTTAATTTTCTTTGATCGTTTGAAAATGGAGAATCATTTTTTCGGAACCAAGTGAATAATTTTCCGTAGAGAATTCGAGCGAACATTTACTGTTGTCCAATATTGGTGCTTTTACCTCATTTTCTAGTTTTTACAGGCCATGAAAATAGTAAGAATTGCTCTGTTTTCCCCGCAGAATTCACCATATTTTACCACTTTTTATATGGGAGGGTCACGATTGAATAACAAAAATCCGAACTACAACTACATAAAGTGATAATATTTATTTACATCACAATATTCATTAGCAACATTTTGTTTTCTCAAACAGCGTTGTTATCATAACATATTATCGCAAATACATAATTTATTTATTTCAATAATTTTGTCTTTAACAATAAACATAATAATAATATAAAAACTATTCACAGTCAATACTTAACAACTAAACAAAGTGATAAAAAAAGTTAAAAAAACAAACAAAACGAAAAAAAAAATGAAAATAAACGTTCAAGAGTATCTTTGTTTCTTCATCTAACCCCTAATACATTTTTCTTTCAACTTTCAAGTCTAAACGCAGGATTCGAAAAGAAATTTTCCTTTGTGAATATCATAGCATAATAAGCTTATATTCTTTGGTATATATTTTGAACACACGTATAACAATAATACATATACGACTTTTTAATTTAAATTATTCTTTCCAGCTAATAAATCGATATTTAAATACGGGGTAATGTACATAGGATTTTTACAGGTTGGGGGAAAAGGGGTCATTTTACGTTAAGCAAAAACACGGGGCTTGACAGTAGACGTACCAGCCGAAAATGTTTTCCTTTTGAGGGGGAGAGAGTAATTTAAATTCTTTCCACATTCAACGAACAACACGAATTACGTATTAATACCGAAATTTCAATACATTTGTACAGCAACGACTCGAGTCCTGCGGTGTTGCTCTCAAAACGGGGTTTTTACTTTAAATTTACACTGTGGGTGTCCACTCGAGTCTGAGCGTGACGTCATAATACTCATTGGAATGTACAATAGAGATCAACGAAAAATTTAAGGGCCGTTAAATCGTGGACCGAAATAACAATGTGGGTTCCGGGTGTAGTCAATAGCCATCAACAGTATCAATCATTTTAGAGATGATCAGTTTTATAAAGGAAGTGAGCAGGGAAACAGAGCTTCAAATCTGAAAATGCGACAGGACGTACAAGAAGTTTCTTCAAGTGGTTGATCAATGAAAAACGAAGATATTTCTCCGTTATAAATTGCCTATACGTGTTAAAAACCCTCTCAACAATATCGTTGTGCCAAACTCCAGAATCTCTACCCAATGACGTAACACAGCTACACGTTGTTTTTCCCAAAATAAATTTTTATTCAAATTTTCCTTTGAATTGGGTACTCACCCCACAGCATGGAGAATATATAAATATGCTACTTAGCCGTATTACGCCACTAGGTATGCCATTTAAGGACAACGCATCCTGTACTTCTCGTGAGTTGAGTAAGAAACGGGATTATCGAAATTCAAAGATAATTTTTCAAATAAAATATTTTTTGAAATAAGATTTAAAAAATGTATTAATAATTTTTTTTCAAATAAAATTCAAAGATCTCCCACATTGTGGAAGAACGAAATAATTATGCAGGGCGTCTGTTAATGATCGGATGTGAATTTTAATCTCATCATTTTAGGGTTTTTGAAAGAACACGAAAACACGTACCTATTTCCAGTGTTTTGATTCTCCATCCAAAGATGTTAAGAGTACGAACAATAATTCTCAGACCGCGCCTCGTTGGCGCAACTTCGTTTTTTCAAATGAATACCCCCGATTTTTTATCGCAAAATTCTATTCCATTCTATTCCACCCAAAATTTTACGAAAAAGTGACCCCTCACTTGAAATTTTTAGAGTGCCAAACTTGGGCAGATACGCTCCAAATGTGCTCTAAAAGGAAAAAATCGAGTTTTTTGGGTGTAGTAAACTACCAAGTATGATACATGTTTTTAATGTGGGGTTTTCACGTGGAATAACGTGGTTGTGTTGATTTATTGAGTTTTTGAAGAAATTGAGCATCCCAGGAATGCATGAGAAATTAAATTTTGAGAAACACCAACAAATTATTCCGCGTGAAAAAAAAGTTCCATTCATGTAGCATGAACATAAATGTTCCTATGTTTAAGATGGCAATTTACACAAAAGAAACCTGAAAAAACAAATCGATTTTTGACTCTAAATTTTCGAAACTGGACCAAAATTGTGGCCAACGGACTCATCCTTTCCATTGATATAATTGACATTTTGAAAGTTTTTTGGATTTTTTAGCTCTATTCCAGGGTCAGATATCGTCTGGAGTGACACACATACATATAAATATGTAAATATTTATATATACCTATGTGTGTTTGTATACCTATATGTATATGAAAAAGCGATAAACTTCAGGAATCGTTTTAGAATGGTCTGGTTTTAAAATTTAGCATCACTAAAATTTTGGAGCCATTGTAATATACTTGGTAGATTATCACACCCCAAAAATAAACTCGATTCCTCGCTTTCAGGGCACATTTGGAGCGTATCTGCGCACACAAAATTTCGAGTGTGGGTCATTTATTCAAGAAATTTTGCGTAGAATCCGAATCTGCGATTACGAGAATGGCGGTTTCCTCTTGAAAAAACCAAGTTGGTGTGCTTTGCGTCAAATAAAATGGAAATAATAGGAAATATGTGTTTTCTCTTTTTCCCCGAAACCCCTGAAATAAGGGAATGAAAATTCACATCCATTCATCAACGGACACCCTGCAGTGCAATTTTTTTGAAACGGCGAAAGTTTGTGTTGCGTCATACTCATTGTAAAGTAGACATCATGGATGGAAGGGTTCCTAAGCGAATATGTTCATTTTAACTCGGGAGTAGGTGCCTCTATAGTAGTGTTACATCACTGTCATCAGACATCAAGTTCCGTCGTCCTAATATGTACCATTGAGGATATTCAGCTCCTCTGATGGCCAATTTTGAGCTCAAAGTCACTCTAGTTTGAAGTGGATCGTAGGTTTGCTCAAACTAAAATCAGCAGTTGAAATAATATTCAATTCGGTAATAAATATATTAAACATTCTCAAAGTCGTTTCCCAACTTCATTATAGTTGAGTGTTTGGCTTGAAGGTTTTCGAATACCTTTGAACGGCTTTTAGTTGGAACAAACCTGCGGGAGCAGAAGGTTTCCCCGTATTCAACTCATCCCTGAGAATATTCAAGTGCAACTTACTCTGGTAGTTGGAACAGGGTCCCATTTCTTACCAGTAGGGTGAGTTGAATACGAAGGACAGGATATTCGAATATTCTCAAGTGTGCGCACAGGATTGTGCGCTGCTAAACCATTCGAACGGTTTAACTGCGTAGAACCTTCTGCTCACACTCTTGTGAATACCCGAATAGTTAGAACAGACCTCATGTCATAATTATTATTATCGTACACATTTTCGCCCTCGTTCGATCATCGGCACCCCTCACATAGCTCCTTTTCTGAAAGCTCTGGACGTGGTTTTATTCGGGTAAAAATGAAATAAACGTTGTAAAATCGAAATTGTCACGGGCAGGTGCTGTTCTGAATGGTCCTAAATGATTCTGACTTTTCACAGTAATCCAGTCTGATTCGAAAATTGGTTAATCGAGGTGATATACGCACACAAATCACTACGAGATTTACTAACATGACGTGAGCGTTACTAAAACAAAATATACACAACAAAGTGGTTAGTACTATTGATTCCGGCGTGATTCCATATAAATTAAACAATGAGTCCTATTTAAATAAATTGTTATTAAAACGAAACGAATATCGATGTAAACGATAAATGGGATTGTGGTCGAAGTATGGAGATTAGTAACAGCTAGCTGTTAGAGGCTTACGAGTAGGAATATTACAGAAATACGTCTAACGGAATGTTCGTAGTAACTAACTATTCAAATCAATTTTCAACATAACAACTAAGAGTGCGCTACAACAAGAAATTAGTGACAAAGATGAGCTATAAATGCTTGGCTAAAATTTATTGTAGATACAAGATGGAAGGCGTGGTGATGTGGGGTAGGAACGATGACTTTCAGACATGATTATTATGGAGATAATCGGAAAAAACTATACCACCTCATTATTCGATCAAAAATGCTTAATGGAGTGAATTATTATTTTTGTTCTAATTCGTATAATTTACTATTCGCCGAGTTTATCCGTGTAGGGTAGAGGCACCAGTTATTGGCCACCCCCCAGTTATTGGCGGCCTCCTTTTTCAAGTTCGTTTATTATTACCCAGATGTCTCTGATATCGTTTCAAGTACTCTTGTCAGTTAACCTAACTAATACAGAAGGCATTGGAACAAAAAGAGTCACAGTGTAACAGTATTGAAACCTCACAGTTCAGTTCGAAGTGATCGTTGCGTCGCATCTGGGACCACCTGTTCCTTGTGAAAACTGTGAGCAATCCACCTCTCATTCTTAAGGATTTAACGTGTTCCCACTTTGTTTTGATCCTCCTATTTTGATATTTCCTTAATATGCGGTTCTCTAGCAGTCGATTGGCGCCATAAAAATACAAAAAACTCGGGAAGTAAGCAATAATATTTGTGTGGCTAATAATTGAACCTGGCCATTAATCCAGACAATAACTAGCGAAAATTTCTTTTTCCAGTTTTTATGGGGGAAAAAAATTGAAATAGGTACCACTTATTTGACAAAAACTACTAGTGAATCGCGATATTGGAAAAAAAAACTCCAAGACGACAGAGATTGTAATGAAAAGTACGCATTTCCAACAAGATAATAAATAGCACCAAAATTCCCTAACCGGCCAATCACTTGTGCCTGTACCCTAATTGGGCTTGCCCGTAATTTAAAAAAAATTATAATAAATAAATAGATGCCTAGGAGCCGTATTGCACGTGTTCAAGTTCAATGTAGATAAAACTGTATTACAGAAACTTTACCAGAGTATGTAATATATATTATACAAACGTAGGTGGTACCGTAAAAACTCCAAATTTTGTTCAACCGAATGTTTGATTCGTAATTAGCTTATCTTGATGGAATTTCGAGCTGAAAATTTGGCACTAGGAGGTTTTTGAGGGAGCT
Organism: Lygus lineolaris; assembly: GCA_030264115.1. Classification (NCBI taxonomy): domain Eukaryota; kingdom Metazoa; phylum Arthropoda; class Insecta; order Hemiptera; family Miridae; genus Lygus; species Lygus lineolaris. The sequence goes on along the minus strand of JAEMON010000002.1, from coordinate 8,126,572 downwards.
GAACTCAATTTCGAGGTTACAAAATATAGTATTTTTCAATCTAATTGAACCTTTTTCCAATTAAATTAACCTTTTTCCAAATTAATTCAAATTTTTTCAAATATAATTAAACCTTCAGATTTTAGTATGAAAAAGTCCCATTCATGCAGCATGAATATTGATGAACGAATTTTGAAAGAATGATTTTAACCGATTTGGTGGGAGATTCTTATAGGGAATTCCACGCTGCTTCCGAATATGCCATTACCTATGTTTAAGATGGTAATTCACACCAAAAACCTCAAAAACGCGTTTTTAGCGATTTCAAAATTTGAACCCTTGGAGCACTAAGGAAAAAAATTATAATTTAATTTTAAAATTTTAATAAATTTAATTTAAAATTCAATTTGTTTGCCAAAAATTCTGGCGAACAAACTCATCCTTTATTTTGATATTAGTGACATTTTACATTTTTTTGGATTTTTTATCTCGATTCCTGGGTCAGATATCGTCTGGAGTGACACATATTTCCAGGATTTCCGTGAAGAAAATTTTCAAAAATTTGCATTATTTAAATTTTGAAGCCATTGCGATAGCTTCGTTTTCTTCGAAAATTCGCTAAAATAAAGTAGTACTAAGGTACTATCTAAGGTCTTTGCTAAGGTTGAATTTTGGCCTCCATCACTCCCCAGGGTTGCAGTAATTATTGCACAGACAAACGTACTAGCTACCAACTGCAGCCAATGGGCGACCGCTTCATTGAACCTTCCTCCTAAATTTTGTTTGTTTTTTTATGTTTTCCAAAATTTCGGTTTTTTCCTACAATGTATGCTACTCGTACTTGATAATTGCGAAATTTGTTAAAACCTTTCCACAATTTTTAATATTTGTAATTTTTTATTTGTCAAAATGTTCCACCAAGTTTTTTAGCTTTATTAAAATTGATTTGTAAACTCTTTCTACGAAGTTTGGGAGCTTATATACCCAGGTACTACTCTATTTTTCAGACTAAGATCTAAAGGTTTTAATTCGTTTGGAAAAAAGTTGAATTGGGTTGGAAAAAGGTGAATTCAATTGGAAAGAGGTTGAATCAGATTGGAAGATACTATATCAGATTCAGGTCATGATTGATGCCTATTGCTACTCATTTCCTTGTAGGTACATAATAAAGGCTATTCAGGGCGGGAATCAAATAGATATATAAAGGATCAGCGAACTATTTTAACCAATTTTTGACTACCCACTTAATAAACATTGAAATTTCCCCCTGAGAGACTTCCTTTCTTTTTGTATTATTGGCATTTTAGCTCAAAATTTACACCATTTTACTCCGTTTCAAAGTTCATAAAATTCAAAATAAAATAACCTCCCAACTGATGAGATTTTTTGTTTTCTACATAATCCGCTCAGGTGGACTTAGGAAGATCGTGGAGTGATGAGGTGATGTACCTGTTTGTGTGCCTGAAGTTGGGCGATTGTTGGCCCCAGGAGCTTACGACTGTGGCCCCAGGGGCTTACTACTGTGGCCCCAGGGGCTTACGACTGTGACCCCAGGAGCTTACGACTGGGGCCCCAGGGGGCTTCCATCTGTAAGCACTACCTATGTGTTGGATTTAACGCCATTTTTATTAAAAACTCCGGTCATTTATTAACAACCTAATAAAACCACGAAGAAGCTCCCGATCGTTCGTGAATTAGAGGTAAGTATTTGAGAAAAATCCTTGTCTTTTGAAAATCTGTCATGTCCAGTAATTCCTTCTATTTTACCTGGTTTTACCCAATTCGACTTGTTGTAAATCGACGACCCCATCACCTTGTTGTACAACGAAAGGGCTTTTTCTACTGGTGTACATCTCAAAAACAATTTCCCATCAATTTAAGAAAATTAATCAATAAGTTTTAAAATATCAGTTTTTAATCAGATCAATGAGTGGTGGAAGAGATACGATTATTGGAGGGAAGGGCTCACTTGGGTGACTGAGGGCGAGATTGATAGACGGTCTTCGAGTTTCGAGGAGACCTCGCGATGGTCTCCTCGAAATTTGGAATACGGATTCGGTATGAGGAATCCTTGAAGACCAACTCGAAAGGTCTCCTTGAAACTCGAGGACCGACTATAAATCTCGCCCTGAGAAACGATCACTTGGATGGCTGAGATATGATCATTCGAGTGATAGTGCCTTAAGAGACTGTAAATACGATCACTTGGCTGAGGTATGATCACTTGAATGATAGTGGTTACTACCCCTTAAGAGACTGTAAATACGATCACACGGATTTCTGGGGTATGATCACTTGAGTGATAGTGGTTACTACCCCTTAAGATATTGTAAATACGATCACTTAGATGGCTATGATATGATCACTTGAGTTTCCTAGATAATTATGATCACTTGAATGATAGTGGTCACTGCCCCTTAAGAGACTGTAAACACGATCACTTGGATTGCTGGAGTATGATCACTTGAATGATAGTGGTTACTACCCCTTGGGAGACTGTAAATACGATCACTTAGATGGCTATGATATGATCACTTGAGTTTCCTAGATAATTATGATCACTTGAGTGTCGTAGGTAATATTACTAGTTGAACAATATTATGTTAACTGCTAATAACATTACGATCACTAGGGTGATAGAGGTATTAGGATCACACTTGGGTGGCCGAGGTACGATCACTTGAGTGACGAAAATACGATCACTCCGGCGTCTTCGGCGGGCGGCGGCGGGAGGCTCAGTGCGCTTGATAGTGGTCGGCGGACAGCGCGGCGGACAGGTGGTGGTGGTAGGGCTGAGGCGGCATCCCGCTCGAGGGCGACTCGAAGAGCGACATCTTGAGCCGCTTACACTTCGCCCTCCGGTTTTTGAACCAGAACTGGACGTTTTTTGGCTCAAGGGGCGGGAACTTTTGGCGGTAGGGCATTCGGTTGAGGTCGTCCGTGTACTTGAGGATGAGGTTGTGGGAGGGGTGGGTGTTGACAGAGAACCACTGCTCGAGCCGAGGAACCTCCGAGACGGGGTCTATGAACGTCCGGTTCCGCTTCCGCCTCTCATCAGCCAACGCTGACAAATTCACCTAGAAGGAAAAAATTTCAATTTTTCAATTTCAATCATTACCATGAAAAAAATTAACACTAAGACCTATATTATAGGTTTTCCAAGTCAAATTCAGAATTTTTAAACCAAATAATGAATTTTTAAACCAAATTAGGAATTTTCCATTTCAAATTCTGAATTGTTTATTTCAAATTTAAAGTTTTTTATATTTATGCTATTAAATGGGAGAATGAATTCTGAGAAATACTTGAATTTGGTTTGGAAACTTTTGAATTTGATAAGGAAAATTCTGAATTTGATTTGGAAAATTCAGAATTTGACTTGGAAAACCATAAACCTTCATAACCTTCATAAAATGAAGATCAAGCGGTATGAAGATGACGGATTTGGAGTTCAAATACAGAAAGGAGGCAAAGATAACAACAACAACAACAACAACAACAACAACAAGAGAACTGGCTGCACAGAGAGTTGGCCTTACCTGAGGGTGGTGAGAAGGCGGAGGCGTGAGTCCCGGGAAGTAGTGGCTCATGTACATGATACTGTGGCTGAACATGGAGTTGGGAACGAGGGGGAAGCCGGGCCGTTGCGGACCGCCTTCCGGGCCCGCCGGACCGTCCGCCGACTTCGCTTCCGCCTTCTCCGCTCCGCCTTCCTTCCCGCCGTCCTCCCCGCACTCGGACATCCCCTCCTCCATTTCCTCGTCCATCTCGTCGTCCGACACCTCGTGAGCGTCGTCTTTCGACGTCGGGTTGTTGTTGTTGTTGTTCTGAGAGTCCGAGATGACGTCGGAGCTCGGCGGCGGACGCTCGTGTTGTTCCCCGCCGTCGTCCTTCGCTTCATCACCACCCTACAACACACCGTTCATCCAATCTCAACCTGAACCTTAACTAGATTAATATAGCGTAGCATTTCCCAGACAAATTGTGTGTTTGTTTTTTTTTTTAATTCAAAATGTAGTTTTTTCCTAGTCAAACCACACAATAAATTAATACTACATTAAAATCCAGACCCTGCCAAATCGGGTTCACTATGTGAAAACGACTGCCAAGTTAGGTGGACAGTATAGCTTCCTCACTTTTGCAACATGGACGTATAGAATCAGATAAGGAACATTCCAGCGAAATTGGTTAAATAGTTCCGGAGTCCCTATGACGACAAATTAATAGTTTGCGCTTGCGCAGTAGCTATTACTGATCCAACCAAGATAAAATTCATAGGTTTTGAGTCAGCCCCCAACTACCTTAATAGGGGACTATCTAGTGGCTACCACGTACAATTTCTGATAATTTCACCGAAATTAGTTGAGTATTTCCGGAGTTATGGCCATGAAACACTTTCGAAATTGCGTAGGCGCAGTAGCTATTACTGATATAATAGGGTCTAAATTAGGAGGTAATTGTCAGCTCTCAATATACACACCGAATTTGAGCGAAATAGATCAATTAAGAACTAAGATACCGGGGTTTCAGGAAATTAACGTTTGCGCATGCATTCAAGCTATTAATAGTCCGATAGCGATGAAATTCATAGGGACCGTCAAGGGGCTAACCCGCACAACCTCTGAAAGTTTCATCAAATTCGGACAATAACTTCATATAGTTTTGCCTGGTACAAGGAATTGACCACCGACACGGAACCAAAATTGTTGGATAGCTTTGAAACGTACAAGTTCCATTCATGCAAAATGAGCGAATTTTCAAAGAATAATTTTAACCGATTTGGTGGGCGATTCTTATAGGAAATTTCACGCTGATTCCGAATATACCATAAATATTATGTTCCCATGTTCAAGATGGTATTTGACACCGAAAACCACAAAAAACGCGTTTTTTTTTTAGCGATTCATGACTAAATTTTCAAAATTAGCCCCCTTGGAGTACTCCAAAAATTCTGGCCAACGAACTTAACCTATCTTCTGATATTATTGACATTTTGGAATTTTTCCAGATTTTTAGCTCGATTCCTCGGTCAGCTATTGTCTTGAATGACACATAATAAATAGATCTTCTAATATATAAAATTCTCGTGTCACAGTTTTCGTTGC
>JAEMON010000002.1:8103404-8116911 GCA_030264115.1 Lygus lineolaris | reverse complement strand
TTGTGTAATAATTTGCAGCGTTTTAAAATTAAAATTGACATAAAGGCAGGCAGCTCTTCTCCCAAGAGAATGATACAATTGGAAGAAAGTCGCAAACCGCATCAAAATCCGTTAAAAATTATCTGAGAAGAATGAGAAAAACTGTGCAATGCTAAAATGGTTAGGAGAGGGGGGTAGGGGGAGGTTATCAGTTTTTTAACTTATTGGTCCTAAGCAGTAATAATGTTATACATAGTGAGACTTCCTATAAACTCTTTGGTAGCCGAGATGTTGGCATTTTGATGACATTTTGGGCTCACTTTTGCCCTTTAATCTTTTAATATTTATCTTGATATGAGACAAAAAATAAAGCGGACTGACCACTGAATTGTGTGAAATAGGTAATTGTAGGGTTTCACCTTAGCGCAGGCTCGGAAGCAACAACTGTGAATTTTATCTGTTCTGAGGGATCACCATAAGGCCAGTTTGAGGGAATTCGGGTGGTCAGGTCGTGAAAAATCGATATTTTATACATACAAATTTACGCCCCTATACCTATTCTATGTCAAGCTCCGCCCTCTTGAAATTGTAGTATCCCCAGACTGGCTCTGACTAGTACCCTAAAGCAGTCTGTGGCCTACAGCCTAGAGATGTATAATTCGAATATCCTAAAATAAAAGGTGGAGAAGTATCCTACAATAGTCTGTGCTCGAGCATGCTTCAGTAGTTTATGGTTTATTACCAATGGAATAGTCTGGAGAAAAGTACGAGTACATCGAAATGATCTGCTATTAGTTTGTTGGAAAAGTTTGTTGGATATATGTGGTCTTATGTATATACTGCTAGTCTGAGGTCGACCACCCGAGAACATTCCATGGAGTACCTACTCAGTGTCCTGGAATAATATGTATCCTATTTCCTAGGATAGTTTGTGGCCCATCATCTCATCTATAATAAATTATAGAATGTGGTCGACTATCCAAGAGTGGTCGGGGGTCAAGTATCCTAGAGAAGTCTGCAGGATGTTGTCCTAGAATGGTCTATACTAAAGCATAGTAGAATAGTCCGATTATTAAAATATTATCACAAACATCTCAGAATAGGCTTTAGCCTGGTATTTCAGGATTGCCAATGATCTCATACCCGAGTATAGTAGTATAATGTCCGGTATCCTAGATGTTAGTCTATGGTCCTGTGTCCTGTAGTAGTCTGTGGTCTAGTTCGATAGAAAAGGTAATCTGCGTCCAAGTACTTCAGAATAGTCTGTGGTCGTGCGATAGAATCATCGATACAAGAGATTTTAAAAGTTTTTATTAAGTTTATTTGTTCTTATCTTGACCGAAGAATAGGAGGTTTGTGGTCAAGTATCCTAAAATAGTAGATGGTCTACTGATATCCAGACTAATCTGCGGTCTAGTGCCCTAGGATTGTCCGTGATGGTTTGGTGCGATAAAATATGTAATCTGTGGTAGAGTATTCTAGGATATTCTGTGGTCTGATAAAATAGGGTCTGTGGTCAAGATAGTCGTTGGTCTAATAGAATTGTAGGAGGTCTAGTGCCCTAGTCTGTGGTCTAGTGCGATAGAATAGGTAGTCTGTGGTCAATTATTCTATTATATTATGTGGTCTGATATAATGGGAAGTCTGTGGTCAAGTAGTCTAAGATAGTCGTTGGTCTCCTCGAATTGTCTGAGGTCAAGTGCCCTAAGATAGTCTGTGGTCTAGTGCAATAGAATAGGTAACCTGTAATCAAGTATTCTAGGACATTGTGTGGTCTGCTAAATAGGTAGTCTGTGGTCAAGTATTCTGAGATAGCCGTTGGTCTCTTAGAACTGTCTGAGGTCTGGTAGTGCCCTAGGATAGTCTGTGGTCTAGTGCGATAGAATAGGTAATCTGTGATCAAGTATTCTAGGACATTCTGTGGTCTGATAAAATAGGTGGTCTGTGGTCAAGGATTCTAAGATAGTCTTTAATAGTATAATAATTAAAAGTAAGTACCTAAGTCCTAATTAGTCTAAGATAGTGGGCTGGAGAGACATATAAGGTAATCCGTGGTCAAGTATCCCAAAAGAGTCCGCTTTCAAGATCCTAGGATAAGTGGTGATCCTACCTGAATAGCAGGGTGCACGTGGCTGTCCAAAGGTGGCTTGATGTCCTGCGGCGTCTTCGGCTCCTGAGCTACCTGAGGCGGAGGCTGAGCCGGCGAGTACCAGCTGATCGGCGGGCGGACGAGGCGCGCCTGCTGAACCGCCCACCAGCCCTCGAACTTGCGCCGCGTCTCCTCGCTCACGCCCTCGCAGCTCCCGACTTGCCCCGGCACGGGCGGCCCCCCGCTTCCTCCCCTCACCAGCTGACCAACCACGTTCTGAAACACCAAACAGCTACTTGAAGACATTTGAAGAAGAATTGACACTGTTGGGTTAAACCCTATCTTTCAACTAATTTGGTTTTTGTTTATTAATAAAGCTCAATAAGTACGTAACTCGTAACTAGTTTTCAAAGAATAATTTTAACCAATTTGGCGGGTGATTCTCATTAGGAAATTTCACGCTGATTCAGAATACACCATATTATGTTCCTATGTTTAAGATGGTTATTTTCACACAAAAAAAAAAAAACGATTTTATTATTTAAAATTTAATATTTATTAAAGCGATTTTTGGCTCTGAATTTTCAAAATTCGACCCCTTGGAGTACTCCAAACATTTTGGACAACGAACTCATTCTTTCTTTAGATATTATTGACATTAAATTTATTTTGAATCTTTTAGTGTGCACCCACCTAAGTTGAGATATCGTCTGGAATGGGACATACGTACATAATATACATTATACATAATGTACACATATAAATATGAAAAATGTTAAACTTCAGGACTCGTTTTAGAATCGTCTGAAACGGATTTGCACGCAGTGTTGGGCAAACGCCATTTTGCAATTGTTTTTGTTTTTATTTGTAAATCAGGCTTTAACCACTCAATGCAGATGTTAGAAGACATGCCGCTGGAACCGCCTGAGTCTCTAGAATACAATATATCCAACGGGAATCACTAACTTATGTAATTAGAGTGAATAATTACACTCAAATTACGTAATTGACACATTTTAACTATAATTTTAATTTAAACGTGTCAATTAATTATTTAAAGTGTAATTATTGACTCTAAATAAATGTTTCATTGATTGCAGTTGGATTTATTGTACTCTAGGGACTTGGACGGTTCCAACGGTATAGTTCCATAAAGGAGTTGAGTACCTTAAAGCCTGATTCACTACCAAAAACAAAAGCAATTGCACTAAAAAGAAAACGAAGTTAATGAAAAACGTTGTCAATTTCCACTAAAATGAGTTACAAAGTTATTATTATTACCTTGTTAACTTTGTAACTCATTATTTTCGTGGAAATTGTCTTCGAAAGTTCGCTAAAAAAAAGCCATTAAGACAATTTTCAAAAATTTGCAAAAAGACTGCAAATTTGCTAAATTTTGAAGCCATTGCAAGAGGTGAATTTTCTAGGAAAGTTCGCTAAAAATGCGCTGACTGTCCATTTAGGACCACTGAGTGGTCGACCAGCTGGGCCGAATTTTCATGAATTATAGCCGGGATCACATTACGCCGCAACGACGTAATCTCGTCCGCTAACCCGCAAGGAAGTAGGTACAACTGTAATTCGATCTCATTGGCTAATAGTTAGCCAATCAGGTAAGAAACCACATAACCGTAAAACCGCAACGCCGTTTTCACATGGAGCTTCAACTGAAGTGGAGTAGCTAGGGCTGGTAAACCTCTAAAATATTCAGATTTTTGAATCGGGTATAGTCAGGTTCAAAACTCGTTCGACCGCAAAGCCAAACAGCCAATTAGCCAATCAGATCCAATTACAGTTTTACGGCCTTGCGGGTAAGCGGACGAGATTACGTCGTTGCGGCTTAATGTGAACCCGGCTTATGTTTCGCCACACCCGCAGATATGACCAACACGACGAGTTGACAATCCCTGGAGAGTCTCCCAGACTCCCAGGCGTCACCCGCTCACTTCCCATCTCCAGTTCGTAGAGGTCGCTCACGTCGAGAGTCCGTCACCCAACCCATCGACCACCTTTACTTTACGACTCAGACGAGCTGACGACTGGCGCTACGCTCAAGATGGCCGGCGGTCCCCTCTGAAGGCCCCCAAACCGGACGTCGAGTTGTGTCACTTCGGACGGCCGATTATCAATTCGGGCACGACGTCTTCACATAAATGTCGGTGCCTGACGACCACCTCAGACGTGACGGCATTCGCCGATCCCGTCTTTATTCGACGAAACGTCTCTCGCTGTTATTCTTGGCTTCAGTCGTCAGAGAGGAATTGTGGGAGCTCCGAAATTCTAGGACAATGGGCAATTCCGGCTGTTCCATTTTAGCGAATTTTCGAAGAAAATTAAGCTATTGCAATAAAATTGTTGTAATGACAATTTTTGAAAATTTTCTTCATGGAAATCCGTTTCAGACCATTCTAAAACGATTCCTGAAATGTAACATTTTTTTTTTATAGTTATGTATAGGTATATTTATATATATATATATATATATATTTATTTACTGAGTGTTGGTTTTGTCTTGTTGAAATATTATATTCAGGAGGTGTGTTTTGCTTGTTTACTTCACATCCTAGCTTGTTTAACAATTAGGCATTGTTTGTGTGACAGTTCCACGTCACATGGAACTAATGTTCGTTTACGTGGATAACACCACCATCTTCCACAACATAAAGTTGCTGTAACCCAGAAATTTATCGCAGGACCCAGTTTCTGGGTAGAAACGTTGCGAATAAAAGATTTTAAAACCCATCAAGTCTAGATTGGACACCACACCTCCTGAATATATTTATATATATTATATGCCAGTCACTTCAGACGATATCTGCCCGAGGGATCGAGATGAATCCTAGAAAATCCAAAATCCAAAAAAATTTTAAAATGTCAATAATATCAAAAGAAAGGATGAGTTCGTTGGCCAGAATTTTTGGAGTACTCCAAGGGGTCAAATTTTGAAAATTTAGAGTCAAAAATCGTTTAAAAAAAACGTGTTTTTTGAGGTTTTTGGTGTGAATTGCCATCTTAAACATAGGAAAATGTGGTATTTCGGAATCAGAGTGAATTTCCTATAAGAATCACCGTCTAAATCGGTTAAAATTATTCTTTAAAAATTCGATCACCAACTCATGAATGGAACTTCATTCGTCAAACTGAAAAATTTCAGTGAGAGCTTTCCAAAAAGGTGCTATACGTGGGGTATACGATGATTGAAAGTGAGCGACATTGAAAAGCTTCCTCGCGGTCAAGAAAAGGCGCACATAAAATGAAAAGTTTGAACAAAATCGGACCATTAAACTGAAAGAAGTTTATGTTGAAGGTTGTGTGTTAGTAGAGCTGTAACAACGAAATTGAGTGCCTACTGCTGATTCAATCATAATGAAATTCATATGGGACTTCCAGGAGAACCCGCGTAATCGCTGAAAATTTGAACAAAATCGGATGAAAATCCCGGAAGTTATGGCTGCAACAAGGAAATGCGGAAAGACAGACAGGAAACCAAATTTTTTCAGGATGTTCTGAAACGAAAAATACGAGTGGGCATTTCAATTTTTGAGGTTAACAATTTTTTCGATCCCGAAACTCAAAACAAAGCTTCCGCTACTTCTGTAGGCTTGGGAGCAGAAAAAAGAGGAGATTTCCACAGAACAAAATGGTGCAGTTCGTGCAGGATGGAATTTCGAGAAAAAAATATGCTTCCATAACTCCACCTTCACCTCAACAGTTGACCCAAAATTTTGTCCTGAGTTCGTTTGAGTTTGTCCCTGAGCAGAAGTCCCTAAGTCTGGAAATAGTTGCGTTGGCTCAACTTGGAGGGTAAAGTGAAGTTTCTGTGAAGTTCCAGAAATATTGGAATTTTGCTTTTACACTAACGAAAGGTGAAGAAACCTTATTTAATTGAAGGAGAAAAAAAGTCCTCAAAAATCAAAATTTTCACTCGCGTTTAGCATTTCAGAACTTACTGCATAGTTTCTCATCAATTTGACAACCAAAATGTTTGCGATTAAATGTGTAAAGAGACAATTTGCGGGTGTCGGAGTGAATTAAGAGTTTTGTAAAAGGGTTAACAGGTGTGACGGGGGTGATGATGGGGTTGATGGATATGAAGGGGATGCTGGAAACAAAGGACGGATTAGCCGGCTGTTAATACTCATCAAATTCCACTTAAACTCCCGCTTTTCATTGCACCGACTCAACAACCGCTTACGTTTCCGACCTTCATCCTAGTGCTTCACTTTTACCGAATTTTTAAGAAAAAATTTAAAAAAATTTTACTCATGCAATTTTTTGGAAATAAATTCAAGGAAAATCCGTTTCAGACCATTGTAAAACGATAAACTTAAAACACCTTACCCTAGAATCGATTTGGAAAATCCCCCCAAAAAAATTCAAAATTACAATAATAGGTAAAGAAAGGATGAGTTCGTTGGCCAGAATTTTCAGAGTACTCCAAGGGGTAAAATTGTGAAAATTCAAGTCAAAAACCGTGTTTTTTGTTGTGAATTACCATCCTAATCATAAGAACATTATTATGGTATATTCGAAATCAACGCACAATTTTTATAAAAATCACGCACCTCCTGAAAATTCGCTCATAAACTCATCACTCAATTCCCGAAGTTCTTCAAAAAGTTTTTACTACACAATTCATTTCTTTCGAAAATACTGAGATTAGACTGGTGAACCAGCCCATTAACCAACAGAAGCAAGTTTGGCATTCGGAGGTATACTCGAATGTCCCTAATTTTAGTAACCAAATCATATGAATTCTGAACAATATTCTGTGACTTAAAGTTAATTTTATTTCTAAACAAAGTATTGAGTTTCTTAGCTAATTTGTAGGCTGGAGCACCAATATAAGACATTGGTATGCCTACTTTATTTACGTGGAAATTGACAACGCTTTAGCGAATTTTCGAAAATTTTCGAAGATTCATTTTTATTGATGCAAATTATTGAAAATTTTCTTAATGGAAAACCGATTCAGACCGTTCTAAAACGATTACTGAATTTAACACTTTTTCATATAGGTAATATAACACCTATATATATGTCACCCCAGACGATATCTGACCCTGGAATCGAGATAAAAAATCCAAAAAATTTTTAAAATGTCAATGATATAGAAAGAAAGGATGAGTTCGTTGGCCAGAGAATTTTTGGAGAACTCCAAGGGGTCAATTTTTGAAAATTGTGAGTCATAAAAAACGAGTTTTTTGAGGTTTTTGGTGTAAATTACCATCTTAAGCATAGAAACAATTGGCATATCCGGAATCAGCGTGAAATTTCCTACAAGAATCACCCACTAAATTGGTTAAAATTATTCTTCGAAAATTCGCTCATCAACTCATGCTGCATGAATAGAACTTTTTCATTAACTCCGTTTTCATCTTAGTGATGATGATGTTGACCATCCAACTGCAAGCTCTTATAAAATTCTCGACTCGTATCCACTCAACTATGCAAACTTCTTAGCCTCGATGAACGTTCATTTTTCCGGTAATAACAGGTTTTCCGCATAATCCATTCGTTATCAGTTGGAGAATCTTCAACTGCGATGAGCTCGGATCACATTGTTCCCCTCGTGGGACACAACTGAAGGCATCTCCTCAGGTTTCCCGTCAAAGTTTTGACAAGCCTCGTTGAGATTGTACGATAGGAAGGCACTCGTAGTAAGTATAACTTTGATACTTCGGTCACGTAATGAATTAAAGACAGGGGAAAACATCAGGTATTGTTACGATGATGGATACTGCGGACACGCTCAAGAACGCACGGGGGTATCTGATTAAAACTATAGTCGTGCTTAGGCGTTAGGTTGAATAATTTTTTAATTTGTTTTCCTCCTATAAACGAGAGAACGGGAAAATTTGTATTGTCGAGAATAGTGATGTCAATTTGAAACCGGGAGAAGTAATGGTAGGGTTAGTTCCGGGCTTAACTTTCAAGGAAATCTCAAGATCTGAACGAGAGTTGATATTGCACACGCAGAAGGAACCTTTCAAAAATTCGAGGCTCAAAAAACTAGATGGTCGACCCGTACGCTGCGCAGGATAGTAGCGATTCGTTCTGTAGCCTAACGGCAAAAGTTAGGCGATGTACAAGTCCTCAACTTCAAGCACTTCGTTTGGCCAACTGCTATCAGACTCGAGGAGGTTCAGCCGATTCAAATGCCGTCTTTTGGACACACCAGATAGATGGGTTTCCATCCTGAACTTTTCCAAATAATACGTTCCAAAAATAGGGGCTATTCCAGGGGGTCCGGATTTTTTTTGGGAAATTCGGATTCAGTGCCCTTGAGACCCCCGAATACCCATTTTCATGGGTTGGGTTCTCGTAACAAGGAAAGGATCCCAAATGACGTCACAGTATCATGTAGTTGGAAGACCATGAATTCCCTACGATCCGTTTCCGCCCGTAGCCAAAAAAAGGGCGAAAATTTTCTCCAAGATGGCCGGAAAAGAAAACACAGAAGAAAGCAAAATTGTACAAGAAAAATGCGAACAAGAAAGCAAAATCTTAAAAAAAACTCCATCTGTCCAGATCAGTAAAAAACCAACATTTGGTGTAGATAAATATGAAACCATGAAGAGACTTTTGTGATCCCTTATATATGAATATTTTTGCACTGCCTGAAGTTTAATTAACATTTTTCTTTTTCATAAATGAATTAATTAGAATTTGAAATTTTGATAGTGCTCTTCCCTGCAGAATTGAAAAATAGAAAGAATGCCGAAAACAGATTTGAAATTGACCGATTATTGGCTGAGAAAAGTTTGAAAAATGTTTTAACGGTAAAATGGTAACGGGAGGGGAGGAAGCGGCGCACAGTGGGCTGGATGGCAAAATTGGCGCGAAAAAACTCATTTTCAAATATTTTTTTAAATGTGATGAAACTAATAGAATTTCGAGAGTATTAGTTGGGGACCTTGACCCTGGAAAACAGAGCGCCTTATTGTTTACCGGAAGGCGACAAATGAGACTTGATTCATCGCAAAGGCTGTAGTTGCGTATCTCTCACCTCAGTAATAATTAATATAATAATATTAATTATATAATATAATATTATTATATAATAACTTATTATTATAATACATAATATTATATTTTTATATAATTATTATTGTATTATATATTATTATAATGCCTATATAATTATTATCGTATTATAGATATTAGTTCAACTACGTTTGTCCAACTTACCCTTCCTATGCCACCTTGCCCCAATAGGTATGCCAGGTAACCCCTTATACGGCAAGTTGGCATACTCACCTACTCCCGAAAAAATGGCCAAACGTTTTTTCGGTCCAATTAGGTTTTTGTAACCAAAAAGTGAGCAGCATTCATGAGAATCTCTTTCAAGTACCATACAAACTTATATGAAAATCAATAACCCAACTAACACCGTTCTCCCCTACAATAATTATATTCATGTAGAAATGCCATCTATTATTTCTGTCGAAAAATGCTGGAAAACTGGTTGTCTTCCTATTGCAGAGATATTGAAAAGCAATCACAGAGATCTTCCAATTCGATTTAACCCTTGACGTGAAATTACCCTCACTTGACGGTAGGTAGGTACAAAACTATCTATTCGAGATCGCAGATTGGATCGCGTGGTTCGAAGCGAACAGCCTAGATTCGTTAATTTAAAGCAACAAAATAAATAGTTAACATTACAACGAGGAACAAACAATCTGGCACGCTCGCATGAATTATAATCTCCCGTGAATGGCATAATCCAATATAAAACTCGAAAAATTTAAACAGGTTAATCCGAAGACAAGCGCAGTAGATTTACGATTTCGCTTATTTTATCTTCAGTCACATTCGCTTTAGTAACTATGAAATAAAAGAATGAGCTGTGAGCAATCCTGCGTATTTTGAAAGGGACCTTAAAAGTAGACAAATTCTGGATAATGTGAGGTGAGGTTGCGTAACGGCAGGTTTAGAAGCTCGGTTTTCTAACCATCGTTTATCTCTTGGCTCAACGGGGATTGTAAATCTAGCAGGGATTTCTCGAGAAGCGAGCTTATTTGTATAATAGGCTACAAATCATAGTGAAGGTGGTGGAAGAGAGGGGTGGGGGTGTAAATACGAGATTTGTCCTTTTCGACCTGAATTGAGAGTGAAGAGTGTTTAGTGTTGGTAGCTACTGGAAAAAGTACCTTCAGTTTGAATTAAAAGGGAACCAACTGACACACAGCGTAAACATATTTCATGAGTGAATCTTACCAGAAATTAAGAGCTGATACCAAATAAACCATAATTATATGTTACCGTAATATATGTAATTATATGTAAACCGTAATTATATGTCGTACCTACGAAAGATCCTTTAATACATTATTTTTTTCGGAAAAACCCTATGAAAAACCCGCTTTTATACATATTTTAGGGAATATTCGAAGAGAATGAAGCTACTGCAATGGCCTTGATTTTAGTTATGGACATTTTTGAAAATTATCTTCATGAAAATGCACTTCGGACGATTTCAAAACGATTCTTGGAGTTTAACCTTTTGGTTTACTATTCCCAACAATGAACCTTTGGAATCGATCACGAAAAAGAAAACAATTTTAACCCCCCTCAAAATTTGAGGTTTTACGTTTCAAAATACGTAGAATCCAAAAATCTAAAAAAAATACGTCCGTCCGCTGTACGCGGCACTTTCCTTAGTTACCATGGACCAAAATTAATGGAAATCGGTATACCGGCCCCGTTAGGGGTCTAGTTGTGCCACGAAGCTTGGCGTTACCGTCAGTGTTCTCTAAGGGGTAGAAAATAGGGGATGACATTTTCAAAATGCCCTAGCTCGAAAATTTAAAATAGGAAGGTATATTTTTTCCATCGATTTAAAATAGAACACAATTTTTAGCGTCGAATGAAACCTTGCGGAGCGTTTTAGGACCAACCGTTCGCCCCCTGTAAGGACTTAAGGGCTGAACGAAAAAAGAGCAGAAACACGAGTGTGAATCGCAATTCTTCCCGAGTAGGCAAAATCTCCGTTCAAATATCAGCTGTTCAAATGCAACTTTCTTTCGATTCCACCGAACCAAGTTTGTTGTTTAGTACTTTCAGAAGCTTCCTTAGTTACTGAATTTTATTAGGAATGAATGATACAAATCTCCGATAAAAATAATTACAAGAAGGTACCTACTCATTGTCGTCAAGAGATGATTGTGATCCTCCCGCCGGTAGGTGGGTATTTTATGTCAATAGGATCTTTGTAGATGAGCGATCTATATAGAAAATAATAAACCTTTGTGTAATAATTTGCAGAGTTTTCATATGTATATATTTATTGATGTAGATATGTGTCATTCCAGACGATATCTCAACCTAGACGGACTAAAAATTCCAGAAAACTTTCAAAATGAAGATAATAACAAAAGTAAGGGGGAGTTCGTTGACCCGAATTTTCGGAGTACTCCTAACGGTAAAATTTCTAAATTTCAGGGAAAAAATTTAAATACAAATTCAAGTGTTTTTTTTCGAATAAATTGTCATTTTAAACATAGGAACATAAATATGGTATACTCGGAATCCACGCCAAATTCCCTATACCTAAGCATTATCCACCAAAACGGTTAAAGTATTATTTGAACAAATAAATCGCTCATCATGACTGGAACTTTCTATAACAAATACGAGTTAATTAAAAAAAAATAAAAAAATTGAGGGAAAAAATCAAAATTTTATGGCACAGAAAAGTTTTCAACGATAAAATTTTGCGTGTAATTAGAACAACAATAGATGAATTAATTCATGTTTTGAAACCTGTAACCAGTACGTAGGTCTCCCCAAGAATGGCTCTGCAGAATGAAGTAATTGATCAGCTATTCTTGTAGAGAATTTCACAAAAATTTCTAACATACCCATATTATAAATGGTTTGTGGAAGGAACTTAATCGTTTTCCAAGCGACTACTTCATTTATCCTCTCAATTTGTTGAAATTGTCCTTCATTTCTCAATTTTGTATAAAAGTTTATAATTGAAAATATTACTAAGGTATACTCTGAGACTCATCATGATACCTACTTCCACAAGGTACAGGTATTCATCTTGAAATTTAGGTTTCAATAATTTATTGTTATCAGCCGAAACATTTGTTTGGTCTCAAAACATACCTGAAGAACGGGGGTTGGTTGGTCTCCTTCGACGCTTAATTTGATATTGTCCATTACTTTTCGATGCGCCAAAAATTTTTTTGAAACCGTACTGAAGGACGAAATACTTTTTAGAAAATATTGAAAACTTTGGCTGGCCCACAATAATTCTATAGATTATTATGGCTCTGAGAAGTTTACGTTTGCGCATGTCTTATTCTCAAATACTGATCCGAATTTTGGGAAATTCACAAGGAACCAACAAGGGCCTTATTCACATACTATACACACAACATAATCGAGTATACTTTAAGCAGTGAATTTTTTGATTTTCTTTTCTTTTTTAATGGGTTCGTGTTTAGGTTAGTTAAAAATGGGGACAGCGATCGTCTGTCTAATGAGTACGAAAACGAAAAAAATTTGTAAGACTTCGACGGCCGAGACGAAATAATTATGATGTATTTTCGAGTTTTTTGAAGTTGCAAAAAATGCGGGTTTAAGAGCCATTTTGGCAAAGAAACTTGTTCGTGGAATCATAGCAAAATTTCATGTAGAAAACGCTCAACAAATTATTTTGCACATACAATTTATTTTGGGTACACTCATTTTCTGGAGCACTGTGCAGCGTTTTTATTGCTTTGTAATCGAGGAAACAGGGAGCAATTTGGGTCAGTGGCGAACCTCATCAGCGGAGAGTAACTTGGACAGCTCGGTTACGGAAGACCTTTTCATTTTTTGCTTATTTTGAAAATACCTATCATCTTCTTGTAATTCGTAAAGTTTAGTAACGTCAACACTGACCTCATCGAGGGGGCAGCCGGAAGCAACGAGCATTGAGTGGCTTTGGAGAAGGAGAAGTCTCAGAAGTTTGTCCTTCATTTCTGATAAGGAGCTGGGCCGGTTCCTGAAAAACGAATAAATTTCATATACAATGGTATTAATTTTATATAATTTTATTGAGGAAAAATGAATTGTAAACAATACAATCTTCAATATGGAGATCGACCCAGACGAATAAGTATGCCAAACTGATCAGGAATGGGGTCCACAGAACGAAAACACCTCCTTTGCCGAGCTTTCATAAAATACATTCACTTCTTGAGGGCCTGCACCACAATAACAACATGTTCCCTCGACGGCAGAATATACAAAAATAAGAAACGGCAAATTACATAAAAATATTAAGTAGGTATGCAAATCCTTAAAAACAAATCAATAAAATATAAAACTTACTCGAAGGTAAGCCTAAAGCGTGAACATCACACCACTCTCAAACATCCATGAAAAAACCAGAAGACCGGTAGGTAAAACGCTGCAAATTATTACACAACGGTTTATTAT
>JAEMON010000002.1:8082685-8096483 GCA_030264115.1 Lygus lineolaris | reverse complement strand
ATCGACCATATACATATATTTACATATATATGTGTCACTCCAGACAATAGCTGCCCGAGGGATCAAGATAAAAAATCCCAAAATAATGTCAATGTGTAAAATGTCAATAATATCAAAAGAAAGGATGAGTTCGTTGGCCAGCATTTTTAGAGTACTCCAAGGGGTCAAATTTTGAACATTTAGAGTCAAAAATCGCAGAAAAAACGAGTTTTTTGTGGTTTTTGGTGTGAATTACCATCCTAAACATAGGAAACTATTATGGTATATTCGGAATCAGCGTGAAATGTCCTATAAGAATCACCCACAAAATCGGTTAAAATTATTCTTCGAAAATTCGCTCATCAACTCTTGCTGCATGAATGGAACTTTTCCAAAGGAGTTTTCAGAAGATTCAAAGGTCCGTTTCTCACAAAGCTGGGTTCATAAATACATATTTTATCTTGCATATTAATGGATATTTTCGGGTTTGTTGCATATTCGGGATTTCAGTGGATATGAATGCATTTTTCAGGATTTACTCCCCAAAACATGGTAGGTAAATGAAGAAAAAATGGGAAAAAGAGAAGTTGAGAGAGATGTTTCTCAAAATTCAAGAAAAAATCCTGGAAGATCGTCGACGCCTTACTGCCGAGGATCTGGAGATGTTCGTTGTCACCAGTTTTTTTCATTCGGTGACCGAAGCCGGAAGAGTCGTCAATTGACATTGATTAACGATTAAATCACGTTTCACAAATTTTGTGAAGTTTTTTTGTTAAGCGTCCAGTAAACTGACTGCAGTTCAGGAATTCTTCTGCCGATTTTTTTTTTTAGTACCAAATTCGCTCGTGATTTTTGAGGTTCCTTTAAGTGCCTATCTAACTACCGTCGTTTTTGTATTCATGGAGAATTCGTTTGGATGGACTAAGTCAATTCGGCATCGTTTGTTACCAAACTATTTTGCTGTATAAATATATAAAAAGTATAAATACATTTTTTGAAAATGGAAATTTTTGGGATATTGGAAATTGTAAGCGCATTTGCCCTTACCACAGCACTTTATTAATGGCATATCATCGGTTTTAATTGCACATTTCGAGTTTTAGCAATATATTATGTTAGGTGCATAAAACAGCTTTTTTAGTGAAATAAAAATTCCATTCCTGCTTATCACTACCGTAAAATAAAAAGCCGTCATGACTGGATTTCCCGCAGTGAAAACAAGGGTAATCGTGACCTATCTCAATGTTTTGGATTTTCGGTTCCTCACCTCTCTATATGTAAATTTTTGCGTAGGAGACAATGCGGAAATTAGTATCAGCAGTTTTGTTATATATCTTATCAAGAATTATAAACGATTTCATCCAATCAAGAATCAGATCGTGGAATCGTATGAAAAAGTGTTGAGATACGATGAAATTACATTTCACGGATCATCATACGATGGGAATCGTACGGCGTTTTTTTATCACGATTTTAAATTAAGTTATTAAAACATAACTTATAATAATAATTATATTGATATAATGTCTATGCGAATCGTCGAAGAATTGGTTAATGATCCTGCTGAAATTATTTTTGAAAAAATTAAGCCAACGGAACGCTTACAATTAGTTCTTTGAGTCTCCTGTAAAGTGCGAAAAAGTGAGAATGGATGAATGAATGATAAAATGATTTTATTTTCATACAAAATCCTACAATGACAATGAAAAATCGACAACAGTAAAGGCTATGACATACCAGTTTACCTGCAGCCGGAGTTTACCGTTTTGGTTAGAATAATGCATAATTTCAGTGAGGTGTGGTTGGCAGCATAGATTGCATACTTTTACTGAAATTAGCTAGTTAGTAGGTAGATATTTGTATCTAATTTGTATAATCTAATTTTTATTCTATGTTTTTATTACCAGAAATAGTAACCTGATACAATTCGTAATGTTTAGGATTTGATTTATTCTCAGCGCTTATTTTTTTATTTCTAGGTTGCTTTTTTGAGATTCTTTCGCTAAATAAGTACCCAATAGTTTCTCCATAAGCACTCTTGCTTGTAATTATTGTGGTTTAGAATGCACTCTGCCTCATATAGGTGTAGTTGAATTCTGCAATTAAGGAACGACGGTATGCCCAGGCCGCTTTTACAAATTTAAATAAATCCATCCAATCACTTAGAAAAAAAAGAGATAGGTGATCTTCAAGATCTCTGACAATATAATATCGTAACTCCGCGAAAATCTGCAAGAAGGGTTGTACGGTAAGGAGGGCAGTAGTGCCCGGTAAGTTGAACAGTTGGTCTATTTTCAATTTTAAATAATGGTGTAGCCTGTTGCTCAAAATACAGTATTTATAGGCCAAGTTCTAAAAATCCTGGAGTGACATCATAGCTGTTATTTGCATACCAAAAAACACTCGTTCGTACCATCTAGTGTGATTTTTAAAACATGTTCCATTCTTAAATCGCTCTCCTGTAAAATTCAATTTCTAGCACTTACATGGTTTTCCCCCCACACCAGCCATTTTAGTGGAGATCATTGATTGATTTTCTGGTCATTTTGTCAATGGTTTAGTGTATCTCGAGGTAATTATTAGCAATTAATTGGAACAATTTTTAACTGTCCCGGCATTGGATTTTCTCCTTCTTTATTGTGAAATGTCCACTTGAGAGTACAACACAGCATACATGAAGTGACAAGAGAAAATACAGACTTAATTAGAAGCGCCAAAAGTGGGAAATCAGGGAGAACGATGCGCCAAATTCGTTTCCAGAGTCAATAGGAAAATATTGTACTTGGTGGTACTTCAGTTCTCAAGGATTGCAGAGCTCGAAAAACTCAATCGGAACTTGTGAGTAACTCAAAACTGGCCAATTTTGAGTTATCACACTATTGTTGCCAGAAGGCCACATTAAATAATAAATGATTAATTTGCTCGTAATTATTTGCAGTGGTTCAATTTTTGGGGTAGAGCTCAAGAAGGCGGTTCGGCTGGTGAAAGTTCGGTGATGTGAATGAAGAGGCAGGCGGATGATCTCGGCTTCACCCTCCGCTTAGTCCTTCATCCGTCACCCCTTTTAACAGCCCTGTCTGTCATGCTGTCAGTACCATAGATATTTCTATTCTACAGTCGTTATAAACATATTTATGTCAATACTCAGCATACAATTACCCTCATTTCTCGATACCTAAGGATTTTCTGTGCTTCATGAACACTCCAAAAATGCTGGCTAACAAACTCAGCCTTTCTTTTGTTATTTTTGACATTTTGAAATTTAATTGGATTTTTTAGATGGATTCCAGGGTCAGATATCGTTTGGAGTGACACATATATAAATATATCAATAAATATAAAACGATAAATTTAAGGAATCTTTTAGAATGGTTTCCATGGAGAAAATTTTCAAAAATTTGCATTTATAAAATTTCTAAGCCATTGCAGTAGCTTCATTTTGTTCTACAATTCGCTAAAAGAACTAACTCTAGGATATTTGTAAAAGTTAGGTACTGTACTCCCCATACCCCCTTGGTACACTCCAAAAATTCTGCCGAACAAACTCAGTCTTTCTCTTGTTATTATTGACATTTTGAAATTTATTTGGATTTTTAGATAGATTCCAGGGTCAGATATCGTCTGGAGTGACACATATACAAATCTACGAATAAATATATATACATATGAAAAAGCGGTAATTTCAGGAATTTAGAAGGAAGCTTTAGTACAGATTTCCATGCAGAAAATTTGCAAAAATTGGCATTTATACAATTTTTAAACAATTGCAATAGCTTCATTTTTTTCGGAAATTCGCAAAACTTAATACCTATAGGTAAAAATTGACCTTAGACGGTGACCTCAATGATTTCATAATGGGCACAGAATTTTTTTCAACTTGAGCAGACGCTCCTTCGATTCCGGGTTTGTCGCGGGCGGCGGCCAGGGTTTCCTTTTGATTTGGGATCTTGACGATACAGACTGTGATATGGAATTTCATGAGATTATGTGGACCTTCTCCAGTTTAGCTACCCCAGGTCCAGGTTTGCCTGAGGGCTGCCGTCCTCAAGGACTCCTTTCGTGGTTTCCCGATCCTCCGGAGGAGCCTCCATCCTCTCTCCTTCTCCTCCATTGGACGGCTCATTACCTTTCAAAACGGCGGTCGCCGAAAATGGAAGTCAGCTCGGGAGACTTCAAGGGTCATCTCGCATCTGGTTCAAGACCCTGAGAGCTCGGGTTCACTCGAAAACTGAGAGCAGAGCGAAGTACTGCTAGTAGGCCATTATTCAACCTCTTTTTCTTCTCTGTATTACAAAGTTCACTGTTTTTATCCAGGTTAGAAAGAGTCCACTATTGTGGGCGGCTATGATAATTTGGAGGTTGGTACCTAGTGGCTGATTGGTGATGTGAGCGGCTGTTGTAGTACATTCTATGAGTCTTGGGTTAGTGAGAGCAGATCGGTGTGGCGTTCCCGTTTCAAGTACTTATGCGATTTGAACGATCTGGTGGACCGTGGATATGTCTGGAGTAGACCTGCCGCTAGAGAGTTTGGTTGACCATGGAGACGTGAATGGAATCGGGAATACGTGGCCTGCAGAACTTCTTGAATAATGGGGATTTCAAAGGTCTTTATGAATGTTCGAATTTCGGTGATGAGTCTCAAATAATGCTTGTTTGAACTAGTTTCAACTAAGAATTGAACGCACCTCTCCAGAATCGGCAGCCGTACTCCCAGCAAATGATTTAATGCTCTCTTGTGACTCTGCATCGCCGATTTGATGAGGGTTTATGCAAAATGATAAATGGAGTTCCCTGCCAGGTTTAATCTAAAGCTGATTACTCCCACCATCCTCTTTCACTTAGAATCGACGCTCCATCACAACCGTCAAACAGGAAGTCCGTCATAAGGGATCAGAGTTTAATAATTTTTGTATCATCCAAGGGACGTTCAAAGAGTATGAAGAGAAGCTTCTAGCGCCAGCATATCAACCTCTATCATCCGCTGGTTGGAGCCAACGCTTTCAAGAGAATATACAACTAAAGAAGATGTTAAGAAATGTTGTCAAATTCATGAACTAATCATTAAATACTTCGTTTTCAAATAAATTCAGAATGGACAAGCCAAGAGTCAAGAGCACTGTCCAGGGTTTTCCTTAAAGTCCAATCTAGCGGGGACGTGCTGAACAAGAAATATAAAAAGATTTTAAAAAAATTCGATTTTTCTATAGAAATCTCGATAGAATAATATTTAATAGATTTTTTTAAATCTATTCATATTTTTAGTTCAACACATCGCCGCTAGATGCTGCACAGGAAGGGATATTTTCCTGCACCAAATTTTACCTTGAGTGGAACTTCCTTCTCCTTCTTCCATGCAAATCACTTCATTCCTTCCTGACTCCTTGCCTTGTACAGTCTTCTTATAAACCTAAACCTGTCTTCTTATTTCTTGAAACCTTTTTTGAGGTGCGTAGATGGCTTGCCTTGCTCTGGCTGTTAAATTTCAGTAAGTTAAGCTGTTTTCTCTCTCGGAAAGTACTTGTTTCCTTACTTCTTCGACGTGTTCTCTTTAGGGGAGTATTAGTTCGCTAGTCACCTACCTGCTCCAACTCAGTAAGGAGTTCCCCTTCAGGGAATGTATTGTGTTCTAAAAACCTGAGCTTCTTTATAATGTAAATAGCAGCATCTAAAAAGTAAATTTAACGTTAGCAACAAATCCCTAAAATTAAGAACTCCGAATTTAATAAATTCCCTAAATGCAAGATTAGTTAAGAAAAATTCTTAACAGAAGAATACTATCAAGAATTCCAACGGGATCAAGAATTCCCTCAAATTCACCGATAAAACGTAGTCGAAGTCTATACCACCCTAATACAACAGAAGGGCTGATCTTTGCGGTTTTTTAGAGTAAATGATGCAAATAAGGGTTTTCGTCCGAAGAGAAGTGTCTTCAAAATCGTGTAATGCTAATAGTAACCCCTCTTATAAGACCCCCTTCAGAATCACCCCCTCTAACAACCCCCCTCGAAAGCCCCCTTTAAAACCTCAGTTCAATTCCGGTTTAAAACTGTGGGGTCGTGATTCGATGCAAGCGAGTGCACTCGATATC
Organism: Lygus lineolaris; assembly: GCA_030264115.1. NCBI lineage: Eukaryota > Metazoa > Arthropoda > Insecta > Hemiptera > Miridae > Lygus > Lygus lineolaris. The sequence continues at coordinate 8,090,416 of JAEMON010000002.1, read as the reverse complement.
TTTCGAAAGGCGCCCGCAAATTAATTAAAGAAAAGAAACACGGTTTACGGATGAATAATTGATAAAACGGACTAAATATAAAGACCCTATAGAGGATTAGGGATTAGGGATTGCCAGAGGGTGGACGCCCTTCGAGCCGTAATATTCGTAATGGGATTCTCTCTGAAATGTTCAACTCCGCTCAAAACCTCTTCCGAAACGGGGAAGTTTCACACTACGTTCCTGACTTTGTGAAGACGGGGAACATAGAATGATTTGAATTTACAGCTTCTTAGCGATTTTTGACGCATACCGTTATTTCATCAGCACCTATCAGATGGACTATAGGTCCGCCAGAGAAGGTTCGCATCCCTTTGGAGCATTCTTCTGAGGAGGGTAGAACTACCCCCCCTTCTACTCTTATCATCATTCCCGCGAGTACGATAATTTTTCCCCTCAAAAGTTTCATAATTTCCATTGAACACAGCAGCTTGCAATTTATGTTTTGTTATGAATTTTTGTTCAATCCCACTAATTTCTTGCATTATAAGAAAAGTAATTATCAGTTAGGTAGATACTTATGAAAATAAAGTTTTATCCCGAAGTGTAAGTTGTGCATTTTTGCATGATTTTCTTGATTTATTAGACTTATCGTAGGTACCTAACGAATGATTCGTATTGTGATTGTCTATAATTCAGTAGGCTCGTCATTCTATTCGGAAAAACTTAAACAATTCAAAGTTGGAGAATAATAATAAATACTAGTAACAGTAACTTCTCGCAGTGCAGACAACCTAAAATTTACCACCACTCGAATTTCCCTGTGAAGGTTTCTCAATAGAAGGTCAACTCATCTTCCACCCCACAAAAATCATTCACCACTCGTTGGAAAGCTCTGAATTTATTACACATCACACCACATCTCATGCTGCCAATTTTTCCTTCTTTCCACAACCTTCAGAGGACTGCTGGAGAACAAATAATTTGGTTGGAGTTTTCAGTTTGGCATTATGATAGGTACCTTCACAACATAGCACGCTAGTAGAAGCATGTTCCATGTTTCCTTATTTTAGCCGGTAGGGCTGAAGTAGAACTAACCGGAGGTGTAGGGGGCTGGCGCCGAGTTTTCTCCATCCTTCTTTCTTTTAAGAATTACATGTGGACTTTTTCTTTCATTTTTTGGCCTATTAGGTACAGCATTTTGTTAAAAATGGGAACACTATGGCTTTCAAGTATGGCGCCATGTCAATTTGGCATCGATCGGGCTCAGGTCATATTTGTTTTGCATTATTATGACTTACGATGAAAGTGATACCTACTGCTGCAAAATTTCAAAACCAACAGAAAGAATGAATTCAAAGACCGGCAAATTTTCCGCACGCCTTGGGATTTTTAGGCCTAATTCAAACTTCGGAATTAAAGAAAAAAGAAAAAACAATACATTTTGCCGTAAAGAGATTATTTCTTTACATCGGACATTGCCAAAAGTGCAAATCTTCGAGTTTTTCAAATATTTAAGGGTTAAAGATCAAGAGGCTTGGAGCATCCCCTCGCAGAGAGACCTGCGTTTTCCACCGATAATAATCTGAGTGAGTCATCAAAATGAAATCAATCACGAGTCCCTCCCTTGAAAATCTCCTCGTAAACCACTATAATCTCATTTCCACCGTCAGATACGACGTTTTGAGAGTGCAAGGAGAGAGCGACCCTAAAAAAGGACGTACAAAAGCGGCGTTTCGCGGCTGTTTGAAGCTCATTAGACCCATTATAAAATCCCACCCTCATTTCCGGTTTTTCTTCCAGTTCAACCAGAGGTTTAAAAAAGACTTGAAGTGTGTAATGTGTGTTTTTCCGTGGGATTCGGTCGTGAATTTGTGGGAAAAAATCATGCTTCGGTGCCTTTTGTCTTACGACAGACAGCTAAAGGGTTCTTAAGAGTCACTCGCCTCTTAGAAATCTCCCAGAAGCTTCGTTGACAGTCACAGATTGTTCTTGGACGTCCGCAGGAGAGACTAGATGACTCCGCTAAATAGCGTTTTTACATTGCAAAAACTCATTCGAGTAAGACAAAGTGCGGAAGTCTGACAGCCGCTGAGTTTTTAGAAGGAAACCCTCTCATTTCGGGTTTGGGCCTGAGAAATCATTTCTTAATTTTTTTGACGTTCTGGACTGTTTAACAAGCAGAAAGGATCTGAATTCACCATCTCACGAGGTTTACTTGGGCATTCGCATGGTTACGACGTTTTTCAGCTGCTATGAAAGCTGCATATGAAGAATGACCGCCATTAGAAAGTTCCATGGAGGCCCCACGAGGAATAATATCGTATCTCAACATTTTTCCGAATTTTCTGTAGTCTCAAAGTGACAGCTTCATAATGGAAGAATACTAGAATTCATTCAATCTCAGATATAGTCTGCCAAAGACCTCACGAACTTCACCTCATGATTGTCAAACAACTTCAACACTAAAAGTGATTACCTAATTATTTATTCAGGGCAGGCGATCACTATAATAAGAAGATTGTATTACTTACTAAATACAAAAATATTTATATCCTCAAACATTTGTTTTATTATAATATTTCAAACAAAAATGTGTATAAAAGCTAGGTACCTCTGTTAATAATCGTAATTCTGTCTTCCATGCAGTATACAAGGGTCATAATCATGAAATTTTGCATTTATTTGACGTTTTCTTGTTATTTGAAAGCTGCTAGCTTCACAATGGATTTCTATCTTTCTGCTATCGCTCCTCACAGAACTGAGTTAAACGAGAAAAATAATATATATGTCGAAGTGAAATTGCCGCTACCTCCATCTGCCTACCTCCATCTGATTTGACCCATGGAAGATGGAGTTGTACCTACATGGATGGAGAAGTATCCATGACGTGACGCTAGTGAGAACTGTGGAGAGGTTATTAACGTGAACGGTGGCGGGAGGAGACAGAAAAGGAGGTCACGTGATTCTTTTTGTGTGTGTTTGGCTGCGGTATTATTTTTTTGGACAGTTCGAGAAAATTGAAGTTTTGGATTAATCCAATTGATTTTATGTTACCTTGTTTCAATATAGTGAGTTCGTTCTTGTGATCCACATCTCGCCCTGTATATTCCACACCATGAGTGACTGGGAAGTGTCAGAAGAAGACACTTTAGGTTCTTCTCTAACATATATATTTGATATCAATTGTGTTTTTATTTTTTTATTTTATATTTGTTTTGATTTATTTACTGCTTCCGAGTCTACCAAGGTAAGCGCATTGTTTTCACTTTTGGGAGGTGACAATTTTTTTCAGCTCCAAAATCAAAATTTCAACTCGCTTTTTACGTGTTAGACCTTCCTGAACAATTTCGGTTCCGTGTCTGTCTGTCGGTCTGTCCTTCTGGGAATCCTTCCATTATTTCCATCCGATTTGATGAAATTTTCAGGAATTGTGCCGGTTAGGCCCTAGATGGTCCCCTATGAAATTCATCACCAGCCGACCAACGGAAGCCTCAGCGCATGCGTAAACGTGAAATCTGAGGAAGCTATGTGCCACACCCAACTTGGCAGACGTTTTTATACTTAAAACTAGACCACCCGAGGTGTGTAGGTGTGGATTACTTAAAAACCAAGTTTAATGGGGGTTCCCATGTCAAAGTTCGGTTTCCTCTCCGCTCGATGGATCGTTACTTGTAGCGAAACAAATTTAGAAAAAACGGTATCACGTGACTTTGATATGCATCCAGCTTCTACTGTATAATCGAATAACGGAGTTGACTCGACTCTGAGAACGTTGCAGAACATATTCAACAAACGACTGAAAATAGTGGACGAAAAAAACACATTGGATGAAAAAATGACGGTATAATTTTTGGCGATTATCGCGAGATGAAGGGAGATACGACCGACAAAGGAACTAACAGATGGTCGGTGGTATATGAAAGGGCTGAGATGAGATGCACTGTGAGTGTGTGAGTGATGGGCACTAAGTGAGCACTTAAGTAGCGAGTTACGCCCCGGTCCCACTCGTGTCCGACCAATTGAGATCAACATAAGAGTCGAGGACCGACGCGAATGAGATAATTGTTTCGGTTAATCCGTCGAAAAGGCTCCTGCGAAGGCTTATAAAAGTCGTGTATGCAAGAAAGGGGTCAGTTATGGTGGATGGGGGGGGGGGGGGGGGGGGGGGGGGGGGGGGGGGGGGGGGGGTGCTGTTGATTCGTGTCAATTAAGCTGCCCAACTATTTCTAACGCTTCTGGTAGCTCGTCGTACTAGTTTCAGCTGCTTTCGAGCGACCAGAGCTCGACGAGGGATCAGGATGCTGGAAACTGGTGACGTATTTGGGTTGGTCCCTCATTGGTCTGAGTGATCTAAGCAAAACAATCCAAATGGCACAGAGCATAAATGAGTTTTATGAGAAAGCGAAAAATTGCAAAGAATTCAAACAAACAATCAGAAAATTCCCTACGAAAGCTGGAGTAAACATTGTCTTATGAAAAGTCCGGGAGTAAAATCACTAAACCTCCCAAAACTTGATTTCAAGAAGAACGAATATGAAAGTTTACCAACTCATAAAAGTGGAAAAAAATGAAAAATGTTTGATCTAAACGGGAAAATTTGAATCATGCATTTAATGAAAGGTTTGTTTCAAGGAAAATCTTCAGAATAAATATTTTCAGATTAATCAGAAATATTGCACATATTACCTATCTATCTATGATGGAGGTATATTCTTCCCTGGGAATTTCAGCATCTATCAGGGAGTCGTCCCCTGAAAGCATGGAGTGAAGTGATGATTTTTACCCAACATACCTAAACTAGGTATCCCTATTTTTCACGGCTGTGGAGGGGGATGTAATAAGAAATGTTCAATATCATACGAAAAATGTTGTTCTAGACTAGGAAAACTACTGTAGAATAATATAATCTGGCCGCCAACTTTTCTCATCGTTTTGAAAAAATCCTCATCAACTCAGTCGGATAATTAAGACGGAGAAGAGGAACGCAGAAACAGATAGACAACTCTCGAATTTCATTGGATGTGCAAACCAAAAATGGACTTTTTGATCCAAAAATGGACGTTTTGATGGACAAATGGAACGATTGATATATGTTTCATGTAAAATTATTGAAAACCAATTAAATATGACAGTTTTGAAAGTTGTCACGCGTCAAGCTGTAAAAAAAATCTTTTTCTGTTTTTTCCTTTAAATCCTGAACAGTTTCTTTGTTTTCCTGGAAAATTATGCTCTATGGCACTTTGGAACGGTTACATACATATCAAATCAATGAGGAACCAGGACAAATGCCACCAGCTTCTTCCATGGGTAAGAAATTTGAATTTTGAACTTCAAAACCTGATTCAGAGCCCTCCACTACCCACTGGTGCCAATTTTCAGCTTGAAATTACGGCTGGTTTGCCCAGAAAACTAGTTGAAAGGGAGAGCGTGACGTCATTTAAGTTCAAATTACAAGACCCATTTACGGTAACTTTGAATCTTCGGATAACCTTTATGGAAAGCCCTAATTAAGAGTACCCCATTGACATGAATCACCCCCCCCCATTTTTCGATCAATCCCTTTCTTGCGACTACGATTCTGGACAATTCAGCAATAGCAAAGACTATAGAATTTCAATCAGGCTAAATTTATGGACATTGTCACCGTGTAAATCCGTTTTAGGCCATTGTTAAAAAGATTAACATTTTTTCAGGAATATATTATGTGTCACACCAGATGAAAAAAAAAAATTCAAAATCTAAATAATATCAAAATGAAGGATGAGTTTGTTGGCCAGAATTTTTGGAGTACCTAACTCAAAGGAGTCACATTTTGGAAATTTAGGGTCAGAAATCGATTAAAACACGTTTTTGAAGTTTTTCGTGTGAATAGCCATCTTAAACATAGGAACATAAATATTATGGTATATTCGGAATCAGCGCAAAATTGTATGGGAATCGCCGACCATATCCAAGAAAAAGACTCTTAGAAAATTCGCTCATCAACTCAGGCTGCATGACATGGAACTTCAACTGATCTTGAACCTGTAGCTACATCATCATCCTGGAACTTCGAATAAATTCCACTTCATCTCACTTTGGGGAAGAATGGTATTCACTGCCAGTGAAATAGTGTATAGTCGGTGTTCGTATCAGACACGATGTGAGTTGGGCGGATGTAACAACACTGATCCATCGCTTCCCGTCGCCTCCACTTCCTTCGCTTTTCCCGTCATTCTCAGAAATAATCAAAAACGGCTCAGACGTCTGCATTCCTCTCATTTCCCCATAATATTAAGAACGGAGGTTTTTCGCAGAACAATCGCGGTTTATTATTAAAAATCGCCTTCCTTTGATACGGCGGCTCTTTCTCCCATTTTCCCATCCGAACGTACGTGCGAGTGGCGTCGTATCGGTAGCAGCGATCGGAACACGTAGATATCTGTTGCAACAAAACACCCGACACAATGGAAACGGATGCGGACTTATCTCATCCCATCGCCTCGTCCCCCACGACGACCTGCATTTCCCGTAAGTCCCCCGTAATTTTGATGGAATGAGAAGAAAAAAATTGAAACGTTGTTTTAGAATATCTAATAATTCGTCCGAAAAGCGTTTTGCAAAAAATAATTACCGAATAGGAAGGCACCCTCTCAAAACCGGAGAGGTATTCCACAAAATTAAAAATATTTTTACATTTCAATTTTCTGTGGTGTGACGGTACGACCCTGCTCTCAACAGATAGCGCCTGGGTCGTCCGCGATGTTGTAAAATCGTAAATATTGAAGATTGAAGGATGAAAATAATAAATTTACTTTTAGTACCCATAATTTGGGGAATTTATTCAAATAATGAGGCAAATAAATTATGAAAGATGATGTCAGTCGAATGTCTTCTTCGGTCGAATGCACATTCATCGAGGCGGCCACAAAGAAGAAATCGCAGTTAAGGTGGGTCTCAGTAATATAAGGTTGGATCAACTCTGTTTAACCAGATGGTCACCTCTGCGCTCTCTAAAATCGAAATTACCATTCAAACATTATTCTGTACCTCTGATTATTTTCACATCTCTATGTCAGCGATTCATCCCTCTCGAGCTCCTGGAAGGTACACTAATCAACCACCAACCAATAATTTCAACATGAAATTGCAACGACTCCAACTGACATGTTGAAGAGCCATAATAAGCTGGAAAATGTTCAGCTTCGTATAATAATCTTAATATATAGAAATGAATCCCTATTTCCTAGTGTCATGCAATATCTTGAGAATAAGTGCACCAAATAGATTAATTATTTTTGATTGTGTTCGTTGATGTCAGAAGAAGGATTCTATAAAAGAAAATGTTTAACCCAACCTAAGGGGTCCGTCCCACTATCATGCGAGCGAAGCGAGCTTTTGGGATCTGGACAACCAACCGCGAGATAAGTGAGTGGGTCGACATGTGCACGAGTAATCGACTAGAAATAATAATAATAATTGTGATCTTTCTCATTATTTAAATAAAGTTTACCAATAAATTACACTTCACTCCAATATTTTATTTGACTAAATTTTTATTCCAATATTTTTATTTGACTGAATTTTCAAATATGTCTCTATGACGCTGTAACAATATCGTCAAGTGGAATCATTCAGTAACTCCAACTTCAATTTGATAGCAGTACATTTTCCGACACATTGAATCATTCAAAGTACGAGTTATGAGAAGGTACAAGCTAGTAATATTATGAACTAAATCACTCGCGACGAAGTTGTGGAAACCCATTT
>JAEMON010000002.1:8051067-8062852 GCA_030264115.1 Lygus lineolaris | reverse complement strand
TGCAATATATGATTGATCAATCGCTGGTGATAAGGGCAGGGTTGAAAGGGAACCAATACCTAATAAGTTTTAAGAAGAATTTCAAACAATGAGGAATGGATGACCATTTTTTCATTCTTAAAACTATTTTTAAGAATTTATTTATTTTCTTCACAAGAGTTTATTAATTCTTAAATTCTTGTAAGGCTAACGGAGAGCTTTCCAAAAAGGTGCAATGAGACGGGTCGGAAATTAACGGAAGAGGGAAAGCAAAAAGCGTGTGGCGTCATCTGGTATTTTTGCCTTTTCGCTCCATCAAGCGAGAGACAGAGATACATGCCAGATGACGTCACGTGTTTTTCGTTTAGGTTATTCCAGCCAAACTACTAAAATTTTGCAGCTGAAAATTGAGACACAGGGGTTTTCGATGGGACCTAAATCCGATTTTCAGATCAAAAATAGCAGATTCCAACCCATGTCCATCCTTCATTTTTGAGACTTAACTCTCCGTGCCAAAAGCTCCGAGCTAAAACCATGCTGATATCTATACCACTCATTTTGGTCTTTCTTCGCCATTTTTTGAGGCCAAGTGGACGTAATATAACTGTATTTACAATTTATCTGCCTACAAAACCATTTTTGTGAAGTAAGATTAGCTACCTTGCAAATATATGAAGATAACAGGGAGTTACCAACTACAAAATGAACCCCTTAAGAACGGTCGTATATCTATTTGAACAAGCCAGCTGACACCAAGCCCTCCTATAGTGTTTACTGATCCACCTAGGTGAACTCACCACTTATCCTGATGTGTACCTGATGATGCTAATAAAAGCGAAACTAGCCCGACCATTAACCTAACGCGGAAGCCACGTTTTTCCTTCACCCTCAACCTATTATTGAAGCTTATTTTCGAATAGAGGTGCCACAAAAGGTTTCAAAATTTGGATGACACGCCTATTGTTAAATTTTGTCTGGAGCGAACCAACGAGATTTCACCTTATTTTCAACAATGTTTTCATGTGCAACGCACGGTTCGACCAGCTATAAAGTTATACATAGAAAGGAATCGAGATACGAGAAAACCCAAAGTCCGCTGAACTCGACTGTTTTTTGGTGAGTAATTTCATTAAAGAAGAATTCGGAGTTTTGAAGGGAAACAATATTTCAGATAAGCGAGGTCGAGACTTGAAGTTCATCAGCATGAACCGTACACGTGAAGTGTGCCTACCAAGTGAAGACTCACCGCCTCACGTCACCGTCTGGCGAGTTTTAAAATCCACAAAAAAATTCATATAATATTAATATTTCAGCGAAATCTCGTTTTTTGCCACCGACTTGAAGAGAAATAGTCGGATTCGCATTGTTTCTTGGGCTAATTATACGTGCGAGCGAAGGTGCACTTATGCAGGATATCCACAGGGTTAGAGGAGAATTCATTAGCGAATTTAATTACTACATCACATCAATTGATACCAACCGAAACTGTAGTATTTTTTATGCCTCACTTGGGGAAACAGTACTGCCAACAAACTAAAAGAAAAGAAAAGCATCTCCAAAACATTTCCTTTTAGTGAAAGTAATGTTAGTAGCCCTGGTGCACATTCTAGGTTGGAATTCACTTTGACATCACAATATTTTATACTGTTCATTACATGACGTCACCCTCAAAGAGTTTCATGGATATCTTTGAAAAATCATTGAACGAGCGCCAGTGAGATCAACATTACGGTCATTCAAGGGCAATTTCACGGGAGTAAAGTGTTTTAGCGAATTTTTGAAGAAAATTAAGCTATTGCAATGGCTTCAAAATTTGAATAATGCAAATTTCTGGAAATTTTCTTCGTGGAAATCCGTTTTAGACCATTCTAAAACGATTCCTGAAATTTAACATTTTTATTTATTATGTATATAGATGTGTGTGTGTGTCATTCCGGACGATATCTGACCGAGAAATCGAGCTAAAAATCTGAAAAAATTTCAAAATGTCAATAATATCAGAAGAAAGGTCATGTTCGTTGGCCAGAATTTTCGGAAGTAGAGATCTCCATTTTCTCCCAAGAGGCGAACGAGGGAACTGCTGAATGACTCATGGAAGAACCTACTTTCCTATTCCTACTTCAGTGGATGAACCAGAGGACTATTAATTCTACTATGAACTACGAAAAGAACTACCTACCTAACTCACTAACTCTCAGTCCCCGAATGTCAATTGTTCCGATACTATAAACTCTTGATGATGATGACGATAATGAAACTCTTAATAATATCCATAGTTTAGTGAACTAACTCCTAACTCAATTCCCCTCCCCCTGTAATGGTAGGTATATTATGAATTCCTCATGTCGAATCCATGGGGGGTGGGGGGGAAGGAGGGGTTGCTGAGAAGGTATTTTCTTAGTTCACTGAACGAAGAACAACAGATACTACCTGAGGAGTTTACAGTATCCACACATCTGTGGTCCAAATGGAAGTGAACTACCGTTCAGTGAAGTGAACTGTGTCAAGGAGTAGTTCATTTGGAGGAGTTAGTTCTTCAGGATTGGTTCAGTCAAGAACTACCCATTTCCATCACTCTTTCCGATCTACTAATTTAGCAGAGCACACGAGATTTTGTAATATGTAGCCTACAAGGTAATACACACGCAATAACTTACCGGTATATGACTTTTCTCGTATCTTGGATTCAGGATGGTCAGAAACAGATTAGTATTGTTGATTTTTTCCCTTTAGGCTTCGTGTTGTTCTCTTTCTGTACCAATGTTTGGTATTCTCGACCGCTATTATCAAGTGGGTGATGGATCTTGGAGGTCGGTCTGAGGGTAAAATAAACGCTAAACCAACTCCCCAACGTTTTAAGGTCTACAATTGTTGAATAGTGAAAATATGAATATAATATATGGCACCAGCATAAAAAACTATATTCATCAACCTAGATTCCCGAGGTATGTTATCGTTATTTCAACAACATAACATCATTATGTCAACGTTCTTTTTGACATAATCTAAATACTTTCTCCAGCCATTTTATATATCCGTGTTTCCACCATATAGTTCAATAGGCACCTAATAGTTTTGTTCCTCCCTCGTTGTAGCCTTGAAGGTGCCAAACAAATTTGAAACGTTGGTTCTATCCCAGACCTGCCTCTTCTCCTGAGTCCAAAACATGATAATCTAGTTTCGCTAAAAATTTATGAACACTACCAACTGAGTGAGAAGTTTTTCGTGTGATGAGATTGTTGTAAGGATAATTTAAATCCAGTGCACCATCAGTGTGTCAGTCCCTATTTGCCATCCTCGGGAGTCAAGTCGAACCAACGGTTCGTGACATTTCAGTTTTAATAGGATTACAAGGACAGAAGTTGCTTTACATCTGAGAGCTATTAAATTGAATAGCTGGCACCAATAACGTTGTAACCAACATCCTCGTTCAAGTGGAGATCGAGCTGGAATAAATAGTCTATATTCAGGACAGGATGGTCAGAGTAATTTTTTTTGCCCGTTGGCAGCCCTGGAAGGAACACCGCGTAAAATAGAAAAGTGTTGTGGTCGTCAACAAGTTGTTTTATCTCAAAATTTGAGTTGTATTCATCACAATGTTGTTTGAGCTATTCAAATTATCGACAAACCACACAGCTCCTTAGAGTTTTTTTCAATCACCTAGTGATGCCCCGAAGACTAAGGACCTATAATTAGTTGGTACCTAATTAGCAATCACTTCTTCAAAGATGTCGCATTGCAAGTGTGTTCATTGTGAATCTCCACTTCTTAGTTCTGACATCAGTGATCTGCAACAATCACCTGAATGACCATGTTTTGACTTACAGAAATTATTCCTGTACAGAGTGGCCCACCCAACACGCCCATCCCCATTATGTCCTCCACTATTGGAGATGGAAGGAAGTGTTAAATCGTACCTCCCTTAATTCTTTGAGTAGAATTAAAAAATCAGTGTTTTGCGCGCAACAGTGGCCGGTCAAGGCGCGCAACGCGCATCATTTTCGTTTTCTTCAGATGAGAAACCCCACTTTTTATTACGGATTCGGATTCAAGGTGAAATTTCATGGAAATATGACCAGTCACCTGAATTTTTGACAGGGCAAGAACGTGCGCAAACACGCGCAACATGTGAAAAACTTAGTTTGTTTAAGGTTGTCAATTACCGCATGTGATACATGTTTTTCGGGGTATTTTCCAACGCTGAATCACGTGGTGATGTTCATTTTCCGATTCTCCAATTACTTCCCAAAATACAAATTACAGCTCCGGTTGTTGAGCGGTTTCTCGAGATAGTATTGCACAGATAGAAGAGTGAACATCACTAACGTGATTCAGAGTGAAACAATACCCCGTTAAACATGTATCACATGTGTTGTAATTTAATACCTGAAAAAACTAGGTTTTTCACATTCTGCGCGTGTTTGCGCATGTTTTTGAACACTCACAAATTAAAGTGACGGAACACATTTCCAATAAATTTTACCTAGAATCCGAATCTGCCTTAAAAAATTGAGGTTCACGTTTCAAAAAATGAAGTTGATGCGCGATGCGCACCTTGGAGCGCAACACGATGATTTTTGAATTCTACGCAAAACGATAAGGGGAGTAGGTACCATTTAATACTTCCTTCCACCTCCAATAGTGGAAGACGCAATATAATGGAAATGGGCGTGTTAGTTGCCATCCTGTATAATAATCCTTTGTGAACATGGAATTGCATAAGTGTTGGCTACTCTTTCCTCTCATCATGCACTCTTCTCTAGCGCTGATGAGTATCATCAATACGTTGCATTACTAGAAATATGTATAGGTCAACTTACATATATGTACGAGGTATCGCACATCCTAGGTATCGTAGTGATACTAGCCTGAACAAGATATTGTCCACATACCTGAAACAATGGAATTACAACATTAACAGAAGCCATGGTTGTTCGTGTAATATTATGTTACCTAATATTCTTTATAATATTATGTTAGTGAATGGGCCGCCCTTGGGCGGAATTCACCAATTATTTATTAAACTATTATATACCTGGTATTATAATATGTCATTAACTTATGATAGTTATCGCTTCTTGGCCTTAAAGATCAAAGTGCAGTATGTTATTATCAGTTTGATTTCTGATAAGATCACCACTGGTGGTCACCCAAAGATTGAATTGATTTTGGTTTATTATTTTCAATCATTTACGAAAATGGACGTCTATTAGACGGATAAAAAGCATCCATTTAGCTGCCATTTTAGACGTTTATTAGATGTATCGACGTCTAAGCAGAGATGTCTATTACACATCTAATAGACGTCTATTTGCCGTGTGGGAAGCTGCTGCAAAACGAATTTTTTGATGAGTATAATGTAATCCACCTATCGTCGCTCTTCGCCAACCCAAATATACCCACCAGAACCACCCATGGGTAACCGTAAGTAATCCATGTTTTGAATACTCATCATCTTGATAACAACAAGGTAAAAAAACTCACTTCCCGTCAAACTACCTTCATGCGATACCTCGACACGACTCATCCCGAAAAAATCGAAATAATTAAAACGCCACGAGAAAAAAAGGTAAAAAAAGGCCGATCCCACCAACCACAAATTAAGCGACTTTATGACTCGAGAACTTCCTCCACTCCAACGCTTACCGTGTAATCCCGCGTAAGTGCAGGACATACCGGAGAACACGAGGAAGATGTTTCCATCACTGAGATAGTGTCGAAAAAAACATTCAAGAGCGAGTTATCTCCGTGAAAGAATAGGAGAAGAAATGATGAAAATCGGACTATCTTTCGAGCCCAAAAACGTACGCTTTAAGAACTCTGCGAGCCCGAGAAAATGTTACGTTTTTACGAGTCGACGGGTATTAATGACGTCTTTAGAGAGATGGAGATGAGATAGTCTAAGAACTCGCTTCTGAGGTCCTTTTTTTCCTTACTATTCCAGATTAGGGTGGCGTAATTAAACCCTTTGCGGCTACTCGAACGATTATGAGAGTCAGTTGATCGTGAAGTTTGAGAGGCGCCAGCGGTGAAACTGTGGGATAAACTCAGGTCTATTTCGTTTCCTTATTTTTCTTCTTGTTCAAATACTTGCTCAAGTAGGTACTTATATGAAGTACACAACCAACCCTTTATTTAATGGCCACTTGAAGAAGGTAACGAATGAAATTAGTTTTTGCTTCCGAGTCAACCGAGTAGCGGAAGCCTTTGTACGAACAATTCCATTTTTTTTTTTTTTTTTTTTTAGCCAAGTGAAGTGTACCAAAAACATAATGGTGGGTACCAAAAACGCATGCATTGCATGGGACAGTCGTGCACCGGGCAGGTAAAGATAGAAAAACTCTATTGTAATTCGTATTTTGAATAGGCCGATCGATCTATTAATCCGATTTTGAATCTGGACATTGATTTGGATTCTGTTCGCAAAACTCTATGTCATGGATACTTGACATTTCAAAAAATGTTCCAATTTGAGCAAAAAAACATTTGCGCGCCATTGAAGACAATTTTTTTAAAATCGAAACTGAAAGTACAAACCTAAGTTTGGTGATAACATTCACAAAAAGCTTTGCAGAATGGAAATCGGTCCATCCGTGGAAATTAAAAAATTGTCATTTTTTCACATGATTTTGATTCGAATCTCACTGTCAAAAGTTGTTGCTGTCGACTTGTTTTGACTGAATATTCGAGTTCAGCGACTCCAAAAACGTAAGTATACGAAGTTTCACAATTTCACAAAGAAGTTTGTAAAAGTTATATTCAAAAGTCTGGTATTGGCAAAAAAAAGCGTAATTCAAAAACCAAAATCGAGCTACAGGCGTAGGTTTTTGCTATGCAAAAAATCTGAAAAAATTCGGGGGTCTTTTTTTCACATTTTAAACCCAATTTCGGGTGGAGGTCATCAAAATTACACCTTTCTCAAAATAGCGGGCACCCTAATGGAAGGTATGTTTGTGATCAACTTAAGATTTTATAAGACCTCAAATTCTGTACGAACGATTCGGTACATGCCAGGGTTGGAAATAAAAACAGTTTTTTTTCAAATTTAAATACAAAGAAAAGTTTTTTTGTTTAAACAGTTTGAAATGTTTTTTTCATCTGTGAGACAAAGGCTTTTTTAGGATGTTTAAAACTGTTTTAAACTTGGTTTTAAACAAGTTTTTAAAGATCGATCATCAACACGATGGCAGCTTGCCGAAGGTGGTACCTCTTCAAAATTGCCCCACAAATGATCTTTCTGCCTCCCACTAGCCGAAGACATGGTACCTAGCTATTTACGGAACAGCAGACAAAACGCAACTGGATTCCTCAGGGGAAGATAAAGTATTCTCAACCAAATGCAGAATAATTACTAATATAATGAGTAATTACTAATGAGTAATAATTACTATAACTTATATAATTATATAATTGTCATTTATAACTTATATAATTGTCATTTTCCTTCGACAGGTCCAGTTTGAAACAACTCACGAAGGGCATGTTTTAAACAATATTAAACAATGTTTTAAACATAATTTAAAACGATTGTTTTAAAACAACCCTTTTCCCAAAAATGTGTTAAAAACACTATTTAAAACAAATGTTCAAAACAGTACCAACCCTGGTACCAGCTTGTATTATATTAGAATAGCTGTGGGAGTGTGAGAGGAGGATGGATGGAATTTTGGATGAGATCCGGAGGAGCGGAATGGAAATTCTCAGTAAAGTTCTGATAATCCTGTCAGAAGAAGCGTTCAACCCGGACTTGACCGCAAAACCCCTCCCCGTCGGACGCTCCAGCTCTACAAGCCCTAGATGAACTAATAATGAGGGGTCCAGCGACGAAGGGCCTGGCAAGGGGGAGCCTTTGTAGCCCTATATTAGCGGGCCGGGGGGGCCCACCAGGGACTTAGCCGAGAGATTAGGACGAGCTGGACGTATTAACTGGACTTAGCTACCGGCCTCCTCCTACCTTTGTGGGGAGGAGGTTAAGGGGAACGTTATGGGGGTAAAGCCGTCTTCTCGGGGAACCTCTCTCCAGGTTACCTGCCAGGAAGGTTATGAGGCCGGTTTAGGGTCAGTTGGGGGGGGAGGTTACTGCATGTAATTATCAATGTCGACGCTATTAAATTATAAGACCAGCATCCTCCGACCACCGTCCAACATCAGGGTCGTGGATTAGTAAACAATCACCGCTGAAGGTAGAGGATGAAGCGTGGGGTTACCTGGGCTCAGCAGAAGTTAGGGTCCCTTTTGGGCTTCGCACAACTCGTGAACCGCTAGTAACTGTAGACTATGCATGAAGATTTCATTGAAAATATCATTAATTTTAAGTATGTTGATCGTAGAGTAAAGTAGTGATGGAATTGTTGAGGGTCGATCAATGAAAGAAGTGGGTGCCAACGTTTCGGAGAATTTATTTCTCTATCTTCAGGTCTTTAAAATCGAATAAAAATTATGAGAATATTGGTATTTGAACAATGTGATTGACACTTAAAGTAACCTATCAAATACCTGTTCAAATATCAATATTGTCATAATTTTTATTCGATTTTTAAAGGAAGATGGAGAAATAAATTCTCCGAAACGTTGGCACCCACTTCTTTCATTGATCGACCCTCAACAATTCCATCACTAATTGAAAATATCATCCTACCTACCTCATTCAATACCACAGTCGAACCCAGTTACAGTAGACCTATACAGGATAGTCCAGGCCACAATTTTTAAAATGTCAATAATATCAAAAGAAAGGATGAGTTCGTTGGCCAGAATTCTTGGAGTAGCTACTCCAAGAATTTTTTAAATACTTTTTTATATCTATATATATTTATATGGTATTTCACATGTACATATGTCACTCCAGACAATATCTGACCGAGGAATCGATCTAAAAGTATGAAAAAAATGTCAAAATGTCAATAATATCAAAAGAAAGGGTGAGTTCGTTGGCCAGAATTTTCGGAGTACTCCAAGGGTTCAAATTCTGAAAAATCACAGTCAAAAATCGCTAAAAACGCGTTTTTTGAGGTTTTTTGTGAAAATTACCATCTTAAACATACAAACATATATGGTATATTCGGAATCAGCTTGAAATTTCCTTTAAGAATCACCCACCAAATCGGTTAAAATGATTCTTTGAAAATTAGCTCATCAACTCATGCTGCATGAATGGGACTTTTTTTACTAGATTGAATCTGCTAGTTTGATTTACAGGTGTCATCTGTAAATGGGTCTCGCTTGACCCGAAACGTCGTTGGGGAATGAAGAATGTACCTAAGTGGAATTTTCTGGCTGGATCCCGATTATGATCATCTATAAACTACTACTATGAGTACGACCAACTCACGAGGTAAAAATTCACCAGATGATGTTAGATCATCCCATAAACACGAGTTAGAAAAATCCGTTTTGGACAATTGTCAGGTACATTCCTTTACACCCTTCGGAAAGTAACAATCCCTCTTTCGAACCGCGTAATTGCTGTCGCTTCCGCCACAATCACCGGCTCTCGACTTCCGGACCTTCGAAACCCCAGCAACAACAACAAACGGTCGAAGAGACAACGAACGGAGGTCCCGGACGGTCCGGAACGGCCAGAAAAAAAACAAAAAACAAAAAAACACCGGTTTCCGTTTCGGATTTGCGTCCCTCCGCAGGACGCGGCTACAGAAATTATCCGAGGCAGTCGTATGAATAATGATGATGCCCAATGACATTAGAATAAGAGCGAAATCGACTGTAGCGCCGCGTTGTGGGGATTCGGAAGAAGAAAAAAAAATACAAAAAGGTTTAATTGTGGTTTACGCCGGGTGAGAATAAAAAGGGTGGTGTTGAGGGGGGGTTGTAATGAGTGAAGAGCGAACGACCACTGGCTTGGAACGGAAGCAGATGATCGCTTTGCTCGATGCCTTCACGGATCGCCGGGTGTCCAGTAGAACTCGATGTTCATGCAGATCTCTCGGTGGTGGTGATGAGTAACCTTAATCCTTCATCTCGACGCTCCGCCGCTTTTGATCTTCGTTTTATGCTAAAACTGCGAGGTTAATGGATCAATCTAGACACGGAGAATGTTCGAGTATCTAGGAGGAAGAATTCCGGCTCGTATAAACAGGCATGGATGAACCACTAGGCCCAATAGGGCCAGGCCTAGGGGCGCACGGCACCGAGGGGCGCACTTTCATTAACAAAAAAACAAACAAAAATCGAAATAAAAAATTTTTAGTTTAAATTTAAAAAAGATTCTACTCATACTATTATTATACCGTGTTAATTAGGCCACCTAATTATTAGGCCAATTCTGACATGATTCTGATTTTATGTATTATATAGTTGTAGTTTCTATTTCTACATAAAACTGATTGTTCACTTGGCTCAAAGAATTATCATTTTCATTATGATTGGCCCTGAATTCGATTGAGGTTACTTGTAATATTAAATATTAATTACCTTACCTGTTTTGTTAACAATAAGGGGCGAAACGTGTAGTTCGAACACAAAAACCAAATTGGAAAAGGTAAGTAATTAATATTCAATATTATAAATAATCAAAGAATTATTTCTAAATACCTAAATGATTAGTTTGCTGTTAATAAGTTACCGAGTATTTATTTGAACATGGTGCAGAGCGAGATATTTTATTAACTATCAAGAAATTTTATTTCAGGCAACAAAATCCTGCTATCAGTGTATGATGGGGGAGGGGGGGGGGGGGGGGGGCATTTTTTCCGGCCTAGGGGCGCTGTAATGGTAAATCCGGCCCTGCGTATAAAATCTTACTGCAGGTGTGGAGATCGACCCAACACGGAAATATTTGTAAATTTTGATCGTGAACTGACCCCAGTGATCGTGTTGATATTTTCCTAAACTTAAAAACAACAACAAGAATACCCTACATCAATGCCTCCCAACCAACTTTGATTATCGGTTGTTGGGTAAGGCTTTTGACGGGACAAAATTTTGGATTGACCTCAGCAAAAAGATAAACTTAACTTCAAATATTGCAATAATCGGAAATTGTGTAGGTAGGCATCAACGGATATGAAGGAATCAGAACATGACTTATGAAACTGTAATGTTTACACCCTAAAGTTACCTTCGGGCAACTTTTTGTTCGCATGCCGATATAGGGATTTGGTTTAATGTTTGTTATAGGCACTGAGGAAGATAATAAATTTATCGAAAGCTCGGCGAAGAAGGTGAAGATTTCAGTGGACCCCATTCCCTAACACTATTCGCAAGTATAAAACTTTCTGGTATCATTAATTTGTTTCCTCCTTTAGGCATCGAGATAACAGTACTAGTACTTCAGACATTGATATGAGAGTAGTACTCTTATACTCCACGGTGGGTGTACAACGGCGGGGTTCTCCTTGTCCGTACCTCCATGTGTCTTCTTCCTGCTCATGGAAGTAGGAAGAGAATGGAGAATTATCGTGTATGAGAAAACCAAATTTTTTCTGCTTTTGTATCGTTATTTGGAATGAAATAACACTGTTAATACAAAGAAAAAAATATAGTGTATCGTTCTGGTGTGGAGATAACTTGGAATAAAATCTCACCTGTTAAAATAACAGGCGGCATTCCGAGGGCCCTTCAGAAACCCTTTCTATACGTCACACTAAAAGAACAACCGAAAAATAATGTGCTGATATTGCATCGTGAGCAGTGAAAAAATAATTAATTTAAATAATTGATTAATACTAATAAATAATTAAATAATGCAATCAACTATTTAATTAAGTTAATTTTATTCTAATCAGGAGTTCAGTGTTGTTTTGAAGAGTTGTTCTTTTTCGTTTTGTTTGGTTGTAGTCCAGTCATT
>JAEMON010000002.1:8036900-8047246 GCA_030264115.1 Lygus lineolaris | reverse complement strand
GTTTGCTCATGCGCTCAAGCTACTAGTGGTCCGATGGTGATGTAATTGATAGGGGACCGTCACGGGGCTAACCAGCACAATCAATGACAATTTCATCAAATTCGGACAACAACTTGATATAGTTTTGCCTGATGGGACAAGGAAATGACAACCTCAAACATCTCTGAAACGGAAGAAACAAGTGGACATTTTTATTTTGGAGGACACATTTTTTTCTTTTAAATTTTTTGCATGAATACACAGGTTCCTATCTCTGGTAGTGAGGAAGCAAAACGTGTGTTTCAATGAATGAAATATTTGCAAAATGATGGTGAAATGATGAATAGTGAAAATGTGTGAAAGGAATGTGTAATGAAACAGTTTCAAAAATTTCAGTATGAACATCTTGTTGAAAATCAAGCATTATGTTGCCTAGAAAAAACATGTGAATCCATACGAATCATATTCCCACAGTTATTTACAGCGTTCGTTATTGCTCAACATTCCAAAACAATTTGTGTCTCACTACCGCCGCTCAGAGATCTACGGCAACTCAAGATCAAATGGTTTGGTTTTAGTTTTGAGCGAAGGATCTCTCGATTAAAATCCGAATTAATCCCGGATTACAGGGCAGACCGCGAGGAAACGGTGGCCGCGTCGATTCGTCATCGACTCAAGAGATTCCCCGCGAGCGAAGCGAAGGGCTTAAACCGATCGGCGGCACGGAGGGATTAAGATGGAACGTATGCATAAGTAATTTTCTTCTGAAGGTATTAACAAGTTTCCGAGACCTTCAAAAGCCTTTGCGAAGAGGATGATTCAAAACCGGGATTACCGGCTGCGCCAACTTGGCGGGGATGTCCTTATGAGGGGACGACGACTCTATCGCATGTGGAAACCGGCATTATTCAAATCAAACCTTATCGGGCTCGATCATCATAACAAACTGACTGTTTACTAGTAGAGTTGAATCAACGCAGTCCGTCGGCGGACCGCAAGTCTTTTAGACGGCGGATAGTTGCGTTTCTGACTTCATATTCCTGTTCTACAGCTCAAAAATCGAGGGGAGTAGTGGTTTAGAGGTCGATCGGGAGTAAAGTTAGTCATCATGGGAGTTACCACCAAAAAAATCCACGAAAAATCATGCAAAATAGATGCCCAACCAGATAGAAAAAATAGATACTTATATCGCAAGAAATTCGACGTGCACGAAAAAAGTTGTCCTTTTCGGTTTCAACACACCAAGAAACCCACAGAAAAGTAACACTTCTTCCTCATATAATTTTTGACTTTTTCTGCAAGTTATTCTTTAGCTCCAGAGGAATTTAGAGCTCTTATTTTTTAAATCTAGTAAGTGTTGTCAAAAAGAGCCCAAAATGATCAGAAACTTTCGCTCTTTCATTCTTGCTGGTTGACTATTAGAAACCTCTATTCTGACAATATTTTAATCAGTGGCAGCTTTGTTAGGTGGCCGTAGGCAGGCGAAAAGCTAGGGAAGAAGTACGGAATTCCCAATAAATGGTAGATCGGCAGAAGGATAGCAATTTTGAAAAGAGGGAAACCCCCCAAAAATAAAACTATTTGAATTGTTCAGAAACTAAACATGATCAAGAGATACAGTGACCATTGAAAATATATTCTAGTTTCCTAATTTTCCACATCAAACTCACCTTCCTGATGGAAAAAATTCTAATTAACCATCCACATTCCATCCGAACTTACATATTATGTTGTTATCTCCTACAGTTCATACTGAGTGCAATATGAGCTCCAATACAATTATGAAAAGGCCACCTTAGCAATATTGCTCAGTTCAAGAAACATATCTATTCTAATTCTTTTTAAAAACGATACCCTGAGTTACAGGCTGGGCAGCGATGCCTACCTTCCCTGACTTAACCAGCTGCTGCATCTCATTCTAATACTGGCTGATATTGATAATGATATTTCAATCCAGGAGAATGAAATAAAATAACATTCTTATTCGTGTTCATAGAAAGCAGTTTGCGAAGCTCATGATAAGGTTGTTGGTCGGTTCTCGGAAAAATATTCAAACTTGAGGATTAACAGTTTGTGTGCTGAGGAAATAATGAAATTTTCGAAATAGGAGAAAATGCACGCGGGTTAATCCAGGAAGACCGTAGATCAACAGAGATGAAAGGCATCTGTAATGTAAATTTTGGGGCGAAAGCGACCGTCTAAATATCAACCCGTTATAACCAGGTATATACACCTTTGAGGAGGAGAGGGGGAAAAGAGGGGTCTAGTTTAAATCCGTAATAATGAAGGGAAACGGGAGAGGGGGTGGAGGGATATTAGGGAAAAGGGGATAACAGATTCTGAAGTGGCTTCGCAGGATCCTTCCCTGGCGAGCAGTAAAGTTAATCCAGAGTCCGAGCTCGGGAAACAATTCAGAGGTTTGCCCTCCGCCCGCTTTCCCACCCCACCGACCCGTCTCTACACGGAGAAGAGATTGCGAACCTTCCCCTATACCTTCCCCGTGCTGTAGAGAAGCTTTTCCGTATGCTTTGAGAGTCCGGAGGTATGAAAAGGCAGAGGTTTAAAAAGCACCGCCCTCACACTTCATCCACTTCTCCATTCCCCCTCCCGATTCTAAAGTACCAGACTTGCCAAGAACCCTTTTCCGCACTTGTGATCCCGAAAATACATACGGGGAAAAGCGGTTGCTCGAGGATTAAGGCGTAATACCTTTTGTTCGCAAGGCTCGCCTTCTGCTCCCGGTTTTACTCCCTGAACGGAGCCCAAAGCTTTACCGGATCCTTAAAACTAGTTTATCAAGTGCGTCAGAAGCTAACAGAAGTGGCGTGATCTCTAATTAGCTTCACCCGACCTCTATCTGAACGAAATCCTCTTTTCCCCCTCCCCTCTTCTCAGGTATATCATAAAGGATTGGGGTAAAACGGGCGAAATACTTGAAGCCGTTTCAATTTTACCGTCGACGAGAGGATTACACATGTTATTACCCCCTTAGCGCTGCCCGGGCGGTTGGCTGCAGGATGTGGTATTCATTTCTGAGTTTTTAACGTAACTATCTGGAAATGCAGAAATCCCAGGTGGGCGTTCTACACTGCTGTTCTCAAATGGAAGAAATAAACAAGAAAGGAGTGTGAGTAGCTCCCTACTCGATGCTTTACTGTAATGCGTACAGTGCATCACTGACATCAGCAGTGCAGTTTTTAAGTCTTTTTTTTATCGCCCTTCTACATTTTCAAGGAGTTAAGGGACCAATGACCCATGTAATTCAGTTTTTCCCATTTTTCTCAGGCAATTTTCCGTCGATTTCGATGCGGTTTGCGGAATTTTTCTTGTTAGCGAATTTTCGAAGAAAATGAAGCTATTGCAATTGCTTCAACATTTTTGTAATGCAAATTTTTGACAATTCGTCTTATGGAAATCTGTTTCAGACCATTCTAAAACGATTCCTGAAATTTAACACTTTTTCATTTGTATATATATGTTTATATATGTGTCATTCCAGACGATATCTGTCCGTGGATCGAGATAAAAAATCCCAAAAAATTTAAAATGTCAATAGGTAATATCAAAAGTAAGGATGAGTTCGTTGGCCAGTATTTTTGGAGTACTCCAAGGGGTCAAATTTTGAAAATTTGGTTTCAAAAATCGCTAAAAAACGTGTTTTTGAGGTTTTTGGTGTGAAATACCATTCTAAAAATAGGAACATGGTATATTCGGAATAAGCGTGAAATTTCCTATAAGAATCACACACAAAATCGGTTAAAATTATTCTTTGAAAATTCGCTCACCAAGTCATGCTACATGAATGGAACTTTTCTTGTTTTCCAATTCTCCAGGAGGATCAGCTATGCATAAATTCAAAATTCATAATTTTGAATTGTTCACACCCTTCAAAAAAAAATGGCATCATCCCCCTTAAGAATGATAAAATAGGAAGAATGCCGTCAACCGCATCAAAATCCGTTGAAAATTGGCTGAGAAAAATTAGAAAAACTGTTCAAGACTAAAATGATAATTGAAGGGGGTAGCGCGGAGGTTATCCGTTAAAAAAAATTAAAGGTCCTAAGTAGTAAAATGTTTTAGTAAGAGATCTATTTATGAACCCTTCGGTAGCTGAGATTTAGCCATTTTTGAGGACATTTTGGGCTCAGTCCCTAGCCTCCTTAAAGGATAAACTATACCTCCTGAGCAACAAAATTTCAAAATCGAGTTTTTGGGTATCGTTTGAAACCTTCCTCTCCTCCTTCTTCCTCAATCCTTGTCTCGTCGTTCTTCGTGGTAGTTGGGTGTACAAAACCAAATAAGCGACATCGTAGGGCGATTAATACAATATTATTTGCATTACTGGACTACCAAAATGTCCTACTTTAGCAGAACATAGGTGGGGGCCTGGGAGGAGGGGGGGGGGGGGGGGGGGGGGGGGGGGGGGGGGGGGGGGGGGGGGGGGGGGGGGGTGTAGAAATTTCTTTTTTCAGAAGAAAATTTGATCGATTCCAAAGCTTCATTATTGAAAATAATCAACCAAAATCTACAAAAAGCGACCAAACTGCTGTTTTTGTCTTACCTATGCGCTGGAATTTGACTCTAATATCTTTCGTGAAATCTCCAATTCGGATGGTAATCACAATAATCACCCAAGGAAATAGGATATTTTTCTCCTGAAATCCTCACAAAAAACGATCAACGGTAGGTATAACGGAGGGATATCGGAATTACCTTCATAACCATCTTTTTGCAATTCGAAAGAAGAAAAAACTCCAATGATGACAGAGCATTCTCCACAGTAGATTAACATAATTCCGTACTATCAGAGGGAGCTTACATGGAAGGACCTTCTTGGAAGGACCTCACAGGATCTAACAACCGCAGAGGACCAAAAGGTAACTAATAGGGTGAAATCACCGGACGTATTCGAAACCAGAATCGTGCTTCTGCAAGAGAATTTCAACGGACATTGGATTTAATATATCGTTTGAACAAGATGGGTCGAGTTGTAACAGTAAATGCAACTGAAGTTCGTATAGTGTATAATAGAGAAACAGACGATTTCATGAGAAAAGACTAGATTACATACTGCTAAAACCCAGCGAAGGAGGTAGTGCTGGCTCTTTAATCCCTCCAGATATGAAAAAAACCGGTGAATAACATCATCCCCAATAACGTTTACTTATTCTTAATACATAGAGAACTTCTATTACCTAGTGTAGAAAAAATATTTTCTTTCAGGAATGAATACCAAGTACACAAATATATTGTTACTCAGCCCTACATAAAGGTGAAAGGAAAGTATGGCGTTCAGCAGGAAACCATATTTCCGAAACACCACCTTATTATGCATGTAATCGACATCTGATCAATTTTCTTCTCGTTTTGGAAGAGTGTATCTAAGTCTGTATGGGTGTAAATATGTGTACGTGCACGATTGCATCCCCTCCGAAAATTATGAAAAATTCCGATTTCGAGGGTTGGTTTCTACAAGTATGAGGATGGGGCACTGAGGATTCCAGGCCTCAGGGTCAATTATTAGGAGAGGGAAAACCAAACAGGTGAAAAAATTCGCTTTTAGCACTTTTTTATCTTTTTCCCCAAACTACACGAACGATAGTGATGACTTTCACAGGACTTAGTTTCGAAGTAAAAACAAGTTCCAACACCCCTAATCCACATAAAAATATCGTTAGAGTCGAAATCAGCGTTAAAACTCACACAAGTAGCAATTTTCCAGGTTTCTTTCAGGCAAGGAAAGTAGTGTGAAGCCTCGCACCAAATATTCTTTAATCGTGAATAACCTCAAAGAATATTTGTTAAAACACATTCTTCTGAAATATCGCATGGAAAACTCCAAATGGTTCTTGTAGGCTTCAGGCGGTTTTACGGGAAATAATGGAAACTTCCGCCTCTTCCACGTAGGTTTTGTTCCAATGATAGATCTCAGTTTATATTATATAGGAAGAAAATGAATGAGAGGTTATGAACGAACATACTTATACACAATGGAGTTATAATAAAGCGGAAAGCCGATTAAATTCCCAATTAAAATGTGATCGGTAGAAATCTCATCAATAGCCTGTAATTACACGTAAAAACCTCTTTTGCTTTTAAGAAGCCATTAAACATTAAATCTTTAATTAGATATATACTGATCGAACACAAAGGAGAAGGATATAATCTTTAGGATAGCTCTTAAAAAGGAAATAGGATAGCTAAAGCTCACTGAACGTCTTGCAGGGATTTTTATGAAAGAATTCTTTACAAAGGGTAATTAATTTGACGTCGAAACTCGCCCAAAGTATATTCCTGTAGGATTGAATGTCGTCTTGAAAGAGGATGCAAAAGTGTACTATGTATTGTCATAAAAAAAAAAGCTTTTATAAGATGGTAGAAGATTCGTAGGCTACTTAATTTTCTCTCCCGGGAAATCCTCTAAAAATGAGCTGAGAAACGGGTAATTTATATCACAATGATACTTTTTGTTGTAGTGCGACCTCTTACCGAGGGAAAAAGTCGAAATGATTGAGTAGGTATGAGTTAATTATTCAAGGGAAACCTTAGCGATGAAAGATGGGGGACGGTCAGGGGGTCCTTTGTGAAAGGGAAGCTTGTTCCAACTCTTCCAAAAAGTGATCTTAAAGGATTAATTTTTGTCTGCGAAGGACGAAGAGTGAAGGATTAGAAGTTCATCAATATTACTGGGGGTTAATGGAGGAGGAAGAAGATTCAGAACACATTTAAGGCTCGGGATTCGGGGCTTACAAAAATAAGGCTCGGAATATTCGGGAGTCATTTTCCAAGAGGGTTGAATGAAGAAAAGGTAAGACTTTTTCATTGTTAAGAGCAGGAGACTCCGTGGGAGGTGATTAATGTAGCGGTGACTTTGGGGGTTTTCTTTTCAAAAGGGGTGAAAACCTTCAAAAAATCTTTATTTTCTCTCTGTTCATTTGGGGTGGACTTGAGATTGAGGGGGGCTTAGGAAGACGGATCGGGGTCGACTTATGGGTTGAAAGTTGTCTTAATAGATGTCAAACGAGATATGGAGTCATCTGTTTGAGATTTTAATAACGATAACGTTGCTTGTAATGACGGCTTGTGGCAGTCGTGGCCGAGTAGTCAAAAGCCTTTAGTCTGAAGTTCTGCCCATAAGAAGAACGAAATTTTGAGAGTAACTATGAATCATCAAGTTATGTGTCGTTGGTAAGTGCTCCCCCTTATTATCACTCAGCTGAATTCATATACAAATTTTCAGAGTCCACACTGAACGACCGTAATCGTCTCGATTTTTATCATCTGAACTAAAATAAGATACATATTCTGCTTCAAAGTTTATTATTGTACTTTGGATTTTCGCCTTATTTTGAGCACGTCCCAGTTCTCTGACCAACCCAACTTTTTTTAGAACCTTAAGCGCTGTAGCCATTACTGATCTAATTATGACGAAATTCTATGGCCATCGTCTTAAAGTCATCCCCAATCACCCTCTGAATTTTAGAAACGCAAAAACCGTCGTTTCAGGGATTCAAGTTTACTCAAGAGCACACGCTACTAATTGTCCGAAGGCTCTGAAATTAATAGAGGACTGTCT
The DNA here is from genome assembly GCA_030264115.1 of Lygus lineolaris. Lineage (NCBI taxonomy): Eukaryota > Metazoa > Arthropoda > Insecta > Hemiptera > Miridae > Lygus > Lygus lineolaris. The sequence goes on along the minus strand of JAEMON010000002.1, from coordinate 8,039,691 downwards.
AATAACAGCAAGTGCGCTAAGAAAAGTGCAATAAAGAGGGCAAAATGGCAAAACGGGCTGGACGAAGATTTGTAAATTAAGTAGCTAGTGAAACATTCCAGTATAATACATGGCTACAAATCCACTGCAAAAGTTTGTGTGGATATTTTGCCTGTTCCGAATAATAGCCCAAGATCCTATACATAGCTGAGTAGCTTCCAAATCATAAAAACCTGACAAAGTCAAGTTTTTGACTATTGGAACTGCCCAAAATTGTTTCAGTATATAATAAAAACTGAAAACCTGAGAATTATGCGTCGAATGAGACTAACGACAGCTGATCTACACGGTAGCCATGATTTTCGGTGATTTGAGTTTTATGTTTTCTCGCCTTTTTTCGTGTTCACAACTGATATTGGAAAACTTCACCGGAAAAATCACCAAAAATCGTGGTTACTAAAATGGTGAGCTCTGTTGGTCTCATTCGAAACAAAATTCTCCAGTCTTTAACTGAATATTATTTTACAAAACAATTTTGGGCGATTCCGTTAGTCAAAAACGTCAATTTTTAGGTTTTGTTAGGTTTTAGTAAAATGTACAATAAATTTGGAGCGGGGATTAGTTTTTGCTGGAATATGGCCGTTTCCGACCAGTGTAAGCCGTCACTCAGTCGTGTCTAAGAAGAGACGATATTGCGAGATTCAGCGTGAAAATCATGAAGAAATCACGTATTTCATAAAATGTATATAAATTGTATCGTATTTAGTATTTCAGTGTGCCTTAAACATACCTACCACAGTGTTCCCGTTTGATTGAACGAGTGGGTGCCTACATGATAATACAGAGTCACTGCATAGCATATGCAACCTATTATAATACTCTCAACTTCGAACAGACTATTCCAATAGTACCTGCCTTCCGATATACAATATTAATATTACACAATTTTCATTGTTCCAATCAATATGGGATATACTCTATCTTGGTTCTGGTTGGGAGCATGTAGAGTAGGTACAGGAAGGTACCTTTAAATTGACATAATGGAGAGGGATCGCACAGCTGCAGCGCTTTCGAGCTTCATCCTTCCAAAGATAACCCGAGGATAAACTCCCGAGGACGTTCGATAAACCCTGCTATTACATCGATAAGATTTACCGGGTTGATTTATACCTTATTTACAACACCTTATCTCAATCCAGAAAAGTTTTTCGCTCCCCAGGATAACCCGTGAGTCCACCGGGCGTTTCATTAGACCGCAACGGATTAAATTGCGAACCCTTCCGGCGCCAAGGGATTAACTCCATCCTACTGTGTAATCCCACGTAACCAGGATTACCGCCACTTGTATTTTCTCGAAACCAGAATCCAGTTAATTCTCACTTACTTCTTAACTCAATCTCAACCCAATCCTAATCTCTATCATCTGCGATGGCAACTAGTTTTATTTATATATTATTATTATTAATATTTTATTCATCAGCGACTGCATTTTACCCAGGTACTGTATAATGTCTAAGCTGAAAGATCAGCTGTTTTGTTCCAGCACGTGTGGAAAAGAGCTGAGGCTTCCCGTTACTATCATGATAAAAATTTGATATTTCTGGAAAATATTTTGCAGACTAGCCTTCTACGTAGCTGCGTATTTCCTAATTATGAGAAAATTGTAATTAATGTATTTTTGAGTGTTTTTTTTTTCAAAGCCGTCTAAAAATGCTACTGCAAACAAAAACTCTGAAAAAGCAAACCTAATTGAAAATTGTTGAATGATTGTAGTGTACAACCAAATGTGTACAGTCCGTAGACCTATTTATTCTATAGAACTATTATTGTGTCCTGTAGCTCTATTGTAGGGGGTTGGTTTGTAGACAATACCAAGGGGAATTTCCGAGATAAATTTATCGGTTGGGTGATTGGAAATACTCGGTGTTGTTTCTCCAACCGAGACTGTTCACGAGGGAAACCAAACGAGTCATTTTACCATGAAGTGAAAGAAACTTTTCACTATAATTTATAGGTCAAGTGTCTCAGTTACTATCTTTGACCATAAAATATCGGTTAAGCCAGGATTCCCGGTTGCTCTCAGAAATGAATATTGCAAAAATGCAACGAAGATTGAGAACTGTACAATTGATTGACTGTAAGATTGAGTCCTCAGAGATACATAATTATAGAAGTTTAGTATTCAGGGCGGCTTTAGGGTGAATTTCCTGAGGTCAAGCCTCAATGTGCTCTTGGAAGATAGAAGCGATAGTAATCTACGGTGAAACACTTGCTTTAGGTACTAAAAAGAAATATTTTTTTAAATTTTAGGTTCCTCCACAATGATTGTCTATTTCTGGACTCCACCAGATTATTATCACGTTAGGAAGCATAAAGTGTTTTTACATTTTCATGAATTTGCATTGACACATAAACTCAAAATTCGACTTGGCAGAAAAAATCAGAATTTCCTTTGGCAGGGAAAATCGAAAATCATCAGGAAAACCCGTTACACAACTGGTAAACAAATTAATTGTCGAGATCAGCTGAGTGGAAACTTAGTTTTCAGATGAGCTAAGTTGACAATTGAGCTGCCAGATAAGCTAAGGTGACAATTGAGCTCTGGGATCAGCTGAGGGGGATACATGAAAATTGTACGCTATCAGTTCTTTATCAATCAAACGGAATCGGTTTAATAACCTCTTGAATCGGAAATTCGAAAACCAGCTGATTATTGTAGGTTCCTTGATCCACATTATGGCAGAATCCCGACCAAATTATAAGCACAAAAAACAATCAGGTCTGCTAAACGGGATAAACAAAACTAAAAACG
>JAEMON010000002.1:7998104-8008547 GCA_030264115.1 Lygus lineolaris | reverse complement strand
CCCGGTCCCCATTAATTCGGATAATTGGAGTTCTACTGTAAAGTAAAAAATACTTTTTGTGGCGGTTCCGACGTTATTCAAACGATTTCTACTAGTTGAGCCGTTCTGATTACATTAATCGGAAAGTCTAGCCAGAGATGAGATAAATTGATTCCTAAATACAAATTTTAATTAATTCACAGGGTGAACTTTTTGTGAATGCGAATTTAAATTAATTCAAAAACTGAAATGTTGCACATTTGAATTCGAATAAATTCGTATTCACACATGTGAAACTTAATTTACTCGAATTATCATTCATAACTTTATTTTACATTACAATTTATGAACGCCACAAAACAAAAATTTGTGAATTATTCACAGAAAATGTGAATTATTTACTAAAAATCGTATACTTGAATAAATAAATTCACAGAAAATTCGCGAGTTGAAATTAATGTACCTACACAGAAAGTTGTGAATTAAAATTAATTCACACGAAAAGTTGCGAATTGTTTTGTATCATCAAGCGATATTCGAAGAAACAACCGATTTTCTATCAAACCTGCCTCTTCCCACCCCGACCAGCCCTCTCAACCCTTAACTTACGACCCACGATCCCCTCTACAATCACTTACTTTCTATAACTAAATAAATAAATAACTGATAAATAAATGAATAAATAACCACCACACTTATTGTAAGATTGCCCTTTACAACAACCACTCTTCTACAAATGACCATCCTGCAATGACGAATACAAAAAAATGTCCAACTTACTTCTCGTGTGAGTTATTTTAATTCACTGATTTACTGTGCATTTTTTTCAATTCACAGATTTCCTGTGATTTCTTTTGCAATTCACGAAATTTTTAGTAAATAATTCACACTTTCTGTGAATAATTCAAACATGTTTGTGCGAATTAATTTAAATTTAAAGTAGAGTTTGTTGTGAATTAGTGAAAGTTATGATTTCACACATTTGAACGCGAATTTATTCGAATTCTAATTTACGAAATGGCGGTTTTTGAATTAATTTAAATTCAGGTCCAGGTAATTTATATTCAAATTCATGGATTATTAATGTTATCCATTGATGAATCTAGCACAATGGTTACGATCACATGTTTTGATGTAGCTTTGGGTGAACCGATTTTTATGAGATTACTTCGTGCTACCTACGCAACGTGATCACCAGTAAGTAACGCGGTGAGGTTTGTTAGTTATAAGTTATAAATATAAAATAATAATCTGTCATGTCGATTCATGCAACAACGAACAAAAATGCGCCGGAGATAAGAGTAATTATCGCCCAAAATGGATGTAGTGCGTCCACAACGGTTTCCACCCGTGATTTATCACACTGGAAAACCAACAGGCTAACCCGGTCTGCCTTATTCATGATCTCAAGTACGACATAGTTACAAATCAGGTACAGAAAAATAGGGAAGGAAAGATAATGAGGAAAAATCAAGACCGTGAACTGAACACGTGTGAAATATATATATGAACGATGTTTTGCATTTTTTAATACCTCCCCTTTATTAATTTATCTCCATATTTCATCCTAATTGGGATATTTTTTTCTCGCTATACCATGAAAAGAAAAAGCAAAGAAAAAGATCTGCCAAGTTGGTTTTGGGCAGTATAGAGTCGACAGGAGCCGGCAGCCAATCGGGTTTTTATCCTTTGAAAGAAAGTGGTCAGAATTATCTATTGAGGAGGCGCGAAAGGTAAAAGTATGCAATAATATGTAGGTAGGTCGTACATACCATACATTAACATACCTCAATTTGTCAAAAACTGGAGATGATTCATTCTGATAAAATAAATTCACGTTTCTTAATTCTAAGTATTGAGGCAAGGTTTGAAAATAAGTGTAATTATTTATATATATCGAAAAACATTAAAAATAACAGTTAATTAAAGGGAAAACACTGAAAAAATACTTTTAATTTTAAATCTTCGGAAATAATTCTTCAGATAGTAGGTAATCAGAAAATAAATATGATTTCTCAATTTTAACCAAAAAATAGGTACATTATTCTTTCTACCCCTGTGCACTGAGCACATAATGAATTTTCTTCTTTATAAATTTTGTTTTCCATTATTTTTGTATTAGATTGACTTTCCGTTTCATGCTAGTGCTGGTACTCACACGACAGTACGAATCATAAATTCAATGATTCTAGGCTACTCTCTCTCTCTCACTTATGTTGTCGACCATCAAATTCATAGTGAACATAATATGAGTTCAAAACAGCATCTCAATCCGATCAATAAAATAATCAGTCAATTAATTTCTTTTGAATAATTTCATTGGAAATACAGGCTAGGCAGCCTACCTTGCCTAACCTTGCGCAAACGTGAATTTCCCTTTAAAAACCAACAAATAAACTGGGTTTCCAGTTCCCAATGGACCGATTTCGCTAAAATTCGGAGGGTAGTTGAAGGCTGAGAATTACCTACGAATTTCATCACGTATCGATCAGTGATACCTACTGCGCATGCGCAAGTTTGAAACGTATTTTCGTAGCTATTAACTAGTCAACCAATTACGGTGGAATTTTCAGGGATTGTACGGGGTAGCCTCTAGACAGTCCCCTATTAATTTCATATTATTTTTCATATCCACCAGTAGCTTGTACGATTGCTCAAACGTGATTGTCCTGAAACTAAGATTTATCAGTTCCAAATTGACAGATTTCGCTCAAATTAAGAGGATAGTTGAGGGCTGACTCCAAAACGATAACCTATGAATTACTTCAAACTTTAAATTTGTTGTCATAGTCAGTTGTCAGTGTCATTGTTTCAGATTATATTCTACCAATTTCGTTGAAACGTTCACCAACTGATTCTTCACGTCCATGTTACAAAAGTGAGGAAGCTATACTGCCCACCCAACTTGGGAGACTTTTTCCCTAACTTTTTTCTAGTAAATTTGAAAGAAAAAATTGGGTATAGATGAAGTAAAGACGGACGACCAAACGTTCAAGAGTCCCCTGGCCCCCCCAAACTCAATCAAACCGGCATCAATTAATATTGTAATTTTTAAGGAGATTATGTCCGGATCCGTTCAGGAGGGCCATCCATCACTCGGATAATTGGTCATTCCAAGGTAGGCTATTGAACCTCAGGAGTCAGCCAAAATAAACGTATCAAAATTTACAAGTCCTTGGGAAAACCCTCAGGGCATTGAATTTCGTGTCGAATCGTCGATCACTACCTAATATAAAAATTACTTGTATTAAGAATACTCTCCATTATAATACTGCCAACGACTTGATGTGTTGTGGGGTCGTAAACATCCAATTTACGTCGTTTCTGATTCTTACGAATTCATCTCATGTTCATGTTTGTTAGCCCTCTTTTGAAAAGATTCTTTTGATAAGCGCTGACCCGGATCAGCTCCATACGAACCCAGGAAGCCTTCAATGGGTTAATTGCTCCTTTTATTCGCGTCACCAATCAACTGTTCGGGCTTATCTGACACCGCGTGGAAAGGAAAAAAAGGCTTTGATCCGATCAATCAGTTGAGGATTAATCTCAGACAATATTGACCCCCTCGTTAGCTTTGTGTATGGAAATGAGAGATCAACAACGATTTGAATGGATTCGAATCCGTGAAGAAGGCCGGTGAGGGATAATGAAATTGTGTATAATGAAATGGTTATAAAATCACGTCAACAAATTATTTGAATCAATATGAAAGAAAAGGAAAAAATCCACTAAAAAACGTGGCAAAAGGGTGAGGTACATAGCTTTTATGCATACTTAACTTGATTCTATAGCTCTTTTTTTTCTTTTTATTAACGACGCATTCAACCTAAGAGGTCAAAGGCGTCGAAATCAATGTAGGTAATTATTATAGATAATTCAATTTCACGTCGAATGGTAACACGTGTGATTGATCCATTACGATGAAATTCATACGGGACCGTGAAATAAGCAGTCGACCCAATTATTAAAAAAACTCTACTTTTACGTCATTTTAACCGACTTGAAGTGAAACATTTTGTGGTGCTTTTAGTTGAGGCTATTTTTATAGAAAATTCTCAGGGAAATAAGAGTACACCACAACATTTTCAAGCGGCATAATGTGAATATTCATAACTACAAGCACATTTTCGTTATCGCTCCCATACATCAGGATTTCATCTATCAATCCTGATTGTGGCGAGAGACAGCCAAATCAGGTAAAAATGAAAAGAAGGGGAGTACCTAAATAATTATAACGTTTTCAGGAACGAAATTTTTCATCACCTTGCAAAACACCTCATCGAAATCTTTAGCTGTTTGAGTAGCTGTGTAACTTGATTGAAATTCGAACAGATACGTATTCATACACTTGAAATCGTATAAATATACGTACTCGTTTAGGTCGTACGCCAGGTTACTGGTTCCAGAACACGCTAAAACGGATGAATGAAAAACCTCAAGCAGCGTGGGGGATCAGAATTACTGAGTGAAATAGTTGTGGTGGCTCGGTGGGACCTAATTTGGGGAATTAGATGGGAGCGATTACGCCACCAATTATTCGTTTTAGTGGCAGACGTCGTCCATCATTGTTAGGGCTATTCCGAGCACAGGATTCTGAGGGTAGCAGACACGGATCTGGAGGCCTCCGTTCACTATTTACGTTTTAGTGTGTAGAACCTCAGCTGGTATTCCAAAGTCAGTTGATTGTTATGCTTGATCTTATACATGATCGGATGAGCCCGGATACGCGCACCCACCTCGTCAACAGCTAAAACAGCTGAAAACGTCGCTATGAACGGTCGTCCGTGAAATTCGCGAATGGGCGCGGTACTTTCTTCCTCCTAATCAATTCGGTCGTTACGGACGACGTACATACGAATAAAACGAGGCTCCTTTGTCGAGGGTGTCACGGTGACCGAGTACCGGGGCTCGGACGTATTGTTGAGTCCTCGTAGTACTACGGCCCGCATTGTCCGGTCGTTTCTGCTGCCCAGTGGGATTATCTCGCATATATTTGCCTGTAATTATCCGCTCCGATAGGCCTGCGGTGAGGTTAGGTCTGTGTCAACACCAGAACTCGTCGGATACTGATACCTTTCTTCACGATTGTCACGATTTGGAAGGCCTTTTAGCAAAGTTACGAAGAAACTGAAGCTCACATCCATTTTTTTTTTTTTTTTTTTTTTTTTTTTTCAATATGCATCTATTCATATACATTAAAACAGTACATAAATTAATATTAACCAAAATGCTACTCCCCACTGTAATCCAGGACTTGTGCAGTGGGAAGGAGTTGATGGAATTATAAATTTAAATTATAGTGTTACTACTGTGAATAGTTATAATTACATAGCTTATTTAATAACTAAGGTGAATTACTAGGTAATTATTACAATAATATAAACAGAAAAAAATTCTACTTCTATCAGGTGAGAAATACTTTTTTTATAGTGAATTTTGAGATTTGTTTTAAAGACGTAAGGAGATGGAATGGTTCTTAAAACAATGGGTTTAAAAATATGGAATCACTGTTAGGAGTCACATTTTAATTTTCAATAGGTAGTCAACAGCAAACAAATAGCATGTTATATTGATTACTGTTGATTCTTTAGCATTCTAGAGGCTTAGGCGGTTCAAACGACAGGTTTATGGTTCAACATAGGAGTTGACTGATTAGAGCGTCATTTACAACAGAAATATTCCTAAAACGAAACGCTTGCAAACGAGTCTGCAACACATTAAGACATTTTCATGTCATCCCCCCCCCCAACCCAGGAAAATGTCGCCGTTTGGCGGATATGTCATGCGCACATCTCAGCTTTTCGAAGGGAGACAACCGAGTGAGAGGAAGTATTCTAGTTCTATAAATCGAGAGGTTTCCGACGAATGGTGAACGGTTTTTGTCCGATGACAAATAATGACAAAGCACTATTCCCCTAGCAACGACTCGGTTGCGCGGAAATCGTCAAAAACTCATTTGGGACAGTTTTCGTAGTCAATTTTCGTAACGGTTTTTGAGTTATGTTCCATATGAAAGACATGAAAATGTCAAAAACTAGTGTTATTGTGAAGTTATAAATTGCCGAAAAGATCGAAAAGGTTTAAAAAAAGTTCTGAAAGCTATTCGCATAATATACAGGGTGGATCACTTCACTACAACGGCAAACACAAAAAAATGAGAATCAGTTTGTTAATTTTCTGGTAGGTACTCGTATTTTTGTTGGTGCCTACTGTTTTTCCGCATTCAAACTTGAATTTCTCCATGAAATCGATAAGGAATCGCAAAGTTGACCATACCGTTAGAAAGCTGATTAAATTTGCAAGGTATACTGAGATTCCACAGCTTCCAGCACGTATTTTGGAAATGCAGTTAACGTACAAGTATTCTCAGAGACTTAATTTTTTTTTTTAATTGTCAATGCTTGAACTGCAACTGCGGTCCGTAGGAGTTCGTTTTTGATTATGAACGTGCTTTAGGTGTACAGGGAAATTGAACGTTGTATCCGAAAATGTGGTCAAAAGTAGAAAAAATTGAAGGAACGTGGGTTTTTATGGCAAAAAACGTGGTTTTCTGAAGAAAAATAAAATTTAAAAAATCGTATCTTGGGAACGGATTGTGATAGATAGGTGCGGTTGGCAGCGTTCTACTCCATTTTCAGTCAGCCATTTTCAGGTTTTACCCAATTTTTCTTCTTTCACACCAAGTGGGAAACACCCTGTAGATCTATACTTACGTTGGCACCAACATTTTCAGTATAGAATCTACAATTTAAAAAAAGAAGTTTTCCTAAGCCAAGGTTATTCCTGATTGGGATGATTTTGGAACTTGACCATCTTCTCAATTTTCACTTGATTTTGCTTGCATCATCACAGATCAGTACTATTGATGTTAGGCACTGTTTGACCGACTTACGAGAGCAATAATGATCGTTTCCATTAGTAAATCGTAGTAAATTAATCAGTAGGATCTCCAAAACGCGCAAAAACTCACTCTTTCTAGCCTCTTATCGATCGTCGTGGTCACCCATTATCGATCAGCTCCTATTGTTGTCCGTCTAATCTCGCGCCTCTAAGTCCTTTTTCCAGCTCGCAAAATCTAAACGGGAAGTTCTGATTATTCATCGTGGGTTCCCACCGGATAAATGCGATTAAAGTGCGGTTTTTTTGCGGTGTCTCCTTCTCTTCCTACTTCTCTCTCCTCTCCGTCCGTCAGTTTTTTTTTTAACGTCCTTTTGTCTGTTTCCTTCTCAAACTGGGGACTCGCGAGTCCAGATATGAGAATAACCGAGTCATTTTGGAGGCTGTGTGAAAATGCAGAAGTGCGTTGTTCATTCTGGATTGCGATTATAATACCGCAGTAAATCACTTTTTTCTTTGAATATTCATACTTGACGGTTAGCTAGAGATGAGAATAAAATACTGAGTATGAATACTGCAAATAATAGAGGCCGAATTTTTCTGTTCTTAATACTATCGTTTCAAATTAAGTCTACATTAAGGGGGTTCGGTCGTGGGTGGCGAAACGTTTCACCCGGTAGATACTCAACTAATTGCACACTACAATTAATTGTTAATTTTATTTTTTTTTAAAGCTAAATTAGGTACCTACCGCCTTAATAAACTATTTTTGGAATTATCTTAATGTTAAATGATTCACTGAAAATGAAAATCGAACAAGTACCTACAAGTAACCTATAAGTGTAAGTAACCTAAATACAGTTGAGAATTAAGTACCTACTACATCAATTTTGAAGAAATACCCATCTTCCCACCAACGGTCAGTTCGTCATCAACCTACAATACTCGATTACCGTGCAAAAACCCATATTTTTCTGCATTCAAACGCAACTCTCTCCGTTGATCAGTGCGCTAAAACGACAATTAAAAACAATTAAAAACCGTTGGAAAGCTGAGATCCCAAGACAATCAGCTGTTAAAGAAATTAAGTAGGGTTTCATTATAGGAAATTCAACGCTTTCAATAAGTTAAGGGAGTTATGACTGTTTATTGATGTAAGGTCGAAGAAATACAAAAATCTTAAAATTGAGAAAAAATCACGAAAACAAGGGTTCAAAAAATGAAGAATGAAGAGTATTTTTTGTTGAAAATTATCTGTGGAATCGAATCCTGACGTTTGTCCCAACTTAACTGTCGACACCCCGTATATATTCCATTGTGTAGTCCTCCTATTAATTGGGCTATTTTAAAGGATATTTTTTATGAATGTATACCAACATAATATTATGCAATACGTACCTATGTACGTAAATGGGAACAATATCTTCACACTGTACGTTTATTACTGTAGGTATTATAGGGTCTCCACTTTTACATTAAAAAAAAAAAAAAAAATCCAAATGATAAGTTGCTGAGTAAAATTACTATTATATTAAAATATAAATTTTTTGAAACTAACAGGGGACTCTCTAAGGGCTTACCCGTAAAATCCCCAAAATTTAACCGAAATTAGTCAAGTAGTTTGATTTCGGAGGACACTATTTTTTTCATTCCTTGCACGAATAGGTTGGTAAATAACTTCTTACCTTCGGTAGTGAGGAAGAATAACAATAACTGTCGTTGTTTCTGCCTATGGGAAGAGTAAGAATGGGTTACAATTAAAAAGGGTTCGTCATGAATTAATCCTAATTAGCTCGGCCCGAGGGTATAATATTTCTAATAATTCAGGTAGAAATCCATCAGAGAAGGCGGCATCGGGGTTTGGATTCCTACAGGTAGGTACCTTAATAAATACACAACAATAGCCGTACGTACTATGAGTTCTTTGTTAAGAAGGAGTTGAGGAATCAATTGATAGCGTTAGATGCGGCGAACCTTTACATTTCCCACCGCCTCTACAATGAACGAATGAAAAAAACAAACGAGGATTTTTCTAAGCGGAAAAACGCTCATTTCGCTCGTCAGGCAATGGCGGTTTTTTGTCTGTTTCGAACAGCCGGAAAACCCTTTCCGAAGGATCTTCAAAGGAGAGCGAAAATAAAGAAGGAAACAAAAGAAAAAGAGTCCTTAGTGAAGACTGAGCCGACAATTAAAGGATTTCTATCTGGTCGGGCGATTCCTGTGTCGGGGCGCTCTAGGTCGTGGATGGCTAACCAAACAAATAACCGGGGGAGGGCGTGACGATTCGCACCGCGCGCAGCGCTGCTCAGCGGAGGAAATACGAAATGCAATTACAATAAGACACTCCCCCGTTCAGTTGACTTTTTTCAATATTAAAAATTGTAGTTATTTTGCAGTCAATTTCGAAATTATGAGGGCCTTTTTATTAACCGAGGACTACTAGGGCTGAGTTCACAGACAACGCACTGAGTTTTTAAATACTTTCATAATTATTGGAGAAGAGAGAAACGTGGGACAACGATAGAGCACAGACTGGATAGGTGCATCCATTAGTTAGGTAGTTAGAGTGGGGATCCAATCACGATTGATTGATCAGCCAACAGTTTACAAGTACAAGTATTGCGCCAAATACAAACTCCACAAAGAGTTATTCCGGATAACCCAGTGAAAAATAGGGTTTTCGTTAGGGAAAAATCGGACAGAGCAGGATTAGGTATGGTTTTAATGTCTTCATTAGGTCCCCAATACATCTGAATTGGCATCACCTCAGAAGCTGTGCTAAAGCTTTGGTAACTAAAAAAAACCATGAACCCTGCAACCTGTTCCCCGCAAGAAGGGCATACGATTTTTAAACAAGAAAACTCATATGAAACAATGCAATATTTTTTATAAAACTGAAAGTAAATGAAACATTAGTAAATATTATTCTGTCAAGAGGCGTTTTAATGTAATATACATAGTACATACTAAATGTTTTTAATGGTAAACCAAATTCAAGCGACTCGCAGGTGCCAAAAAAGCATATTATTTACGAAATACAAACTGATTTTTAAACTCCGACATAGTAACTGACAAGAAGTGATGTAAAAAGTAGTAACTAAAACCCTTATGCACAGCGAGGCTACCAACGAAACAAACAGACATTTATTCCTGCACCAAACTTGGCACAGGTATGCAAGATAACATGGCGGATTAGATTTTTGCGTTCCCCCCAAGAAGGGCACATGGGTCTACAGGCCATTCTTGCACTGGCCTCCTCAACTGCATACTTTACGATGTGAATCATAGTTTATTTCATCTAAAGCAAACTTGAAGAAACCGATGAAAACAGGGTTTTTCATTGATTTCTCCCAGTTTTCTCTGGATCTAATAAAAACCACATCGCCTATCGACATACCTGAACAATAAAGGCCTCTGAAGAATCCCAGTCTGGGAGCTGTGAGGTTCAAGGAGGAGTCTTGTCACATAGCACGATTGTGATTAATCACAACCCCTCAAATGTGTGTCAGAGCTCTTTACAACATCAAATCTTTCGAAACGATTGAAATGGAAAACTCGATGCCTCATTCCTCGATGTGATGAAATTATTGAAAATGTGCGTTTCAATCAATGTGTTTCGGCGATCTA
>JAEMON010000002.1:7964770-7983333 GCA_030264115.1 Lygus lineolaris | reverse complement strand
CCCCCCCCCCCCCCCCCCTGATACCTACATTATATGAGATGTTTTTTTAAAATTAATAGCAAATTTGTCGATTTTCAGCAACTTAACGGAAGTTTTAAGCTTCACGCCAATGAAGATTTTTCTTTTTTATTTCGCTGTTAAAAAGGGTTTGTTATTTTAACTTACTTCTGTGATTCTATACAGTCCTTTGTAATAGTGGTAGGGAGCTTCCTAATCTACCTATATTTAAAAAACTATAGTAAATTAAAGTCAAACAGCTTACACAAATGAGATAATATTTAACAGTAACAGTAACTCAGTTTAACAGTAACTCAATATTATCACAACAATTAGACACATAGACTTGACCTAAAATAAGATATTGTCATAAAAACTGGACCTCAGTGTTTATTTTCTATAGTTTTGTGATGAATTAATCTTTTTCAAAATATCAGGCTTTTGTTTGATGACGACCGATGCTATCATGCTTTATTAGACCATGAAAATTGGGAAGCAAACTCGATCCCTTCAAAATTATTACAATCTTTCATAGGTAGTTTGTAAAAGTCAAAAGTAAGGAAATTTAAAGGTTAATGTCAAATAACCTATTTCGATTGTTTATAACTATTCTATTCATAATATTCATAAAAGTGCATTCGGGACCAAATATGGTGAAACGGGACAAATAAGCGTCCCGAGTGGATAAGTCGGGACAACGGGACAAGTCCCCACAAAACGGGACGTCTGGTCACCTTATTTATATACAAACGTTTCTGCGCTGTCAAAAATTTGCAGATTCGCGTTTTTTAAAACCTTGATTTCGATATCCATGATGAGCTTTGACGGGTTGTTTTTCCATGATTTTGATATCAACGCCAAAAGTCAACCGTTTGAACTTCCCAAACATTTCTGGCAGTTCCGGGGGTACATGAGCAGATCATCACACAACATTGTAACAATTCAAACGCATTAAAACGAGTAAATGGTCATTGAAGTCAAGAATTAAAGCTTAGCAGTCACAAAAAGTGTCACGCTTTGAAAAAATTATTTTGATTGACGCAAAAACCATACAAAATTGTTTCTATTCGTAGAATGAAGGATGAAATGCTCGCAGAGAACATCCGTTACGACCTGTCGGGACTGAACCAGCTCTGTCATTTCCTGTGAAATCCAAAGATAAAAGCCTGTTCAGATTACTGGGGCGGATCCGATGAGCACTTAACCGGTGTAAAAGTCCGTATTAGAAGTCGAGGGAGAATAAGAGACATCCTAGAAGACAGTGCGCGTATCGAACTACACGTTAGGGAGGCGTGTGTCTCATAGGCGTTCTGTGCGAGTGTGCGTGACGTGATGTATAGATGTAGGAGAAGTAACGTAAAAACGTCGTACGTAAGGGTGTGTGTAGGCAGATTTTTTTTTCACGAGCCGCTTGGCCCCAGACGGACAACTCTCGGTTTGCCGTTCCGTGGCGGTGGGTTGACGTCAGTGCTGATGATCATCTCACAGTTAACTATCCGTGACTGAGCTTTGGTGCCACAGTTGTACCCCGTAGGGATGAGGCATAATAAAAGTCACTGAGACCTCGTACCTGGCGATTCACTCATTACAGGGGGCCATTTTACAACTGTTCTACACGAGCAGGATGTCATCATTCCAGCCTCCGATGGTTATGGGTGCTCAATTAAGATCGAGAACAACTCAATTAGAGGTCATAACAATAATAATACCTACCCAATCAACTTTACTGTACTCCGGCACTTAGGCACATCCATGGGCCGGTTGTAGGACACGTACATCTTACAGCCATGAAAGTATGAAAGATGACAGATTTATCTAGGTGATTGTGATGCTGAACTTCGGTGAAATACTTTCTAACTGGTTGGGCAAAACATTTATGTTAACATTATAACACATAGGTAAGCAATGCATGCATTTTCAGGGAGACATTGTCCCAAATAACATTTCAAAATCTATGATCAGCGATAAACCACACATGAATCCGTGTGGCGCTCGAAATACCTACCCTACCTAATAAGTCAGTTGGGGAAATCCTCGTTTCGAATTGCACATTTCAATTTTTTTTACATTATCAATGCCTTTTGTTCATGGATTTTCTTCGGAAATAATATACAAAACAGTTAGGTGAAGTGTTGTTGGCAGTCAAGCCGCATGAGGGTGATGGACGCACGGTTGGTATCAATATTCGCCTCATTCGGTCAGGAGGACGATTTTCAAAGACTTCAAGAAAAAATTCTCTTCAATTTGCAGCTGCAAAGCTGAGAACAGCGAGAGCTACAGCAAACACAAGGGTAGCTGTCTTGTTGTTCTGCAACAGGTAGTACATAAGTCTGCTCCCTCTCCCTGTCTCTCTTCCTGTTATTCGTCAAGACCAGAGCATTCGATCTCGAGTTTTTGGAATTTGATTGTTAAAATATTTTTGGCTTCAACAGCTGAATGATCCAGAATTGATGATACTTCATCTGCCAGTTTCGTAAACGTCGGGAACGTGTTGGGAGGACTTTCTACCAGAGCGTTGTTCCGGAATTAATGCCACATCCAATTTTTTTGCTTCTTCTATAACTTCTTCTTCAAATCAGCGTAGCCACACTTCAAATGGCCAGCAGACAGTATAGAAATGTACCTATGATTCGAGTAAATAATTCATGAATTCAGTATATTATTGAATTCATGGTTAGGTAGTGCACATGGAAGTAGGAAGAGGCCTACGACTAGCAATCTATAAGCAGGTATGTATGCACACTGGTCACCCAACAGACACACGGACCTACAACGTTCTGGAACGTGGGAAATAAGCTCGTTAAAAATCATAATCTTGGCTGCACTCCAAAGTTCGCATTGGCCTATTGCAATACTTTACCGCGGATCTTAGGAAAAAATAGAGAAATTATTAATCCTTCTGCCTATCTCCGTACTTATCAGTGTGTTAATGATTGATTAATGATCGTAACGGACAACGAAGGACTCAATAAATAAGGTGGTTCCGTCCTGCATTTTTTGTATGATTTCATCGTTGTCGTCGATTAGTCGGAAGTCAAGCCAAAGTTTCGAGAGAGTAACTTGAATCATATCTCACCAGATCAGGTCACCTTGTTGAACCAGGGAAAAGGAACATGGAGGAAGAAAAGAAGATGAACATGAGGAGTAAGTGCACCTCGTGAAAAGAACAAATTCAGTTTTGTAGTATACTTACAATCACCATTCTTCCAAATCTTTACCAAAAATACAAAGCATCAGGTAGGTATAGATATTTGTTCATTTTTTGGAAGGGAAATAGTTTTTCTCTCAAAAATCAAATTTCCACTCGCTTAATTTCGTTTTAGAAATAGATACTTGGATAGGACCTTATGAGCTACAAGATCGGCTGAGTCAGAAATTGAGCTTCCGATCAGCTCCTCGATTTCAATTATAAGAGTCACTCACTCCCTTTTTCGTAGTTCTGATTTGTCTAAACAATTCCGTATTTTTTTCTATAACGGTTTATTTGTGGGTGATCTTTCTGTGACAAATTTTTGAAATCAGGTTGACCTACTCCGACATTTTCCAAGGTGGGAAAGAGAAAGTTGAGTGGCAAAGAGAGACAGATTGATCGGAAGCAGACTTTGATAGAAAATACAGATTCAAGATGTGTGCTCAATGTAAAGAATGAGGAAACCAGAATTTGCTTTATTATTCCATTTTTGGACACTTCATCGTACTTGAAGTTTTTTTAAAATATACATTTACTTCTATGGAATGATCTTACGGTAAATTCAGCATGTCACATCGATTATTATCAAACCTAGTATTTGCATTTTTTGCCAAAAATAAATTTTTTGGGTTTTCGGAATGAGAAACCTCGTTTCTCATCGTCATAATGGTTCGAATTCCGGCGGAAAACGATCATTTTGCCCTCTGAAAGCGTAAATGAGTTATCAATAATAACCTATTCTCTGTACGAGTAGTTACATGACCTACACAATTTCAGCGTTTCAGCTCCTCTGTAAACATAGGAACATATGGTATATTCGGAATCAGCGTGAAATTCCCTATAAGAATCACCCACAAAAACGGTTAAATTTATTCTTTGAAAATTCGCTCACCAACTCATGCTGCATGAATGGAACTTTTTGCCTAGTGGTATAAATTCTTCGGTTGCGTGAGCCTGCCATCAAGGCCGATCCTCGACTAATCGACAACAACATCAAATCATGCAGCTGACAAATTCAACCACGTGATTTCAACTATATCTAGTTCCAGGCCTAGTGCGACTTGAACGGGCTGAATAGACCTAACTGTGGTTTGTAAGAGTGACACGACTCGCTCGTAATTCGATCGTGAACCGCCGAGGGTTAAGACCCCGAATTGATCCGGTTAACCTCACAAATTGGCGGGAATGGGACTTAACCGGGAGCAAGATGAGCTCATCACGTGTCTCCCCGAATGAACCAGTTAGAGCCCATTCAGCCTCGTTCAATTCACCACCTTCTGAAAAAGGACGGAAAGAATAATTATGTGGAAGAGAGAGAGAATGTGGTACGGCAATGCGTGTGCATTCTTCTACTGACTTCATTTGGTTCATTTGCGTGGCTTAGCCTTCATTTTGACATGAAAAATATGTCTTTCGACTCTCCACTTAGGCACTCTTCCGAAGCATTGCGCGCATCATTATTATTTTTTATTATTATTATTATTTTTTTTTTTTTAAGTGCGGGTAGGGTGACTCTATGGGCCCTGATTGCCAGTACCCCTTCACTGCTACCTACAAGATCTATTGATATTCTTAATGTGTCACGAAATATTCTAATGGTTTTCACAAACAACCAATATTTAAATCTGGGGTGCAACTCGTTCAGTTGTCATCCCTCGAAAATCATTCATCCCTCGATGAAAAGGTTCTAATCATTCAAACCCCCAACAACATCATGCTGCCAATACCCCCCTCCAAATGAACTCATAACCTCCAGATAGTACCTCAGTTCCTAGTCGTCCTTCTAAAAACAAGTACTAAAACGGCAGTACTAGAAGAACAACACACGAGGCTTTTCTCAACGGGATTTCCACTGCCCCGGCTGTCCAAAAAATTGATCTCCAGATAAGTCGAAAATGTTGCTCCAAGATTCAGCGCTGAATCGAAAATTTTTCCAACTCCAAGATCACCTGCATCTGAAAACTGAGCTCACGGATCGGCTTAGTCGATAATTGAGCTCTCATATCGGCACTCGTTGAAGAGCTTCCAAGTCCCAATTTACCAGACTCTACATTACATCATGTTGCCAAAATCCCCCTCCAAATGACCTGGAAAAAGGGTGACACAGTCATTTCAAACGGATTTTCAAAGTCAGAACATTTACAAAACCTACCAACCTAAACTTTTCGTGTTTTGAGGCAAAATTAAAAAATGTATTCCGCCTCATTTTTATTTACCATCTTATATCAGCCAATAACTTTGATTGGAGTGAGTAATTACAATGTTGAGGATAATTAAAATAATTGTTCCATTTTCCAAGGTGGTGTTCTCTTGGGACGAAAAATTGAAAAAAATCTTAAAATCTATATGACCAAAAACTTGTATTTCCTAAACATTTATATGAGGCACTTTTTTATTCAAATTAATACTTGGTAGTCCAAATTACTAGATACCCTGAGTTTGAAGATTCCTCGGTGGTACTCCCTGTGCAGCTGTAGCTCCTTGACCTGGTTTTATTTCCATTTAATATAGCACAATTACTGTAAGACCTTGATAATTATAAGGTAATAAATGTGGGGTTCCGCTCAGGTATGATTGACGGAGACAAACGCCAAAAGTGACAATGGACCGGTGAATGCGTCGTACAACCCCCATCGAGTGTTCTCAGCTGGATTTGGCGGTCGAACCGCGCGAAGTAATAGAAGAAAAGAAGTAAAGAAGCCTTAAAAACTCTCCAGAAAAGGGGGATAATAATCGTCGAAAGCTGTTGATTCAATCTTGAACGGGATAATGGAAAAAGGACCCCCCACCATACGTTCTGGTTACCCCTGAAGAGTCAAACCTTCCTGAGAGGTTATAAGCGTCGACCGAGGGGACTGCTGGCGATCAAGGGGGGGCACAGGCTCGATCCAAACTCCGGAATTCTTTTCACGAGGTTTAACCCTCGGTTAAACCGCATTGTTTTTTCACTGATCCCCTCTTTTCTTGTCTTACTGTATAGAAGCCCTCCCCCTTGTGGCGTTTCAGTTGTTTTTGAAGGGCCTAACTCACTAATACGTACGAGAAAAAAAACACACACGGACGCGTCAGTTTCAAAGAAGGGACTTCACAATGCTCCCCCTCTTCACGACCTCGTATCACAGCCCTTATCCACATTGTTTTACGCCCTCTAACGTCACATAATAAAACCCTTCGCTCCGGAGAAGAAAAAATAAAATAAAAAAACCTCCGAACGAAAAAGGTTATAATTGCGTCGGCATTCCGGCTGATTGGCCGCGGACCCTCCGGAGTCCAGTTGACTCCATTTGACCTTCCCAATACCCCGACAGCTCCCCAACGATGTATACTTTTATATACACGACGTATACACAGACACATAGACCCGCACACATACACGACAGACTTCCACCCACCACGTGCGACCGGCTTAATCAACTCCTTTCGGGAACGCTCTTTCGTCCAGTTAACTCCAAGACATTTAACTCTATTTTTAACACTCAGTTAAAACTCTACTCCTTTCTTTATTACACTTAAGCCTCTTGACGGTTTTTTGATGCAGTTGAAAAACCGCCTCTTTGCTCGGCTAATAAGCGCCCATTGAGCGATTCAAACAGTTTCTGGGTGACGAATCCCGCCTGACTAACCATCCTCATCTTCTTTTTGCCCTCCGTTTCTCAATTACTCATTCTCTGAGGTGCGCGTCTACTCCTCATTCTCTGAAAGTTCATGAAAGGGATGGAACATCGAAGCACTAACGATCGATGTCAATATCGATCGCAGAACACGATGGTGTAAAACATCGTCCCTTCCACTATCCATGTTTTCCTCCATCGATATTATCAGCCCCAAACATCGATGTTGAAATGTGCTGTTCAAATCCCACCCCTCACCATCGAATCTCGAAGAATACCTTTGAAAGTTTACTGATAAGGTTGATTAAAAAGCGGTCAGTGATGAATTTCAATGTGATAGGAGATTCCAAAATGTCCACCTTCCACCTACCTACTTGCTGTTCTTTATTATTTCCTTACAATGCTGACTCGGATTAGCTTGCTTTACTTTCATTTTTGAAACATCGATGTTGGTTTTTCTAACATCGATGTTCATCGATGATATTGGAGCGACCCCATCGATGTTCGATAATATCGACTCACGCAAAACCGAACATCAACCATTACATCCCAACTTCAAGCCACTGCACCCAATGAACAGAAATAATTTCACGAACACGAAATATTGTGGGCGAATAAAAATTATCTGGCAATCGGTCTGTTCAATTTCTTTTCTTTTTTTTTCAATCAATTTTTGGTCAATTTTAAACCATTTTTTCGGAGATTTTTGAAACATAAAAATTAGATCAGAATCAATTGGAGGGCCACGGTAAAGGACATTTTGAGTTGATTAAGAATATAGGTACCACCAACCTGAACTCGACATGAAATACCTAACATAGTTAATTTCAAAAAACAATTTTTTACCAAAATGTCAATTTTGGACCAAAAGCAATTTTTTTTTAACAAAATGTCAATTTTGGACCAAAAGCAATTTTGGACCAGAATGTCGGGAATTCGGGCGCATTGTATTTTTAGCCACGACAATCGGGAGTAGTTTCGGGTTTCTAAGACAGTTAAATTTTCAATTTTTAAGTTAAATTTATCTTCTGGAGAGATAGATAAACGAGAGTACCTATACATTGAAATATATTACTACATACTCGTGTAAATGTTTGAAAAAGTAATGTCGAAATTCAGGATTCAATGTGGAACAATGAAAATCATTTTTCGTATGAAGAAAACCTTCAAAAATTAATTTGAAACCGATCATTATGACTTTTACTCATATCAAAAGTTCACTAAATTATTGAGACTAACAACGTTATAGGTCTAGAATACAGCCATGCGTAGTAACAAAACGTAGGTAGGTAAGTTTATGGAAAATCATTATGGAATGGAGCGACATGCTTATGCTTTAAAAGTTTAGTAGGTATACCCGAATCTAGAATAAACTAGATCCGCAGTAGAGACCACATTAGAGGAGTGTGAGTACCAATTTAGCCGTTTGAGTCAGTTTTATCAGAAGGTTAGGGGAATAAAACCTGGTTCAGTCCGTGTTGCTCCATACCCTTCATGGACCTTGGACCATGGTTCATACATCCATGGTACATGATTTTTGTTATTATTAGTTTGAATTTATTAATATTTCGTTTCCCAGAGCCAGAGTATGCTAACTTCATGAACAAAACCATTTGCAAGTTCCTTAGTTTTGCTTTGTTTCCTTCCATCCCATTTTACTTCGGCCATACATGGCAGCTCTAGAAATCGTAGGATTGTTTACACATTCCTATCCTTTGCTCAAAGGCCTAAACTGTATTTGTGAGAAAGAAGAAGAAGATATAGAAGAAGAAGATAGATCCTACCTAATGAAGACTGACGGTATAAAACCTTGTCACAGGACCGAATTCGTTCTAATTCTTCCTATCTTTTTTTCACAGGGTATAATGTCTTATTAGAACTCCCATCAAGATGGTTTAAACCAGGAGGCCAACAATCATCTTCCACCGTTTCTCATAGATGCGGCCCACGATAGTCCTCCCGTGGATCAATTAATTAACCTTCAACCGTCTTAATTCCCTCATTGACTGTTGGGGACTCGACTATCTTTCATCTCCCTTCGCTATTCCATGACGCAACTTCCCCTCACGGCGGTTCTTCTTTTTTCCTCGTATTTACTTATCCCAGGAAGAGACCAACATGTGGAATCGTAATAGTTTCAAATAGTCTGTTTCACGGAATGACAACCACGAATACCTACTCAGTGATCGAATAAGAGAAGTTGAGATTCCTTTGGGACTGCAAGTCTACTATTGAAAGGGTGATTGATACAACCAAACGTTCGAAGTGCCACTTTATTATTATTATTATTTTTTTTTTTTCAAAATACCGAGTTTTATTCGCAGTTCTTATTTTTTTGTGCAACAAGCACCTACACTAACGTAATTACCGTGACATTACCGCCAGAATTTGTTTAAAATGTTCCATTCATGTAGCATGAGTTGATGAGCGAATCTTCAAAGAATCATTTTAGCCGATTTTGAAGATGATTCGTACAGGAGAACTTTGCGCTGATTCCGAATATACCATATTTATATTTCTATGTTTGAGATGATACATAGTTTACACCAAACACCTCGAAAAACATAGTTTTTGACCTTTAATTTTCAAAATTTGACCCCTTAGAGTACCTACTCCTAAAATCGGTTGGACAGGTTGATTCTCTCTACTTAAGCTCTGGGATCATTTTTGGTAAATACCTACCTACTTATATAGTCTGTGCTTGTATGGACTAATTTAGGTTATTACTAGGCGGTAGGGACTTATTTTAGATGTTACCTAGTGAGGATCATTTTGTATTTCTTCATCTCAAATTAACGCAGTAAGCCAGGTTTTTTTGACAGCATGTTTTCCGGAAGTTCCAACATCGGTATTAAATAAAGAGAGTACTCTCTCGACGGCCTGATGATGATGTCCTTACATCGAAAGCGCTCGCCACCTGTACTCGACTTGCTAGTCACGACGGATTCTCCAGTAAGGTACGTAAACAATTGTGTTCCAACATCGAGTTGTGAAGATATTGATCTAAAAAATCCAAAAAATTGCGAAATGTCAATAATTACAGAAGGAAGGATGAGTTCGTTGGCCAGAATTTCCGGAGTATTCTAATTCAAAGGGGTCACATTTTGAAAATTAAGGGCAAAAGTTCCACACGTATGCAGCATGGCTGAGTGGATCAAAGAATATTTCTAACCGATTTAGTCCGTGGTTCTTATAGAAAATTTCACGCTGATTCCGAATATACCTACGATAACTATTTTCCAATGTTTAGGAAGTAAATTTACACCAAAAACCTCAAGAAACACGTTTTTAGCAATTTTTACTCTAAATTTTCAATATTATGGACCCCTTGGAGTACTCCAAAAATTCTGGCCAACGAACTCATCCTTTCATTCAATATTATTGACATTCTGATTTTTTTAAATCTCGATTCCAGGGTCACATATCGTCTGGAGTGACACAAATATATATTTTACCTACCAACATTTTGAACCCATTGCAATAGTTGAATTTTCTTCAAAAATTCACAGAAAACTTGTTTTTATGAGGTTTTTGGTGTAATTTACCATCTTTAACGGAGGACATTTGGTATGTATGTTAGGAATCAGCGCAAAATTCAGAGTCACCAACCAAATCGGTTCAAATGATTCTTTGAAAATTCGCTCATCAACTCATGCTGCACGACTGGAACTTTCAATCATTTTCTCAGTCCTCACCAGGACTCCGTTTTCCCAGCTGAGAGTCAAACCAAGGCCCCCAATGGCCAGTTGGTGACCACCAATCCGAGAATCGCCCACCTATTGGATGTCACGGAAGACGAAGTTCCCATCGAACGGTCACTGCGAGCGGCAGCGGGGAAGGTCTGTTTTGTTTGTAAAACCGAAACGAAAACCTTATTTTCCCGTACGATGATTTCCGGCCTCCTAAAACAAGGCTTCCCGAAACCCCAAGGCGCTGGTAGGCATTCCACCCCATTATCACGCCCACCCAACCATTCCCCACTAAGAAGGAATATTCTGTTAGCCAAAACTTTCCAACGGCCTCCCAAAAACCCACCCTGGATTGAAAACCTCGCCGCGAAACGAAAAAAGTCTCCCCGTTAAAAAAAAAAGGGAAGCTATTTCTACGCTGAAAAGGCACGTCGAGGTAGTTTTTTCTCTAGGAATTCACTCCTGTAAAACAATCATCTCTTTTCCGGCGAAATACCAATCGAAAGAAGGGTCATCCGAGTCAAAAAACTAGCGGTTGGGTTGACCATTTTGGTCGGTCAATTCAAATATATCACGCCCGCGGACAAGAGGCCGCTCAGATGATCCTTTGGTGAAGAAACCGCGCCGCCTCTTTAGCCGGTTTCTTTTCATTCCGGCCGTTCGCGCCCAAATCGGAAAATATCCTTCGACCGCCTCGAGAAGAAGTCGATGGTCGAAGGGCGATCCCGACGGCTTTTTTCTATCCCCCTCCCGCGCCTTCGCCTTGTTTGCGTTATAACGAGAAATCGTTTTAGGGGCGTTGGACACGACTGAGTATTATCCTTGGGAGGGGATTCCGAAGGTGACCTCTCAATCGGACTTTCTACGGGTATTTCACAGGGTTACGGAGCAACTTAGGTGAGCGTACATTACGTACTTTGGCACAGAAAATGAGGAAAGAGTTGGTACACGCGGACTAACTTATAGGCCAATGGGGAGCTTGCATGGGTAGGAATTCTGCAATTTGAACCTCAAAATCTGATTCAGCGCCCTTCAGAACCCTTTTCTGCCAATTTACAGCTTCAAATTACGGCTGGTTTCGTTCAGTTAGGTTCAAATTACAAGACCCATGTTCGGTAACTTTCAATCGTCGAATACCCTTCATCTAGCACCTTTTTGGAAAGCCCTCATTAAGATTATTCGAATTACAAAATAAAAAATAACCACCCAAGTTCCCCATTCTGCATTTTGAACCTCAAAATCTGATTCAGCGCCCTTCAGCACACTCTGGTGCCAATTTTCAGCTTGAAACTTCGGCTGGTCTGCCCAGAAAATGAGTTGAAAGGAAGCGCGTGACGTCATTTAGGTTCCGCAAAAGAGGGGCCGGTGAGGTCGGTTAGGTTCTAATTACAAGACCCATTTTCGGCAACTTTCAATCGTCGGATACCCTTCATATAGGACCTTTTTGGAAAGCCCTAATTAAGATCTTTCGAATAACAAATCAAAAAATAACCATGCAAGTTCTCCATTCTGCATTCTGAACCTCGAAATCTGATTCAGCGCCCTTCAGCACCCTCTAGTGCCAATTTTCAGCTTGAAATTATGGCTGGTTAGTTCAGAAAATGTGTTGAAAGGGAGCACGTGACGTCATTTAGGTTCCGCACAAGGGGGGCCGGTGACGTCAGTTATGTTCAAATAACAAGACCCATTTTCGGCAACTTTCAATTGTCTGATACCCCTCATATAGCACATTTGTGGAAAGCTCTGATCAAGATCTTTCAAAGTACAAAATAAAAAATAAACCATGCATGTTTCCCATTTGTAGGATCGACCGTGTTGTCCAGACCACTTTCGCTATTTATCCATGAATGGAGGCTGAAAACGTCCGTAGATCCAACCTAAAATGCGTAGATCGCTGTAGAAAGTTCCAGTCATGCTATGCAGAATGAGTTAATGAGCGAATTTTCGATTTTCGCACTAAGTATAATTTTTGTAGATAATTTATGGGTCATCCTTAGGGAACTTTGTGTTGATTCCAAATGTACCATGAATTATGTTGGTAGGTTAGAAGGTTGTAAAATTTACACAGAAAATCTCAAATAACGAGTTTTTGTCCCAAAATTTTCAAAATGTGACCCCTTCAAGTCCCCCCTCCCTTTCCTTAGGATTATTGACATTTTGATTTTTTTTTTTTTTTAATCGATTCTAGGGTCAGATAGGTGTAGATATCTTCTGGAATGACACATACTTCGATATATACAATGTCAGACTTTCTGAATCGTTTTAGAATAGCCTAAAACGGATTTATATTAAGAAAAATTTTCAAAAATTTGCATAACTAAAATTTTGAATCCAGTACAAAAGCTGAATGTTCTTCAAAAATTCGCTAACATCAGTAAAAACCCCGTAGACGTTTTCCTATTCAAATGAATTAATGTATTATTTAGATCTAACAAGAGAGCAATAAAACTGCCTAACGAGTCGTAGTATACGCTGACTCCAAGAATCCTATTTGAACTTTTTAATACCTGTAGTAAAGTAGAAAACTTAAGGATAGTGATGAAGTACCAATTCAGTAACTAGGTAGCTTATTTTCCTAACGGATTCCTATTTAGTATTTTTCCCCTTCCCTCTTATATTTCCCTTTTCCCCCCTTATATTCTCCGTAAACCGGGTACGGTGTCTATGGTCTGGTTTTGGAGGGTTTTCAGGTCTCACACGTTTCTCCCTTTTTACCTAACAGTGATGAAGTATTATTTAGAAATTCGGCAATTTTCCCAACGAATTCCTATTTTTTATTTTCCCCTGGAATAGCTACCTTCGCTTGAGCTTGAAGTAGGTGGGCCAACGAAAAAATAAATTATCTATCTCATCTATATTGGATATCAGACAAGATTCCAATCGAAGTAGATATCAACAGAAAGAACTCACAACTGATTTTTCAGTGAAAGTTGAGGGCCACTCATCGGAACCCTGGAGAAAATCATATCTCCAACAGAAAAAAAGTCATGGAAAAAAGGTTTAAGTCGGTTATGACATAACCAACAACAAAATGCTTAATTTTCTTCAATAATTGATTTAAAAAAAATGTTTAAGTACTAACTTTGTCTGATCTTTATTTGTAAGAGGCGTAACAGGAAGTCTCAGTAAAACTAAACCTCTTGAAGCCACGTTTTCAGAGGTTTAACGTCTCAATCTGAATTTCTTCTATCGAGGTTTTACGGGGTTTTCCCGAGGGGATCCCACTTTTTTTTCTATTCAGGGCAGGAAACGTGCGGTTTGTTTAGTCCGTTCGAGCGGTCGAGCGGTCATTATCGCGTTGGAATCGGTCAGGACGGCTCTCGGGGTGAAAGGAAGTCGAGGACCGACTAAAATGGTGTTCCGAGGAGGTTCAATGGGAAAACGAGATCTTGAGGTGCAGGTTTATGAGGATTCTTCGTCACCAACCTTGCCAAGTCTGAATTAAAGCGATCTGTGTCATGTTTTCGAACAACTCTAAATAATCTGTATGTATTCATATCACGCTACAGTCTCTCGGATCGTCATGATTTTTGACACGGACGACGCCACATTTTTCCCAGAATGGCCATTTTTATACTCTTTACACTCCATATTTATAGGAAATTTCGCGCTAATTCCGAATACAGCCCTTGTTTCTAAATCTAAAATACTTATTAGCTGCCAAACCATCAAAAAACCTCGTAAAAGGAACTTTTTTTGGAAAAAGAATATTTTTGGCAACTGGAACCGCCCAAAATTGTTTTTGTATAAAAGGAAAGTTTATGACCTGAGAGTTCCACGTTGGATAAGACCAACACCAGCTCACCAACACAGTAGTTGATTTTACTTGATTTTTCAGTTTTTCCTCTCAATCGTGATAAGGAAAGAGGTCGAAATGAAGGGAAACCTTGGAAAATTACCAAACATCATGCCTACTGTGTTGGTGAGCTGCCATTGGTCTCATTCGAAGCAGAATTCTCAGGAATTTAACTTTTCTCTTATACAAAAACAAATTTGGGCTGTTGCGATTGTCAAAAACGAGATTTTTCCAGGTTTTTGGGGGGTTAAGAGAGCTACGAGTAACTAGCAATTTTAAGTAAAGAAACATGGGGTATATTCGGGATCAACACAAAACTTCATACAAGAATCCTTAATAAAATCTTCAAGTCCTGAAAAAACCATTATTCATCCCAGTGAGCACCGGACGGACGGAAATTTTATTATCATTATTTATTTTTTTTTTTTTTTTTGGGCTCGATTCCAAGCGTTTATCTTAATTCGAAGAATGAATCCTTATTTCCCTGTGTCACGTAATAACTTGAGAATGAGTGCACCTAACTCAATAATACTTTTTTTGTAGGTACGTTAATGTCAGGAGAAGGTTTTTATAAAATAGAAGTTTTAATCCGACCGAAGGGCTGTGTTTAACTGCCCTTCAAAGTTCCACGCGAGCGACGCGAGCGTTCGGGATGTGGACAACCAACTGCGAGCGAAGTGAGTGAGTCAATGTTGGGGACCGTGCACGCAACTATTTTATACTTATAAGTAAACCAATCGTTCTGATAGCCTTCAAACACCATAAAATTTAAAATCCGAGAGTTTTTATGTTTTATATCAATAAGTACCTCAATACTTCCTAAATAAATCGACAGAATCAATAAGATATAAATACGTATGTTATTCATATAAATATTATGACTTATATGGGTGTGTGTTTTCAGCGTTGTTATTGTAAATAAGTTTTGTTGAAGGAAGCGCCGCAATAAACCGGTTGTTCCCGTCTTCCCATTGTCGCGGGTTTTTTTCACGGTTCCCAGACCGATTAGCAAACTAAACAGCCAGAAGGGCCTATCGGGACGAGAGCTTCGCCCACGTGAGCTATCGCTTTCTAAGGCGCCGCTCAATGGTGCTTTCTATATTAATTACGTTGTGATTTTGAATGGTTTACGAGGCCGATTCACTTACTTCTCATTATAACTTTTAATGAAACGAGAGAAGAAAAAAAAACGAAGACGAAAAGATCTTAACCGGGCGGCCGACGGTTAATCTGAGCGCTTATCATCATTAAGAGGAGCTCCCATCGTGAAACGCCGTTAATCGTTCGGTTAACCGAGACGGTGTAACCATAATCTACGACCGCCGTACATCTCAATATCCGCAACTCTTCCGAAAGGCGTATAAAATGTTTTTCAACAAGATTGTTGGTGAGCAGGCAGTACGTAATAAACTGGGTGTAGAACCGCATACCCACAATGTAATACCTATTATAACATCAAGGTAATAAAATAAATATACAATAGATAAAAACAATAAATGAAAGTTCCATTCAATCAGCACGAGTTTATGAGAAAATTGTCAAAGAATCATGACCGATTGTGTGGATGATTATTATATGAATGATTGAATCAACGTTACGCTCTATACGCATAACGTAAATTTCGCTCACGATTATGTTCAAATTATTTTGTCTAAACTGACAAACATCAACACGATCAAGAGTTTTGAATTACACGATTATTTTTTCAAAATTTGTTTGGACCCGAGGAAGCTATGTGCCATTTCCACTTGTCAGAGTATTTCGCAATTTGACCCCTTGGAGTACTCGGAAAATTCTTACCAACGAACTCATCCTTTCTTTAGTTATTATTGACATTTTGAGAATTTTTTGGATTTTTTTGGTAGATCCTAGGCTCGGATATTGTCTTGATTGACATAAATATATATATATATTTAAATAAATAAAGAAATATATATACATAAAAGAAACTGTCAAATTTCAGGAATCGTTTTTGAATGTTCTGAAGCGGATATCCACCATGGAGAATTTTCTTTTAAATTTTGCATAACTAACATTTTGAAGGCATTGCAATAGCTGATTTTTTTTCTCAGTAAATTTGCTAGAACAGATCGAGTCGTTCAGTATGACTTTATGAGCGAATTTTCAAAGAACCACATTCCTGCATTTTCTGAAATTTTGGCAATTGTATCAACTTAAGCGTTGTCAAGTACCTAAACTTATTTGTAGGGAAATAATGACTGATGGAGGGTTGACTGTCTCATTTAGAAGAGATAAGGCAACTGTTGCAGATCGTATACGATCTTTTATAACAGTGAAATAACACTGGAAGCTCAAAGGGGAAATTCGATACTGCTACGAGTGTTCAGAAGCTGCAGAAGGAAAGGCTGATGCTGTAACTGTTTAAATTACTGACTGGTTTCGATGACATGTGAAACTCCAGGATCTGGATGCAAACAAAGCAGATCTACTTCGTGGACTTGATTTCGATACATGAGGTAATGTGAGTATTCAGGGAATGATGATTAGAGCTCCGATTCGTAAAAAGAGGGAACGGATTTTCATGAAGACAATAAATTCCAAAAAATTTGCATAACTAAAATTTTGAAACCATCGAAATAGCTTCATTTTCTGCTAACATTCGCTAAACGTGGCAGTCCCGGGGATTCTGGCTATTGCAAGCCAGAAAGCCTATGTTTCATAGTACCTGTTATCAGAGTGGGCTTACATGATTTTGTTCAACCAATTTCATTCCACCAATTAGGGCTATAATTATCATTCAAGGTGTTTTGTTCTCGGTAATAACGTTATACTGAGTACCGAAACCATACAAACTATACATTATACAAACTTGGTATTTCTCATGAAATGGTTGGTTTTTGCTATAATACTGGGACAAGTTCTGTCCCGGAAAATATGGAAATTCCAGCGGCTTCAGAAGGGTTTACTGTGTGTTTACACTTTTGGGACAGCATAGCTTGACCAATGAGACAGCTCTGTGACATCATTGGTAATCAACCGGGCCAAAATTTGGTGTCATACAAACAAACACAATTTTGCCCTCGAAAATGCACCATAATGATCTCAATGACGCCAAATTTGGCTTATGGTACCTCAAAGCTCTCGCCTATCAAATTCAACAAGAAAATCTTCCATAATAATTTTTTTCAAAACCGGAAGTCAACGGGTCAATCGAGTGCCAATTCCCGTCCAAAAACCTCGGTTAATCGAGTTTTCGGAAATCGGACTTCGGTTAATCGAGTTGCTACTGTACAGGGTGCAGCAGATTGTAATAAGCGTATGGAAATGCAGCAAATTGTATAAGATATAAGAATTGAGAATTGCATATTGATATAATAATTGTGTTATTGATGATCCGAATGCTACGATATGACTACCTCCGTGTTTGTGTGCAGCGAGAGGGTATATTCAAACCACTATCACTTTTGGCTGCACAGCCAAATAAACAAACAATTAAATTATTAGTGAAGGTGCGATATTGTTGTTCATGATCACTCGAACCTGACAAAACGGCCTGCAGATGAAACTGCTGACCCTAAAACTCTTCGCATTCAACGAGCGAAAACACCCGAAACGAAATACCTTAATGAAATAATTACTAAATAATAATAATACGGGTAAAAGGGAGCTGACCGAACCGTAGGGCTGCCGATTACAGTAATTGGACGTTTCACCTCAACGCGGCCGCTGACCAGAACCATCAACAGGCCTTATTAAATCAACACCGTTTTGCTAACCCTCGGATCACTTCTTTTAAATGGTTGAAGATGTTGAGCGAACATTTCAGTTCCTGCGGATTTTGAGAGTCGATCAGCTACTACACGTTTTCCAGACGTTTTGGACACAATATTATCCTTCTTCAGTCCTTAAGTTTTGGACAGTCGGATAGTTTTGAGTTTTTTTTATCACGTGATTTTTCATGGATAACGTTCAATCTAGGCCATGGATTTCGACACAGGAAGATGATCTTTATAATCGGAAATTCGTCAATTTAGATTTTCGGGTCGAAAAACGGATAAGATTTCCAAGAAGAAAATCTATTAGCAGTTTCCTTCAGGCATCAAGAAGTTTATCAGGTATTCCTTCCAGGCTTTACGCCTCAAATAGAATTATTATTTCCTTCAGGTTTATGCTTCCTCTTAGGTGTTTTTTAATGCATTTATTATTTATATAATTATATTAAACAGTACAGAAATCAATATAAACCAAAATGCTACTCCCCACTGTAAGTCTAGGAGTTGTGCTGTGGGGAGGAGTTGTTGAAATTATATTACGGTAAT
>JAEMON010000002.1:7949479-7960827 GCA_030264115.1 Lygus lineolaris | reverse complement strand
AAGAAACTCTGCACCATCGGCAATAACAAACACACTGTGAACCTCAATAATTTTGGATTGGAAAACAGTTAATTTGGAATGTGAATTTCATTAGGTAAACCTCGAATTTGTATTGTAAATCCCTTTGAGAAAATTTCGGAGAAAATCT
Organism: Lygus lineolaris; assembly: GCA_030264115.1. Classification (NCBI taxonomy): domain Eukaryota; kingdom Metazoa; phylum Arthropoda; class Insecta; order Hemiptera; family Miridae; genus Lygus; species Lygus lineolaris. The sequence continues at coordinate 7,960,679 of JAEMON010000002.1, read as the reverse complement.
AGGTTGAGTTTGAAGTAACGGCTACTGAAAAACTTAGAAATTCGTTATCTCTACATAACAATATGTTATTTCTTTACGTAATTTACATAACAAAGTACGGAAATCCGTGTTTTGGCGTTCGTCCCCATTTGAAGTTAAGTTCCACCTGATTATTTTCCCTTTCGAATTAAATCCTATTGCACATTAAATTTTATGAGGAACTAACAATCATTACGAACCCCCTACCCACCATTCATGTAAATGATTGTATACTATGAGGGCCTCAATGGCCTATAATATACAAATGAAATTATATTATTCTCAATCTTTTTTATTACTACCCTGGCCTTTCATATTTTGATGATAGTAAGGTTGGTAATATATAGACAAGATGACATGAGAAAGGAACCTCACAAAACTCGGCATTTCTGAGCAGCTTTCGACTACCTCCAGGAAGTCGTAAACGTCCTCCGAACGGGTGAAAAAAAAAACAGGTAAGTCCTCTCACAGGTGCACAAATACACTACTTCTCAGTCACCTTGAAACTCTTTTTGGTTTCATGTAGAATTCCTGGTGGGCTAAGGATTGGCTGACCAATAGGTATGTAGTTACCTCCACCCACCGAACTGTTCAATAACCCTCAAATGAATTCCCTAGAATGCTCAATAAATTGAAACATTTCAAAATGTACTTAGTTGACTTCGACTCAAGGTAAAAAGGGTGATTACAGCTAGTTGGGACAAACAGCAGGATCGATTCTGCTCTCGATCGATCTGTTCTAGATAATATCCATCAAAAGTGTCTAGAGTTTTTTCAACCTCTTGTTTTCGTGATTTTTTCACATTTTTTCCTTCGACCTTACTTACCAAAAACAGACAAACTCCCTAAATACGAGTATGTCTGAAAAATGTAATATTTTTCTCGATAAATCACTCTCTCATCATTCAAAACTAGTCAGAAGTGTCACCATTCGATTCAGCGAGAAAAATTACGTGGAAGACGATAGTTAACTCCTCCAGTTATGGTCAGGTCGTCAACACCCAAAAAACTGCAAACTTGGTTAATTATATCGTCTGTCTGAAGGTAAAAGTCATCAAGTGAAATTTTGTAATTTTTCAGGAAAGCTCAATTTTTTGGTGAGTTTTGCCTCTCCATTTTTTTCTTCTTAGTGCACTTGATGATTTTTACTTCTGCGTAACTTGCTTTGGAAATCTATGGTGGTTACGGCGTTCATTATTTTTTGGTGAGTTTTACCTCTGCATTTTTTTCTTCTTAGTGCACTTGTTGATTTTTACTTCTGTGTAACTTGCTTTGGACTATTATGGTGGTTACGGCGTTCATACCATGGACACAAATCAACAATATGAACATCCCGGTGGTAATAAGTCATTTTTTGTTAAAATGCACTTGGTGACTTTTACCGTCAGACAGACTATATTACACTATTGTTGTACACTATTGTTGTACACTTACCTACCTACTAGTACCTTCCTACCTAAGTACCTATCTACCTACCCCAATAACATACCAAAGGATCAGAACGAGACGAATGTTTTGGGTTGTTTACGCCGTTTTTACGTCATAGATGACTGCCTACACCCAAACATCGAATATTCGTAATTTAGCAAATGAAGAACATTCATCCACGCTACATTCGGCGAACATTTGCTCCATGTTCGGCGAATGGTGCATGAGAACCGGCTTTAGCCGATTGTAAATCTCGGGGCTTTTGTAAATTGACGGGGATAACAGATGGAGGGTGAGGCGAGGATTTGATGGGGGATTTTAGGGGAGCGGTTGGGGATGAATGTGTGATGTGTGGGTGGAGGAGTGAGGGGAGGTGTGTGTGTGTGTGTGTGTGGAACAAAACTGGGAAGTTTCGCGGCACAAGACAGGATGGCGGGAGTTGGAATAAGAGTAGGTGGAAGGAGGAAGAGGAGGAGGAGGTGTTGGTGCAAGACTCTGACTGTCTGGTTGTAGCTGTAGGTGGAGAGACGCTCGACATTGACTGTCCTCTAATCTCCCCTCGCCCACCCTTCCGAAAATCCTCCTCCCGCCCTTCCTTCGCCTTGCGGACAAGAATGGGGAAAACGTCAAACAACGGATGAGACGACGGTTGACAGGGAGCCTTTATCCGCGTTTCTTCAGTTATCTGACAGCCCCCCCTTCGTGTCTCTCCCTCCACCGCTAAACCAACCGGACGATTTCCCTCTAGTGGTCGACGTCTCTCGTGGGACGTCCGTGGCTCCCGTCCGTTCCACTGCATATTGACCCAAGAACACGTTTGCATACTCTGACCAATGTCACACCCACTGTCACAAGTGAAACGTGACGCAGGGTCTGTTCTCACACATCACCCGAATCCCGATTTCTTCTATGGTACGTGTTGACGGCCGAAAACATCTGAACAAAGTACTCCATGGATTACCTGTGTTTGCCATAGTGCAAATTATTTGGGCCATTTCACATGAGCACTTTTTCATAATTTTTTAGCGGATTTTCGAGAAAAACTTGAATCTCCGTTATCGGGACAGTTACTGGTGTGTTGAATACATAAAACTTTGTAGTTAATTCGGAGCTTTCAAATGAGTGGTGAACGATTTTTGTAGCATGGGAAATGAGGCAGTTACTTTTCCTTAGCAACGACAGGCTGTAAGCGAAAATCACTAGAAAATTTTTTGAACGCTTTTTTATAACGGATTTTTATAACGCTTTTCGAGTTTTGTGCCATAGCAAAGACATCAAATGTCAAAAAGTCAGTTATGTCCATGGCTTCAAATATCAAATTATGCCAATCTAGGGACTTTTCTGCATGGCAATCCATTATATCCATTTATGGAAGCACATTCTAAAACGATTGCCGAAGTTCATTACTTTTTCAGATGTATATAATTATATACGTGTATATTTTTGTGACTCCAGACGATATCTGACCCTAGGATCGATCTAAGGAATCCAAAAAAAAATTCTGCCAAGTTGGGTGGGCAGTGTAGTATCCTCGCTTTTGGAACAAGGACGTATGGAATCAGTTCTCACATTTCAGCGAAATTGTGAGAATAGTTCCGGAGCTATCCCTATGACAACATATTTAATGTTTGCACTTGCGCAGTACCTATCACTGATCCAATCGTGATGAAATTAATACATTGAGTCAGCTCCCAACTAACCTCCGAATTTGAATGAAATCGGTCCATTTTCGGTGTAGGAATATGGGGTATATTCGAAATAAACGCAAAATTTCCTATAAATCAGGAGTGGAGCTGTTGTAGTACCTTCGGTGGGGTTTATAAAAGTAGAACAGTAGTTTAGGTACCGTTCCAATTTCCTCCTAAACCAATTAATCTCCGTCGGATGAATAATTTCTCATTTTATGAATCTCATCGAGAAGGAGCAGGACTGAGGAAAAGGTTAATGGCTGTTTCCCCGGAGGACTTTCTTCTTCAGCGAGCTACCGTTACATTCCATTGATCACGATTTACTTCCATGATTCCAATCATCATTACGTTCCCTTCACGTTACTGTAAACCAAATATTATGCCTTCAGGATCATTGAGCAAACATCGGCATTGAAATTATTCACCTTGAACCGTAAAACAGCACAATTCTCAGTGGGTTCAGGATCCTCACTACCAGAGATAAAGAAGCCGAGGTAATACTAAACAAATATAAATGATGTCCTCCAAAATGGAAATTTCCACCCGCTTCAAATTTATATATTGATTTCACACATATATTGATCATATTTATAATGTGAAGAAGCAAATGAGCCACAACCACTTCCGCAGGTTCTGCTTCCTCACTACAAAGCTATGAATTCCTGGAAGAAGTGAAAAAACATTTTAGTACTCCAAACTTAAAAATTCCACTTGCTTTGTGCATTTCAAAGCTTTTTGAACAATTTTTTTGTTCCGTGTCTGTCTGTTGGTCTGTACGTCGCACAGTGATTAGGAATGGTCATTTTCCGTGAAAAATTAAGCACCGCTTCAAATTAGTAGGAAATTCTACGTTAATCCCGAATAAATCTCCACGTTTTTTTTACCTAAAATAGCAAAATAGCACCAAAAGCGTGAAAAAAACCTAGAAAATCTAGGAATTTGGCCATTGAAACTGTTCAAAATAGTTTTTGTACAAGAGAAAAGTTGAAGACCTGAGTATTCTGAGTCGAATGCGGCCAACGCCAGTTCACCAACTCAGTAGCCATGATTCTCGGTGATTTTTCAAAGGTTTACTTTTTCGCAGTCGTGAACACGAAAAAGTCGAGAAAACCGCCCTTCTTAAAAACTCATGTTCCTATGTTTAAAATGCTAATTTATACACCAAAATCCTCCAGAACACGTTTTTTAAAGCGATTTTTGACTCTAAATTTCCAAAACTTGACCCCTTGGAGTACTCCAAAAATTCTGGCCAACGAACTCATCCTTTCTTTTGATATTATTGACAACTAAAATTTTTTTTTTTGAATTTGTTGTTTTGATTCTAGGGTCAGTTATCATCTGGACACATATATATGTGACACATATATATAAATATAAATGTATAAATATATAAAGGGTCAGGGGAAAGAACAGGGAATGTCCATTTTTTTCGAATTCGATCTCTATAGCGCATTCTGTTAGTATTCGGAGGTAAAACATTTTTACATTATGTTAAATGGTACTCGTGGGTATCGGAATTTTTTTTCTACCTTGACGCAAGAAATATCGATTTTTTTTTTTTTTTTTTTACTTCAAAATGAAAAAGCTAGTAGGTACTTTTTCTCAAAAAAAAAAAACTTGTTGTGACCTTCCTTGTTCTTTCCCCCTACCCTTCATACATGAAAACTGAAAATATGAAAACTGTTGAATTTCATTATTCGTTTAAGAATGGTCTAAAACGGATTTCCACGAAGAGAATTTTCAAAATTTACATTACTAAAATTTTGAAGCCATTGCAATCGCCTCATTTTCTTCGAAAATTCGCTAAAATGATTTCCCGTATACATTCCCTTGTGTAGAATACTCCCCAAAAATCACATCACTGGTTCCAACTCATATTGTGAAATGGGCAGTCACTTTCTCATTCCCTCGCATCTAGGGTGTTTCGCCAGCAGGCGTGAGGGGTTTCCAGGCGACTGTTGGGGGTCGCGAAAGCCTGCAATCATCCGCAAATCGGTTCTATGAACTCCCGGACCTCTTCATCTTCCTGTGGAAAGATCCGTCCTTCCGACCGACCTTCCTCGCACGACCTGCAGGCGCCACTGACAGACCTCTGACTCACATTCAGCGGGTCGCCCTGTCGCTCTCTTGTGTAACGGAATTCTACCCAACGAGTGATTCATCGAATGTTGTGAGTAGCGAAGGGGAACCACAGAGTTGCTATTCAGAATGAAGGTGTCAACATGAACAAGAAAATACCTGCCGTTAAACGAGTCTCACAGTGATCGTGTCGATTGACACAATAAAGTGCACTCAGCCATGGATTTACGACTAGGCCCAACAGGCCCGGGCCTAGGGGCGCACTTTCATTTGTTTTAAATCGAAATAAAAAATGTTTAGGTGACATTAAAAAAAAAAAAAAGATTCTACCCATACTATTATTAAACCGTGATAATATTGTTGGGACAATTCTGACACAATTCAACAGTTCAAATTTAATATGAGCGCTGTAATGGTAAAACAACCAATGGATTTGGTTAGGCAAATTGAAAATTTGTTGTAGCCTGATTATTCTTCTCTTCTTGTAAATTTACTCAAATTGGACAATAGTAATAGTTGAGTGGATAAATAATTGGATAAATTTAATTTAATGACTCGAAATATTTTCGGCTTCAACTGCTGAATGTTCCAAAATTGATGATTTCTTCCAGAGCGTTGTTGTGGAATTTATACCACATCTGATCTTATATTTTTTGGTTCTTCTTCACTTCTCCTTCAAATCAGCGTAGCCACACTGCAGCTCCATGCTGGAACCCCACAAGCTCCTCGCAGCTGCGCCATTTCATCAGATACCAAGATACCATATTTCATCAGAAGATTTTATAGTTATTTTCTTCATGTTATCATTTTTCAGTAGGAAATCAAGTGATTGCCTCCATCCCTTTATCAAAAAATAGTATCAAGTGCTGAGTTACTTTAGTTCTGTAATATGCTGTGAATCCTATAAGTTATTTTACAATTTACACAGAATTATACCATAATTAAAAAACTAAAAGTGATGTATTTGCAAATCAAATTGTCATAGTGAAGTAGATCTTCCTTCTCCATCTTCCTAAAGCCTCTTCCTTAAGCTAAATTTCGGCCTCCTTATACTTATTGTAGTCAAATTCGAGACTCCTGCGGTGTTTATTGTAGAAGGTTACCTTCCTGATACGTATGAAGAAACTCCCGTACAATTTGATTTGTATTACCTCAGCGCGATAATGAGATTTGCTACTCTTTTCGCGTCCCGCCCTGCCCTGGAATCCGGGTAGTGGAATCGGGTTCAAACCCGCTTTTATAGCTACCTGTAAAAAAAAAAAAAAAACATGTAAAATTGCTGAAGTTATCTACTGATTGGTACAAATAAAGAGAGCAAAAGTGAAACACTCAAATCAAATCAGAAAATGTTCCCATTATAAATAATGTTGACTCAACAGGTTTATCATGTGAAATTTTGTAGACCTATAAATTGATAATAATCTAGCCACTCACTAGATTTATATGCCTCTCTATCGATAACATCTGCTAACCAATGAATTTAAAATTTAAGAAATACAATTTATTTCCTTTTATTGATATAGGTTTCAAATAATTCTCAAAATCAAATTTTGAAAATATTAAGAGTCAAAAATCACTGAAAAAACACAAAACATGATGTGTTTTTGGGTGTAAATTACCATCTCAAACACAGGAACATGTGGTATATTCGGAATCAGCATAAAATTTCCTATAAGAATCACCCGCCGAATCGGTTAAAATTATTATTAGAAAATTCGCATCTAGACCGACGATGTGCTGGGTTATAGAATGTTTTGAAATGCAGCGATAGGTGTTGGAGTGTAGCACTAGCTTCTATGCATCCCCCTTGAGATAATGTGAGCCCGAGATAATTCACCCAACAGTCGCCCTTGAATCCCTCCGCTGCATTGATAGACTCGGAAGCAATATTGCGATGTGATTAACTTCAAACGGACTTCTCTCGAAACGCACTTTTGCCGTTTGCGCTTCAATCACTGGTTGATCGTTGATTATTAAGAGAGAGATAGAAAAAAAATCGATAGTGTCGAGTACGCCCCCAAGCGTCAGCCGTCCTCAGTCATGTGATGCGGTGTTTGATTACTGCCCTATCAAGCTATCAACCACTACACACACACACACACACCCACGTCCTCGTTCACCTTCATTCACTAAACGCTTCGGATTCCCCAGTCAGAAGAAATCGGTTCCGCGAACCGCTCGCCCACCTCTGGTTATCAGGTTATCCCGTCGTTGAGTGGCTCTTTTCACCTTCCTCTTATGATGACCTTCCAACTTTTACTATTACTGGCTGTTTATCAGGAAATTGTACCAGACGGAAAGATGAAGATAGTTTTTCATAGTCAAAATACAGTTTTCCAATTCAAAATGGGAAACTTTTCCGTTTCAAAAAACGTCTGCTAGGCTTCACACTACTTTCCTCGCCTGTAAAAACCTGAAAAATGGCAATTTTTGGGGATTTTAATGCTAATTTCGGCCCTCAATAAATGTTAGTGGAGATGAGGGTTACTGGAACTTGTTTCTACTTGATAGACGAGTAAGTCCTGTGAATTTCATCAAAATCGTTAGAGCAGTTTGGGAGAAAAGCTAAAACATAGGCTGAAAACGACGTTTTTTCACCTATTTGGAATATTTTCTCCCCAGAATAATTTACCTGGAGGGTTGAAATTCTTAAGGACTCGTCCTGAAACATGTAGAAACCGATCCTCGAAATCGGAATTTTTTAAATCATATTCGTAGGGGCCACAATCGTGTTCATACACATACATACATACGGACTTACATACACTTTTAAACGTGGAGAAAATTGCATCACATGTCGACTAGGACCAGTTGGAGGTGGTGTTTCAGAAATTGGGTTTTCTGCTGATCGCAATACTTTCCTTTCACCTTCAGGTGGGCTGAGGAAAGTAATAAAGGTTTCCCATTCCAAATTGTACTGTTTTCATGTCAAATATGTTGATGAAGGGTAAGCACATTTTTCAATTGATTTTAGCGAATTTTCAAAGAAAATGAAGCTACGGCAATGGCTTCAAAATGTTAATAAATTTTTGAAAATAAAATCAAAAGAAAGGATGGGTTCGTTGGATAGAATTTTTGGAGTGAGGGGTCAAATTTTGAAAATTTAAAGTCAAAACGTGTTTTTGGTGTAAATTAAGTACCATCTTAAACTTAGGAACATGAGGTATATGCGGAATCAGTGTGGAACTTCCAATATGAATCACCCATCAAATTGGTTAAAATCACCTTTTCTTTGAAAATTCGCCTACAACTCATTCTGCATGATTTCTTTTGAACCTTATTTATACATATAGAATGAAATAGAGTGGAAGAATTTCCCAATGCCCATTGGTAGGTTAGATTAGCATTCAAGTGATAGACCAGGCCAGGTTTCGAGTGATCAGTGATGAATCGCCCGTGACTCCTCGAACGAATCGGGCCGTCAGGACCCTCGCGTCGCACGAGACACACATCTCGTCTCTGGTGACTCACGGGACGCCCCCCGAGACTCACAGGCTACCTGGAACACCCGCGAGCCGAGCCGAGTCGAGTGGGAGGAACCGTCACCGTGTTCCAAGCCTCGCTACCGCCTCCCAATGATAATTGATCCGTTCGGGGAACCCCTCATTGTTTCGCGGTTCCCTTTCTCGGCGGCCTCTCAGCGCGAAAGACGCCCCGACGTGATGACCTCCCCGACCGGCCGCCGTTTCTACATATCAATTAGGTTTCGCTTTTCGCCTGTTCCAACAGATCGTTCCTCTTCTGGCCGACCTCCCCCGATAATTTGTTGTCTTTGATTCCGTGACTCGTCGAGGAGACCGACAAACAGATAAAAATCTACACGCACGCCTCTACAGTGTACTACTTATGTACTTATGTAATTATTCATCACCCGCGATTTAGTACGTTGTTCCTCGAAACAGAATCGTATTATATCGTATTTTATATTTTTTACTTGCCCAACCGAACTCCGTAGTTATCTATTTGCTATTCCTTCCATTATATAATGGGGAAGAAAAGATGGTACTTTTTTATTCTCTTATTTTATTTTGAATTGCAGTTCTACTGCAGAGATTTTAAAAAAAAAGTTCCTGACATGAATAAATGTTCAAAGAATCATTCTAACCAATTTTAGCGTATTTTCGAAGAAAATGAAGCTATTGCAAAGGCTTCAAAATTCTAGTAATGAAAATTTTTGAAAATTTTCTTCATGGATAGTTTATTTATTGTCACTCCCGACAATATCTGACCCTGAAACAGAGATTTAAAAAAATCCCCAAAAAAGCAAAATGCCAATAATATTAAAAGAAAGGTTGAGTTCGTTGGCCAGAATTTTCGGAGTACCAACTCCAAGGGGTCAAATTTAGAGTCAAAAACCGCTAAAATACATGTTTTTTGAGGTTTTTGGTGTAAATTACCATTTTAAACGTAGGAACATGATATTGTATGGTACATTCGGAATCAGCGCAAAATTTCCTATACCCTATATTCCCTAATTTCCTATATTTCCTATACCCACCAAATCGGTTAAAATATTCCTTGGAAATTCGCTTATCAACTCATGCTGCATGAATGGAACTTTTTTTGTGGTTCTGGAGCTAATCAACTGTTTTAGGTACATGGAATATAATATTGGGAATCAGCGTAAAATATAATAGAAATTTTTCCGGAGAATTGCCATTTTTACGCCACTGCGCCACGACTGATGAACGTACAGGAAATCCGTGATGGAAATCTCTCTGAGGGCGGAGACGGTCAAAGGCCGAACTTATCAACGACTCGAAGGGCCGGAACTTATCAATGGCTCCGGGCAGCACTTATCAATGAGCGGCACTTACGCTCCCGCCCTACCTGAGCGCGGTGGTTCCTCCCCGGTTTTATATCAGGTATTCCGATGAAGTGATTGATGGGCTCCGCCGGAGGGCGGAGGAGATTCGGTCGGCGCCTCGGGAGACGTGCGCGGGCTACTGTTCAGTCCGCGTTCTGGATGGGAAGCGGCGGACAGAAGGAGAGGACCCTGAGGAATAACCAACAGGACCCTCCACAACACGGGCCTGGCTCATACTGGGGAGTATTGTTCAAAAATATTCCATTAAAACATGTATATTTTATTGATATTTTCCTAATATTTTTTGTGTTTCAGCGGATTTTCGAAGAAAATGAAGCTATTGCAATGGCTTCAAAATTTTTGTAATGCAAATTTTTGACAGTCTTCTTCATGGAAATCCGTTTTACACCATTCTACAACGATTCCTGAAATTTAACACTTTTTATATATATATGTGTGTGTGTGTGTGTGTGTAACTCCAGACGATATCTGCCCGAGGGATCGCGATAAAAAATCCAAAAAAAATTTAAAATGTCAATAATATCAGAAGTAAGGCTGGTTTCGTTGGCCAGAATTTTTGGAGTACTCCAAGGGGTCAAATTTTGACAATTCAGTTTCAAAAATCGCTAAAAAACGTGTTTTTTGAGGTTTTTGGTGTGAAATACCATCCAAAACATAGGAACATATGGTATATTCGGAATCAGCGTGGAATTTCCTATAAGAATCAACCACAACATCGGTTGAAATTATTCTTTGAAAATTCGCTCACCAACTCATGCTACATGAATGGAACTTTCTTCTCTCCTTTCCACCTATGATTTTTGAAAACCTCATTAATAAAGTGTATGAAATTTGTTGAAAAAATTATGAAATTGGTTTAAAAGTTTTTGAATTGGTTGGAAAAATTACTTGGAATTCAAACTCGATTTTCAAATTTTGTATCGAACATGTGTTACTAGAACGTGTCGCTCTGAGCGTTCCTGCTGAACGAAGAGAATTCCAAAAAGTCCCATTCATGCAGAATGAGTTGGTGAGCGAATTTTCAAAGAATAGTTTTAACCGATTTTGTGGGTGGTTCTTATAGGAAATTTAACGCTGATTCCGAATATACCATATGTTCCTATATTTAGGGGGGTAATTCACACCAAAAACCTCAAAAAACACGTTTTTTTTAGTGATT
>JAEMON010000002.1:7937283-7948479 GCA_030264115.1 Lygus lineolaris | reverse complement strand
GGAGTCCGTGATACGTAAAGGATGATGAGCGGCATCACCAGCTTCCGGAGATACAGGGGAGTCGACAGAACGCCCGAGCTTGACAACAATAAACCGCCGAATCCGAATGCGAGGAGAAACCTGATTCCGTCAGGTTCGGCCGAATGAACGAAGTGATGACATACTTTTATGACATACTGAGTTATTACACCATCTATGTAAATCCTTCAGGCATACAGTCATGTAGGTATACAGCCCCCGGCAGACGCACACACTCATTATTCGGCAGTGGAAACCCTTCGAAGTTCCCTAAAGTAGGGCTCCACCTCATTAATATACCCTTCCGATTGTTTGATGTCCCAATTTACTAAATTCAATCTCCAAAAATTTGAGCAGAGACCACATATTCAAACTCAACGATAAAAACATCATAATTTGCCAATTTATGTATCATTTAGAAGTCTCACTTATACGTATAGCTGACGGTCTTCCGATTTTAGGTTTTTTTGCTGTTTGTTCCAATACTTTTTGCGCCCTTACTATGGGGCTGCAATAATATCGGAGGTAAACTATCGATATTACTATCCACTTCATTTTACTACCAACGACTGCAGCCCTCCAGGTCAATTATAAGGGGGAGAAAATATTCCAAACAGGTGAAAAAACGTCGTTTTTAGCCCATTTCATAGCTTTTCCCCCAAACTGCTCTAACGATTTTGATGAAATTCTCAGGACTTACTTCTGACAAGAAGAAACAAGTTTCAATACCCCTCATTTCCACAAAAATAGATTGAGAGCCGAAATCAATGTTAAAATCCTCAAAAATGGGCATTTTTCAGGATTGTACGGGTGAGGAAAGTAGTGTGAAGCCTCGCACCAGATGTTTTCTCAGAAAGTACAGATTGTTATCAGAAATGTTGTAGGTTGTGCCGCGAAAAGATTTTTGGATTCTGCGTAACCTTGAAACGTAAAACATCAAATTTTGAGGGGGTTACAATAAATTATTGTTTTTCTGCTCGATTCCAAAGGTTCATTGAAAATAAAAACCAAAAACAACGCAAGTTCGACTTAGTTTTGATACGTAACCAAGGGCCTAACCAGTACTTCTCAGGAGGGTTACGGAGGGGGAAATCGGCAGATTTCGATGTGGTGTGATGATTAATAAATTAATGAAGAAGTTATATTCTCCCTAGCAACGATTGGCGGTATTCACGTGAAAAGAATGAGAAAACATTAGGTGTCGGACGGTTCCACATTATCAATGATAACCACGCGCAGAGCCCATTTCGTGTGTGAAAAATGTTGGTTCCAATTCCAACATAGTTCAATTCTTAGTTATCATAATATGAAATTCCCTTCAAGACCAACATCCATGTAGTAGGTTTCAACAGTAGGACGTAAATATTGTTAGTTAATCCTATTCAATTTGGAACAACAACCATGTAGTAGGTTCCAACAGTAGGGCGTAAATATTGTTATTCAATTTGGAGCCAGTCGAAACACTTAGGACCTACCTATTAATGGCTGCAGCAAGCTACACATTGCAGTATTATTTTTCTTAGGAAATTCCTTGAAGGGTGGAGCCGTGTCTAAACGGTTGAACTATTTTTTTGTTCACCAACGTTGATTCCAACTGCCGAGTAGGTATCAGGTTTAAGTTCACTTGTTCACCCACACCCCAGAAGCTACTTGAATGGGTTGTTGTAAATCAATCTGATGGCTGCACCAACTCGTATTTTTACAGAAGGAATCAGCTTTCTCTGAAATAAAGTCAACCGAATCCATTCGACAAGAGCAAAAAAATCGAAAAAAACGAAAGTTCAATTGTACTTAGTTTTACGTTGAGCCGTTTCGGGTTTTCGGGGAGTGAAGAATTTCTTGAATAATGGAAATTTTCACTTTCCCCCTTAAAAATATATGGCCCCGTTCCCCTCCCGAAGCACTTAGGATGTTCTCGGAAGAGCAGGGTGTACCTGGAAGATGAACCCTCAGCCCTGGTACCTGTTCCTCTGATTTATTGGCATAACGGTGATACCTGCCCTTAGGGATGAGACGTCCCTCCTCCACACGATGGTTTTAAGGGAATTTTTCACGGTCCTCAGGGGCTTTTGTCACTGACTGGCGAGGGCTAACCCCAATTTTCGAGTCAAGAGACGTTCCCAGATTATAAGGTCAGCCGAGCCGACTTTTTTTTTTCTTGCGTTTTTCACCTGACGTTGCCAAAAAGGAGATTTTGCGGTCCGGTGTTGTTCCAGATCTTTCTTTTGTCTTGCGAGTTGTTTCTAGAGTTATTCCTCATTCTCAAGGTCATAGTATCATTGCTTGGTCCTTGATAGGTCATCCCTATTGATAATCTCAAATAACCTCATTAATAATCTCAATATTTAGGAGGTGGCTAGGAAAATAGTCATAACTACAAAAACTCATTTTGAGAGACGACCTCCCACAGTTTTCAGCGAATCAAAGGTAAAAAAATTGAAAGCTAGAAAATTAAGCTATTGCGATGGCTTCAAACTTTTAGTAATGCAAATTTTTGAGAGATTTTCTCCATGAAAATCCGTTCTAGAACGATTCCTGAGAATTAACACTTTTCCATATTATTTGTGTGTATAAACATAATATATTTATTTATATATTAGATACATATATGTGTCACTCCAGACGATATCTGACTCTGGAATCCATATAAAAAATCCAAAAAAAATGTCAAAATGTCAATAATAACAGGCATTTTTGGAGTACTCCAAGGGGTCAAATTTTGAAAAATAGGGGTGAAAAAAAACGATAAATCGTGTGAATTACCATCTTAAACATAATTATTATCAGAAGGGATCAGAGCAGAATTTACTATACTTACTATATTTACTATACTTAAGTACTGTTAGAAATAAGTTCTGCAAAAATGAACCTATTTGAAGGTCGGCACATACTTGGATTATTCGCTTCAAGAGAGATCTTGTATAGCGAATTTACTCTTACCAGGCAATTCCACAAAACTTTGAAAATTGGTTAAAAATTTAAAAACTGATGCGTTTGGTCTAATTCTAGGCAGAATTTCCCCGAACTCCGTTTCAGTAATGTCTATATTATCATTAAAAGTTTTGTTTTGCCGAACAACATCTCGAAGACCTTGATAACAACGGTGTTGTGTTTAATATTATTATCATTATTATTCAATCACTAGCAACTCTTCATTGTTTCTAAATTGGTCCAGGAAAATGTCCAATTCAATTTTTCATATTCTCAATATCGTTTACCGATGTTTGAAAATGAATTGAAAACCTCTCGATAACCTGTGTAGTGTCCACTTACATTCAAAATCTTACCAGAATTAGACATCGATTTACGCCACCGTCATTCAATTTCATAAAACGGATGAAATCCCATTACGAGGCCCGAGCCAACTGACCTAATTGAACCTCAATTGAAACTATTTAAGATAAGAACAAATGAAACGACGATAATCTTAATGCGTCCCGTAAGAGGCTGACCGCAGGTCCACTCGAATTTGACAAAGGGAAGCCCACCTCTTAATTTTTATCGCCGCCTCATTTCATCTTTTCCAATTATTAAATCCTTAATCTTATCCCGGATAACGGGCTGGAGTAGGCTAAAACCACTCGAATCCGTATCCTCTATTATTTCTTATAGAATTGAGAGGATTTTTTTGTCGTTGTTTTGAAGGTGGTTGAAAGCTTTTTGGAGTGGACCGCGAGCCTCCGCGTTCGAGTAGCTAAGATGATAAGATTCGGATCGTTCTAATCTGTTTAATTAGTGGACGGCGTAAATATCTTTGCGGTGAAACAAGTATTATGTATAGGTAATGAAATTGCACAATTTCCATCTTACACCTAAAAAACGTTCCAGTCATGCAGCACGACGAGTTGAGCAAATTTTCAAAGAATCATTTTTGAACAACTTGGTGGGTGATTCTTACAGGAATGTTCGCTCTAATTCCTACTCGTAATATACCATATTCATGATCCTATGTTTAAGATGGTAATTCGCACCAAAAACCTTAAAAAACAGGTTTTACCCTCAATTTCCGATTTCCCTCGATTTTGTATGACGTCATGGGTCCTTCTTGGACTTGAAATTATACTGCGCTCGTTTTCGATGACTTCCTAACTTCGGATACTCCTCATGAAGCAACTTTTAGCTCATTTTCGAAGAAAATGAAGCTATTGCAATGGCTTCAAAATTTTAGTAATGCAAATTTTTGAAAATGTTTTTCACTGAAATCCGTTCTCAGACCATTCTAAACCGATTCCTAAAATTTAACAATTTTTCGTGAGTGTGTGTGTCACTCCAAACGATATCTGACCCTGGAATCGAGATAAAAATTGCAAAAAAAAATTGAAATGGATCTATTATTTAAAGATAGGGTGAGTTGGTTGGCCAGAATTTTTGGAGTAGGTAGTCCAATGGGTCAAATTTTGAAACTTGTTTTTTGAGGTTTTTGGTGACTGAATTATCCACCACATCGGTTAAATTTATTCTTTGAAAATTCGATCATCAACTGATGCTGCATGAATGGAATTTTTAGAAAGCTCTCACTGAGATCTTTCAGTTAAATTAATAAAACGAAATGTCCTGAATTCCTCATTGTAATGAGTTATTAGCGTGATATATCAAGTTGTGGTAAGTTTTGAACAATTATTCATTCTATTTTCTTCCTTTCTCCTTGACATTTACAATCGATACATCGTTTCCAATTGATACATCGAGTACCAATAATTTTTCACAACTCTTGTTACAACAGTCGTTTTGCCGTTTTGACTTTCCAACGGCAGTTTTCAACAGTTGTGATAGCTCCAAAGTTACAGAACCCCCCCAACCCTCAGGAGTCAAATGGAACGCCAGGAATGGTGGTGTGGTGAGGATCCCAACCTCTCCTGATCCCGATCACATAGAAGGGATGTAGGGATAGCAGGAGTAGGGATGGTTGTATAAAAATATTCTATAGAATATTCAAAAATTCTATAGGGTTATTGCAATTCTACAGTTATGAATTCTTCGGATTTCAAAAACGTCAGATGATCAACCACTTTATCTGCAGATGGAAGACAAAAGAAGCTGAGAGGGAGGGAGAGGGAGCCTGTTGAATTCCCCGAAGGTCTCCAGACAAAACCGTCAGATTAGAAACAGGCAAGGGGTTGATTACGAGTGGTCGTGGGGTGAATAGGAGAGGGGTGAATAGGAGAGGACGAGGGGTGAATAGGACGTGGGAGGAGGCAGGCGGGAGACGCCTGTCCTCCCAAGCCCCGCCAACGTGGCGAAGAGATGGGAGGGTTTATCTGCGGAAATTTCAAAACGATAACAAACCAATCGTGAGATAGTCGGCCGACGGGGAGGGCGACTCCCACAAGTGGTCGACCCGCTTATCTGCGACCCGAGTGGTAAACAGGATCTTCTGGCGAGAGATTAGCGCGGGACAGACCACCGCAGCCTGCTGTTATGACAGGAATCAAACCCCCTTTTTTGTGTGACTCCCCCCACCCCCACCCTCCCGGACTGATAAACGTGAAGAAACTTTGGCAGATAACCGAATAGAGTGATTTACAACTTACTTCTGTGCCACGCATATGCCCCTGTTCCGCACTACTTTCCACACCCCCAAAACTCGACTAATGAGCAATTCAGGCCATTTCATTTTATTCATTTAACTGAAAGATCTCAGTGAGAGCTTTCTAAAATTTCCATTCATGCAGCATGAGTTGATGAGCGAATTTTCAAAGAATTAATTAAACCGATTTGGTGGGTGATTCTTATAGGAAATTATAGGAAATCACGGTGATTCCGAATATATTATATATGTATGTTCCAATGTTTAAGGTGGTAATCGACTCCAAAAACCTTGGAAAAACACAATTTTTAGCGTTTTTTGAACTCTGCATTTCCGAAATTTGACCCCTTGGAGTACTTCAAAAATTCTGGCCAACGAACCCATTCTTTCTTGTGATGTTATTGACATTTTACCATTTTTTTTTTTTTTTTTTGATTTTTCATCTCGATTCCAAGGTCAGATACCTATCGTCCGGGGTGACACAGATATACAGGGTGGTCCATTTAACGTGAACACCCCTTTTCTTTTCAATACAAACAATATATTTGAAAATCCAAAAAATATGTGTCCAATGATATGTGGCAAGGATTCAAAAAATTATGTTTGCGCACTTTTGCGCACGTGCGCAGTGTGCTCATTCTTCACTAACTTCCTTATTTCAAATAAGAACCCCTATTTTTTATTACATATTCGGATTTTACGCAAAATGTCATGAAGAAATTACCCCTACTCGATTTTTTTGGCTCTGGGTGTAGACTGCGCAGTTTTGCACACGTGAGCCAACATAATTTTTTGAATCCTTGTCAAAAAATTCGCTAAAAGGTGCTTCATGAGGAGTATCCGATGTTTCAAGTCCAAGAAGGACCCTTGACGTCACACGAAATCTTTTCGGTCGTATTTCAGCCGAAGTAACAGAAATTTGAGCCAAAAACTCGTAATCGGACGTTTCCAAAGGAGCTGAATCCGAATTTTAAGCCGAGAATGAAAAAAATACGACACAGCGGAACACCCCGTTATGTTTTTGAGACTTTGACTTCCGAACTTTTTCTGTACAACACTTGTTCGTTCCTTCACGAATTTTTTGAAAGAGGAGTACGAAAATATTCAAAATACGCGCGTGAATATTATGATAAATATGGCATTTCTAGCTAAAAGTAGCAACTTTCCTGACCTAATTTTTGATATTGGGGTCCCCATATTACAATTCATCTCGACAGCTGATTGGCAATACAGAAACAATAGTTTCTAGATCAATGTTGAAACTATCCAATCTGGTTAATCTTTTTTCAAACTTACCCAAATACCTACTATGTGAAATAAACACATTAGTTAGGGAAGCATGGTATAAAAGTAGAAATCCATTGTATGAAAACCACAACCAAATTAGTTGCGAAATCGGGTTTTGACCAGCAGTGTCCCTCCGGCATTCATGACTGACGGAAGATGTCTCCTGAAGAAAAATGAAGAAGACTGAGGAGAGAGCATATTATAACGGTTGGATGAATCCCCCACATGATGGTTGATGGTGCAGTGTAGAGAGGATGATTTGGGTGATGTGAGGGGGGAAAGGGGTGATTTGGACGATGTGTGTGTGGGGGAGGGGGAGTTGGGTGTAGTTGGTGTGTATGTGTGTGGTGGGGAGGGGGGTGGGGGGCTAAGCCGACACCGGATAAACAGATGACATGGAAATTCCCTTGAGCTAAGACGATTTGCTTGAGTCGCCTGAGTCGGGCTTCTCTGCCCCCCACCCCCACCGTTGGGTTTACACGACTCGGTTTTCCTATGTCGCTGAAGATTCGAGGAGGGATCTGTAAGGAGGGTGGATATGAAGTAGCACTTGGAGGTGCTCTTATTTCGTTGAAAACGTAAAGAATAGCTGTACGAAAGGAAGGATTAAGAAATTAAAAAGTGAACCACAATGGCTTACCAATTGAATGTTCAAATATTCAAATAGCATTCACCACAGGGGATTAAGGTTTACTATTTGTAATTATGAAATTTTGGCATCGAACTGGAGGAACCTCTCAAATCTAGTTCTGCTCAAGGTCGAGATGTCAATTATTTGATACGCTCACTCTTAGATCGATCTGGCTTCACCTGTCGATGCTGCCATCCTACACATCATACAAGCCGCTGATTCGATTAGGTAGATAGGAGGTAGGTAACATGAGATACAATCGCCGTTACTGTTCTTGACGTCGGTGTCCGCATTTCGTCTCCCGCAAAAAGCTTGATTTTCACAGTATTTTTATATTCATAACACCTGACTTGTGCCTAGAACCACTAGCTTTTCATTCTTATATTGGCCCCGACTCGTCGTCGACAAGGTAGACGTTTTTCTACTAATTTAAGTACCTAATGCCTAATTTAAGTCTGAGCCAATCTCCCTACAACAGTTTGTCCTTCAGCTAGTGGTATTCTTCTTGTCAGGATTTTCGCTCTCCATCACGAACATTATTAACTACTTCCTGGAAGGTAGGAGAACCTAATGTAAGATCAAAAAGTAAAGAAAAAAGAAAGTGTTGGCCCCCAAAATCAAAATTCCCACTTTATTTTGTGTTTCAAAGCTTTCTGAGCCAATTTAGTTCCGTGTTCTGTGGTGATTCAGTCAGTGGCAAAAATGTAAGAAATGATCGTCGAATGTTGATGAAATTTTCAGGGATTCCGTGGAGTTTTCCCCTGTGAATCTCATCGCCGCCGGGCCACTAGTAGCACGCAAGCATGCACAAAGGTGAATTCGCTCAAACTACGGTTTCTCAGTTTCTATTGACCGATTTCGCAAAATCCGAAAGATTTTGAGAAGAAAATGTGTATAAATGTTTTTTTCTACCAATATCCTCAAAAATTAACCTGGTAGGCTGAAATTCTTGCTGTTTCATCCTCATACATGTAGAAGACAAGCCTCGGAATCGAAGTCTTTTATCAGAGATGATGATCAGGACCACCCAAATTTGTTTAGGAAACCAGTTTTTTTTTTCTCTGAATATTGCAATACTTTCCTTCCCCTTCTCGGGTGGGCTGAGGAAAGTAAAACGCTGAGGACTCGCTGATGATCGATCCGAGGGCTCGTGAAGAGGGAGCCATTCTCCCTGATCTTCACATACCAACTTCAACACTTCAAACACCCGCACTTAATGTACTGATACTTGGCACTCGTGCACCTCTGAGCTCAACATCTTCATTCCACTACCGACGGCAGATGTTGTGACATAATCCTACGAAGGGAGTCTTCAGCCCGATCCCACGGCTGAACAAAAAGTGGGATCCCGAAAAATCTTATCAAGCTCGGAGGGGCCACAAAAAACGAGCGTGACTCAAACGCAGGAAGAAGGTCGAGTATTTGAAGAGAACTTCCACTTTTTGTGACTCGTTAATCCTCGGACTAATCCGGATTAAGATTCCCCCCCTCCAGATCGCCCCTTCTTGTTCAGTTGAATTCCTTCTTGAAGGGCGAGGGGAGAAACCTTGTTTGTCCTCTCACGTGCATCGGCTTACTACTGCATTTTTACTACCAAAAATCTGTTCTTGAATTTGAGCGTGCCTTACAATTTTTTAACCGAGTTGTTCCCCTGCCAGATGTCCGATTTTTATAAATCTGTCAAGAATTTGATTAAGAAAAAGTTATGGCCCAATCAATTTTCTTCGTTTTTCGATCAATAATGACTTTGCAGCTTCAGATTTGGCATTTATACATTATTGTGATGCTGTCGAATAATATTAATTTTAAGTTACTATTTCACGTTGTTCAGTAATTGTAACTTAAAACGCTCAATTTATTTTTGAAACACCACTTGTCCACGATTTTAAAATGGCTCTCACAGTGCCTGAAATGCACATTTTTGAAAATACATAGGTACTATGAAAACAAAAACACGTTTGCATAGTGGATTGTAGGTGACATTTTTGTCAGAATTTTTAATTCTATGATTTCAGAAGTAGGTACCCTCCTGGTTTTTTTTACGGCTTGACTACGCGATGGGCACTGGAGAAACATTATGAAACTGCCAAATTTCAATACCACCTTCGCCCAAAATCACTTCTCTTACGTAGGTAGAAAGAGTTTCAATGCACTACTTAAAGAAATAAAGCAAATCCTACTCAATAACAATTCGAAGGAAGCGGGGAAATGCCTCCTCCCTACATTATAAAAGGTTGAACTGGAAGGCTAATTTTCCACTTTCACGAGGCACTGGTACTTATCTAATAATTTAGTTATTAACTCATATGAGAGGTTGTACGTCCAGAAGTAACTTTTTTTATTTTTTTATTGTTAGCACTTGTCGATCCTACTCCAAGGATCAACCAAAAGAGTATTGCTATTTTCAGAGCCTAAATGTATTTATGCGTTTATGCTTACCATAATTATTGATTATATAGGTACTATAACTACACACCTATTATTATGTACTTAACTAAAGCGCGTTTTGTTCGAATTATCCTTTTATATACAAATGTAAAATGTTGAGAACCTTCTCCCCTCCCCAAACACGGGCCTAGCTCAAACTGGGGAGTATTGTTCTAAAATATTCCATTAAAACATGTATTTATATGTACCTTATGTATAGAATAAAAAAGTTAAAAGAAAGAAAGAACAAGCTTTCGACTATTAATAGAGATGTGAAACGTTTTTCTATGTTTTGTAGGCAACGAATGCATTGAAGAGCTTCTATAGATTAGGTTCTGGGTTTGTCTGTCAGTCTGCCGGTGGACAATTCTGTGTCTTTATTCGCAAAAGTAAAACACTGTAAAACCTTTGTAAATCTTTTCTAGTAAAACTCACGTAAATCTCAAGTAACCCTTGTTGCTCACATAACATTAGTTATTCACGTAACCTTGGTGGCCTACACCCCCAAACGGCTGTATGAGCCATGGGGTACAGTGTATTGTATTTTCCTTCTGTTTACTACATTGTTGTTATAATTATTATATAGCATTTACAAATGTATTTCAACCCTTCACAAAATGATTTAAACCCTTTACAAAAATAATTCAACCATTTGCAAATCCATTTAAACTATTTACACAAATACAATTGTTTACGTACCTTAGCGGAACTAATCCTTTAGATTTAATATTTACACAAATATTTGAACCGTTTGCAAATCTATTCAAACCCTTTACAAATGTATTTGAACCGTTTTTAAATCCATTTAAACCACCGAAGGATTGTTCACTTTAAAATAATTTCTTCTGGCACTACGAATGCCGAACTATTTTGTGAGTTTCTAAGAGAACTATAATTGAAACTTCAAGATGACTCCCACGGTTTGCTATTGATCATGGACAATGCACAAATTCATTGATCAGCCGCGGTTACATTATTTACCGATTCTTCTCAAATGACCCTCAAGTTTTTGCCACCCTATTCCCCCATGATAAACCCTGTTGAGCAATTTTTTTCCAAAATCAAAACAGTAGCAAGACAGATGTTAAGCAGCCAAGGAGAACATCATCTTATGGAAGTAATTCGGAGAAGCGTGTCTTCAAATACACCTCAAGACTGCGGGAATTACATGATGAACAAGAACATGTTCTTACTACTGCCCGATGCGGCAAATGGACGAAAACTTCATTAATTTTGTGTTCGCTCCTCATAAAACCAGTAGGTAGGTACTTACCTGTTGTCGTTTTTTTTTTTTTTTTTTTTTTTT
>JAEMON010000002.1:7925977-7937241 GCA_030264115.1 Lygus lineolaris | reverse complement strand
GGCTTAAATATGTACATTTGGAAAAGGTTTAAATATATTTGTTAAAGGGTTAAATACAATTATACATGGTTTAAATACATTTGTCAAAAGTTTGAATAAATGTGTAAATGGTTGAAATAAATTTGTAAATGCGATGGATGTGTTGTTTGTTTATGAGGTACTGCGATGAACAATCTGTGACTAAATGCAATTTATCAATCAATCAATTCGCAAAAGTACGCATCTGTGAAGAGAGATGTTCCTGAAACAACACATTCAATCGGTATCGTTCGTTTTGTCTTTAGTCGGATTTCGAGTCTCCTCGTCAGAATTACGACTCGCTGCTACGGCGCTCTGAACATATAAAATAAACCGAAGGGATTCTTCCTCAAAAACGAAAATTCCGGAACGGACCTAATAATAATAGTTCCCTTCCGCGCGATCGTTCGTACGTTATGAAAATCACCCTTCTGTCCGGATTCGCCGAGCAAATTACCGCCCGAGGAAACATTACTCGATTTGAGAAGCGGGCTTAACCTACCCCCCCCCCCCCCCCCCCCCCCCCCCCGCACTTTTGTTCGGCCCCGTTCGGCCGTTTTACCGCGTTTCATTTAGCGCGGGAGCGGACGAATTGAAAAGTGGGAAACGAACCGTCCGGTTTACTAGCGGAAAAACTATTGTTTGACGTCGATGAGGTCGACGAGGTACCTCGATCCGGTTACGAACAAGGTTTTAGTTGTTCGGACCAAATTAAGTGTGCATTTTCCCCCGAAAATTCCGACCCGTTCGCCTCATTTTAAATTGTTTGCCGAGCGCGGTTTTCAAAAAGGTATTTTCGTTTTGGTCTACCGGAGTTTTTGCTTGTTTCGAACGCGATTACGAATTACGAGGAAATGCGCGGCGCTCGTAGGAGTTTTGTGAAACGTAATGTGCGATAAGTCCGATTTAACTGAGTTCTATCGTGTGTGTCGTCACATTGAATTCCTAGTTCATTCTTCGGGGAAAAACCGAGCAGCAGGTGGTTTTATTCACGCGCAATTGCTATTATCGCGCGCAATAAATCGTACTTTTCCCGGGGGAACAAAGAAAATTAACTAAACTCTTCGTTGAAATTAGTATTCTGCATTGTTCGTATGGTCGAACAAATCCAAAAATTGCCATTCATTTACGGAAAAATTGCATGAGTTTATGGACGAATTTTTGAAGAATATTTTAACCGATATGATAAGTGATTCTTATAGGAAATTGGGCACTGATTCCGAATATACCGTATGTTCCTATGTTTAAGACGGTAATTTACACCAAAAACCTCAAAAAACAAGTTTTCCACCCTTATTTTTCAAAATTTGACCCCTTGGAGTAGTCCAAAAATTCTGGTCAACGAACTCAGCCTTCCTCCTGGCCAATGACAGACGGAACCCTTTTCGACCTCATTTTCCCGCCATAAGACAATAATAAATATTCCAATATATTTTCTAAAACTACTGATACACTTTTTTTGCCCCACGACTTCATTATTCTTGCTTTTTAGCCATTATCTTCCAGGAATAACTTTTATTGCTGAAGACTTTTCGAATGTTCTCTTCTGTTCATTTTAATCTATTTTCGAGTGTTCTGGATGGAACACTGCTACATGTTATTCGTAATGCGTAATTCCAGTGTTGAATCTGACCCTAATGACATGTGTATATGTGCAAGGTGCATTCTTACTATGCTCTGCTGATCACTGCTCAAAATGTTCTCAGAAATTCTCAAATCTCGGCTGTCAAAGAGCTTATATAGGTAGGTTTTTTGAGGAGAGAAGTAAGTTGGGTCTTCTCGCTTTAATTGGTTTTATTGCCAATCGTCATGCTCTATGGTGGGCTAAGCGCTTTCGCCTATACGGGCCTCATCACAGCTACAAAAATCAGATAACCAAATAAAAAATATATAAAATTATAAGACATTATCCAAAAGGAATCATAAAATATAGGTATAAGTTGTCAGAAATTATGAAATTATACAAGTATCTTTGGATGAATTTGTGATGAATTTGATGATTGTATAATTTTATATTTTCTGACAACTTATACCTATATTTTATGATTCAATTTGGATAATGTCTTATAATTTTATATTTCTACATAGTTTTATATATTTTTATATTTTTTATATTTTCATGTGGTTATCTGATTTTTGTAGCTCTGATGAGGCCCGTATGGACGAAAGCTCTTAGCTACCATAGACCATGACGATTGGCAATAAAACCAATAAATTAAAGCGAGAAGACCCTACTCACTTCTCTCCTCAAAAAACCTACCTATTCAAGATGGGAAAACCAACCAAACTGAAGAGCTTATATAGGAACTCTCTTCCCTTTCCCTTAAAATTTTAGCTTATTCAAACTTTTCCATTTTAGTTTTTCAAACTTGTTTCGGTGAATAATCGATCAATTTTACATTGGTTTCCGGCATTCTTTCTATCGTTTGATTTCTTGGCTATTTTTTTAATTCTGAAGAGCCGTCAACTACCTACCAAATGACATTTAAAATTTTTATATTTTTTTAATTGAAAATTTAAATTTTTCAAAATTTGAAATTTGGATACTACCCAGTTAGTTCATTTAAAAAAACAAGAATTGAAAGAACAGAAATAAATTTTGAAATAGAATCACTCAAGTAGGTAGTGAAAATGTCTCCGTAAATGGTGGGGAATGGTGGAAATAATTGGAGTCATTACCCTTCGTATATGAATAAGAGCGGTCCATTACTTCTGTTTGATTTATTCAGAAAAATCAGGGTTCTTCAACGGTCAAAAATGGATGTCAAACATAGGATGCAACAGAAAATTCAAGGGTTTTGATTAATTGTTTTCAGTTGTCTTAGTTGATGAGGTCCTAGTAAACGAAGAAAACCATTTTCGTAAGATTCTCGAAGAAACAGTTAAATAATAAAACGTGAAACGTCGATTAAACAGGCGACTCTTCCTGTCGTTAACTAGTCCCAATATCCGGAACATAATTCCGGCACATAATTTTAATAACCATACCTTCTACAACAGTCTGAAACCGGTTTGAAAAATTTGAAATTGCCTTCTTATTTGTACAGTCTCCGGGGTGACAACAACAGGAAAACATTTCTCAATCAATCGTGTCGTTAAAATTAACATTTTTTGACGAGCTAATTTTCATTGGCTTCAAGAGGATACTCACAATGACGAGGATACTCGAATGACAGTAGAAATTCTCACTCCGGGCTTACCTGTGAACGAAAAGTACACATTAATGAGAATCGTAATAAATAATTACCATATCGAATGATTCCTTGGATGACTCAATTTCAGAAACCGTTATCTTCCGGTAATAATTAACTAACACACAAATTAATTTCAAAACCTTCAAAACTATTATATTTATTGACGTTAGCGGTAAATCGGGAAAATTAATATCAGCACAATTTGTGAACTTCATCTCATACTTGTCAAATTAAAAGACGTAACATCGAACACTCAAAGTATTTACTTAATTATATCAGGACAGGCGATCACTATAAGAATAAGTATTAAGTAAGTCACTATAAGTATTAATTACTTAGTAAATTCAAAAATATTCATATCCTCAAACATTAGTTTTATTATAATATTTCAAACAAAAATGTGTAATATATTAGCTCTGTTAATAATCGCAATTCCGTCATCCAGTACAAGGGTCGTAATCATGAAATTTCGCATTTTTGTTCCGTGATCCAGCGGGTTAGACCCGTGACGGCCCCCAATGAATTTCATCTCAATCGGACTATTAGTAGCGCATGCGCAAACGTGAATTTCCTGAAACCCCGGTGTATCAGTTCCTAATTGACTTATTTAGCTCAAATTTTGAGGGTAGTTGGGGGCTGACTCCACAATTACCTAAGAATTTCGTCACAGTGATAGCTACTGCGCAAGCGCAAACTTTAAATTTGTTGTCATTGTCATTTGTTGTCATTGTGGGGCAAAATGATCATTTTCCGGCAAAACTAAGCTCCGCTCCACATTTATAGGAAATTTACGCTGATTCCGAATATACCCATGTGCCTACGCCTAAAATGGCGAATTAACTGCGTAAACATAAAAAACATAGAAAATTCACGTTTTTGACCATTGGAACCTCCCAAAATTATGTTTATATGAAAGAACATTTAAAGACCTGAGACTTCTGCGTCGAATGAGGCCAATGCCATGTCACCAACACAGTAACCATGATTTTTGGTTATTTTTGAAAGTTTTCCTCTGTCAGTCGTGAACACGAAAAAAGTAGAGAAAACGGAAAACTTTGAAAAATCACCAACAATTATGGGTACATAGTTAGTGAGCCAGCGTTGGTCTCATTCGACGCAGAAGTCTCAGGTCTTCAATACTCCTTAAATACAAAAATGATTTTGGGCATTTACAATGGTCAAAAACGTGAATTTTCTAGGTTTTTTCATGTTTAAGCAGTTAATTCGCTATTTTAGGCATAGGAACATGGGGTACATTCGGAATCAGTGCAAAATTTCCTATAAATGTGGAGCGGAGCTTAGTTTTTTCCGGATACGCCCCACTGTGGGGCGTAGCTCCGGATCGAATCGACCAATTTCGGTGACATTTTAAGAGATTACGCGAGTTTGAGGGTCTCCTATGAGTTTCATCGCCATCGGGCTACTAGTAGCATGTGCGCATGCGCAAACATGGATTTCTTGAAACTGCGGTTTATCAGTTCCTAATGGTTTTTCTCTTCAGCATGAAGCTTGCTTACCCAAAGAAAAAATAGGGTAAGTAGTACCTAAATCTCATTAGAAATTGACTCGTGAGAATTTCATGAATACTCCTTGAGGCTTTGTAGAAAAAGTCCCATTCATGCAGCATGAGTTGATGAGCGAATTTTCGGAAAATCATTTTAACTGATTTGGTGGGTGAAAAAACACGGTTTTTAGCGATTTTTGGCACTAAATTTTTAAAAATTCCTTGGAGTACTCCAAAAATTCTGGCCAACGAACTCATCCTTTCTTTTTATATTATTGACATTTTAAACATTTTTTTGGATTTTTTATCTTTATACCTCGGTCAGATATCGGCTGGAGTGACACTTATATACCTATAAATATATAAAATTTGAATTTTTGGATTTTTATAAGTTTTTCATATTTATGTTTTCTTTCCAAAAGTTCTTTTTTTAACCATCTTTATCAAAATCGTATATGTACCTATAATAAATATATAAATATACATACCTATAAAAAAGTTTTAAATTTCAGGAATCGTTTTAGAATTGACTGAGACGGATTTCCATGAAGAAATTTACAAAAATTTGTGTTAAGTGGGAATTTGAATTTTGAAGGCATTGCAATAGCTTCATTTTCTGCAAAATATACCTAGGTGAGATTTTCTTCAACTTCTACGAATTGAATTTCATATTGATTGTACATCTGAGAATTCGAAAATTAGTTGCTTCACTGCTCCTTTGAGTCATCGAATAATTAGTTTGACGGTGAGAGGGAGATTGAAAATGCTTGCGGGATTCACGCGGGATCGATGCGGGACGGAGATGAAGCTGCATTCGAACTCGGCAAGCCCTTTGAGAGGATCGAATAGGTCGGACGGGAGGGGAAAATTTGCGGGAATGACGGCGAAGAGGGGAAGGGGGATTTCCGGGATTAACGGCGGAGAAGCTGATCCCTTCCGGATGAAACCCGACGCCGGAGAGAACACAGGGTATGAAGAGGGGATAGAGAAGAGAAGATAGGGTTATGAAAGGAGTTCAGGGTATTGATGTGGTGGTGGGAGGGGGAGGTAGGAGGAGGGAGAATGCGGGTTTAACCCTCTGAATGGATTCAGGGACTAACCCTGAAACTCCGGGGAGGTGGTTTAGGGTTAGTCTGAGCTCTAAAGAGACGTAGGTCAGGGCGCGAGGGGTTCAGGGACGCTCTCAATGAAGAGGAGGGATGGCAGAGCACGTGCCTGCCGCCCTTCAATGAATAGCGCGCGGATCCGACCGACGCACCGAGTCGCTAATTAAAACCTGATCCCGGATGATCGCTCGGATATTGCGATTATTGTGCTCGATAATCGTCATCCTCAAAGGCCGGTTTCCACCGTAGATATTCCGACTGAATTTCCACCTCCCAATTAGCCTTCAGTCCTCCTCTGAGGTGATTAGCGGCACAATGACCATCTCTAACTCCACTCGTAACGAACAAACTAACAAATCCTCCCTCATAATTAGATTGTTAACAGTACTTGCACTGGTAAGCTCGACTCCAAAACTAATCAGTTGGCAACACTAAAGAGGATAATAATAATTATAGGTAGGTCATCTACCTACTCGAATTTGATTAGAAGCAGTATCATGATTTACCCTAAATCACATAGAAATATAATATAACTCACTATAATCAGTTAAGTACCTCGATACTTCACCTCGTGGGTGTATTACTTCTTTTTTCCTTCAGCCCTAATGAACCTGAGTGTGGTGATTCGTTCCAATATTATTCAATTCAACTCCTTAGTTTGAACATGTGATCTCTTCGACGTGTCCAAATTCTTTCATTACTTGGATCATTTTCTAGGGATGGAACATCGAAAGAAAACATCAATGTTGACATCGAAGTCGCCATCGACACTGAAACATCGATGTCAGAAAAACATCGACCACAAATTGGCATACAATCAAGGAAATCGCTCTAAATTGATTGAACTGCTATATTGCCACCAAACCTCCACTCTTTTTGCGCTCAAGTTTCTTCTCACCAACTTCTTGAACCACTTTCAATAACTTTGGTTCAATTGGCTCTTAGAAGTCATACCAAAGAATTACCTGTTTGAACTTATCAGTACCTATAACATCCACATGGAATCCGGGATCTGGGTAGCTGTGTCACACAGCCTGAGTGCGTGTCCAAAGAGTTTTGTGTAGTGAATCCCTAATTCTAAAATCTTTGGCTGTGTGCATCAATCATAAAGGCCACAAGGGACCTCTCCCCACATCACCAACAGGACACCACTACTTACTTACGATAGTAGACAAATATTCCAGGTTTCCTCCTGCCTCTCCGTGTTCTGATATGACTGCTACCACAATCATCAAACATCTTACCGAATTATTCTGCCTATTTGGGCTTGCATCGTACATTCACTCAGACAGAGGAGCAAACTTTATGTCCGAAGAGCTGAGGGCTTTTTTGGCTACCAGCCGTACAACTCCATAGAACCCACAAGGTAACGTCAGATCGAGCGATATAACGGCATCATTTGGAAAGCCATTACTTTGTCATTGCGATAAAATAATCTGAAACCGACCCAATGGATGCTCGTTCTAAATGATGCACTATACTCTATACGCTCATTACTTTGCACGGCTTCTAACTCAACTCCCCATGACAGGATGTTTGTCCACTCCAGAAGATCGACTCAAGGTTCTTCCCTGCCTCGTTGGTTACTCAATCCAGGGAAAGTATTTATGAAGAAGCAAGTGCACCACAGCAAATATGACCCACTGGTAGAGGAGGTCGATCTGATCGAAGCAAATCCTGATTATGCTTGGGTAAAACTGCCCGACGGTCGCAAAACCACCGTTTCCCTGAGGCACTTGGCTCCGAAGAGCAATTTCTCACTTCATGAAAATGATCAGCAAGAAGATGTCATCGACTCATTACAACCGATTACAGAAAGGACACAGGAACCCCAACTTCAACTCCATCCACCACCTTCGTCTTTACCGCCTCTTGAGGCGGCTGGAGGCTCGAAAGAAGTTCCAAGCATTCAAGACCAGGATCAATCTACACCCCGACGCTTTACGAGAATTCGTAAACTTCCTGAATATCTCAAAGACTTTGTTCTAAAATAGGGAGGGGTGAATGAGGTGATTCGTTCCAGTATTATTAAACTCCTTAGTTGGAACATGACGTGTCCAAATTCTTTCATTACTTGGATCATTTTCATTTGGGAATCAAACATTGAAACATGTGGGAAACCGATGAGAGTGATCAATATGAGGTCAAATAAAAATCTACAAACGCACCTAGAGGGACGCCCCTGGAATGCATGCATCACTAAACTGTGTACATACAATATAAAGGAGCTATTTTCCCAACCAAATTTAGTTTTTTCCCAATCAAATTCCTGCTGTTTTGCAGCCCTTACGATAGGACCTACCTTGAATTTGATTGGGAAAAAACTAAACTTGATTGGGAAAAACCTGAAGTTGACTGGGAAATGCTAATAGTCATGCTGGCGTGGTTTCGAGACTGGCGGTGGGTCAACTATTGAGGAGGTTATCTGCGGGTTATCTGAAGGGGGAGGCGAGCGTGGGGCGGGTCCGCCGCCGGTGGGACAATAAGCTCGACGACGAGATACGACGCGGAGGGAGGGAACGAGTGATCGGAGGGAGGGAAAACCGCCGGGCGAGCCAGAAGTAGATTAGCAGACTATCTAGGCGAATGGTGGTGGGCGGAGGGTGGAGAAGGTGGAGGGAGGGAGGAAGAACGTCGAGTATTCCGGGGCCTGGAGGCGGGAGTGCCCCGCGTTTTCCGGTCCGGATTCAGCCGAGGGGTGTCCGTTTTTGGACGACCGTCATAACGACGGATAACGTGCAAATAGTGACTTGGCTTCTAGAGGTTTTCCTAGTCAAATTCAGATTTTTTTCCAATATTTATACTGAGAAATAAAATAAAACGCGGCGCTCCGCCCCTCGCCAGGGGGCAAGGCCCCTGGACCCTGGTTACCTCTATTTACATACTTCGGACGAAATTATTGCAACATAGAATGTATTTTAGCTCACGCATTTCACATAAACCCCTCTTCAATTTTCGACTCAGCTGATCTGGTAGCTCCATTTTCTACTAAGCTGATCTGAGAGCTTCATTTTCGACTCAGCTGATCTGGGAGCTCCATTTTCGACTCAGCTGATCTGAGAGCTCCATTTTCGACTCAGCTGCTGATCTGGGAGCTCCATTTTCAACTCAGCTGATCTGGGAGCTCCATTTTCGACTCAGCTGATCTAGAGCTCCATTTTCGACTCAGCTGATCATAAGAAAATTCCGTCACCCATCCGCGTCACCCATTCCGCGTAACGTTTTTCGGTTAGTTAGTCAAGGGCTAAAACACATTCTGTGTTAGAAGTCCCATTCATGCAGCATGAGTTGATGAGCAAGAATGATTCTAACTGATTTGGTGGGTGATTCTTATTGGAAATTTCACGTTGATTCAGAAAATACCTTATTATATTCCTATGTTTAAGATTGTAATTCACACCAAAAACCTCAAAAAACGCGTTCTTTAGTGATTTTTTACTCTAAATTTTCAAAAATTTCACCCCTTGGAGTACTCCAAAAATGCTGGCCAACTCATCCTTTCTTTTAATGCTATTGACATGTTGAATTTTTTTCGGATTTTTAGCTTGATTCCTCGGTCAGATATTGTCTGGAATGACACATACAAGTTTTAAATCTTCAGGATTATTCTTAGAATGTTCTCAAACGGATTTCCACGAAGAAAATTTTCAAAAATTGCATTATTTAAATTTTGAAGTCATTGCAATAGCTTCATTTCCTTCGAGAATTCGCTAAAAAAAAAATTGAAATGGAACATTCAGGAATTTTCACTCATTTCCACCTCTACCCTAAACAACTGCATCTTAGTGGCGTTTTAATTGTATATTTTTTGCATTTGGACAATATAATTTGCCTATTCCATTGCTTCTCCCGATTCTTTGCTTACAACTCTTTTCGTTTGGAAGGTCTTCTTATTATCACAACATGATAGTGAATTTTTGGAGAAAATTAAGGTATTGCAATGGCTTAAAATTGTGATAATGTGAAAATTTCAAAAATATCTACCATGGAAATCCGTCCCAGATCATTCCGAAACGATTCCTGAATTTAAACATTTTTCATGTGTATTATACATTTATTATTACGTTATGTGTCATTCCAGACAATATCTGACCCTGGAATCGATCGAAAAGTTCAACAAAACAAGTCAAAATGTCAGTGATATTAAAAGAATGAATGAGTTCATTGGTCAGAATTTTTGTATACCACATAAGAACACAATGTGGTATATTCGGAATCAGAGCAAAATTTCCTGTAAGAATCACCTATCAAATAGTCTAAAATTATTATTTGAAAATTCGTTTTTCATCTCATGCTGCATGACTGGAACTTTTTGAACTTTTTTTTTTTGAAGGATGATCCTCTCACGTTTTGTTGAATTTTTTCAATTGTTTTCATTCGTGGGATCCGACGTGAGTGTAAACGGCGCCTTGTTTGCATAATGAAGAGCGTCGATGAATGCTTAATAGTTTCCTCAATATTTTATGAAGATAACGTAAAACAATACTAGTGAAGCTTGGGGGAAAGCACTCTACGATACCCACACTAAGGCAAAGTGCGATTTCTTCTATCCAAGTTTTTCTCGATTATTAGGTATAGGCGATTCGACATTATAGGAAACTGTTGACTCGAAACTCGAACCCGAACTTTCCATAGTTCGAGGGGTTCGAATGCACCCCCAATAAAGTATGATAATGATAATGAAGAATGATAATAAAAAGATAATGGTGAATATCACAGAAAATTCAGTAATCAGAAAATTTCAGTATTCAGAAAATTGGTAACCCCAATGTTCAGGTTGGTAGGTACTTAGAGATGACGAGGCCCAACTTCAAGACATAGGTAGATGACAACGATGGTGAATAGATAAAGCCAACTGACCTCAGTTGGAAGATGGGCTGCAGATAGGGAAGATCCCACCACGATGGAGAATTATCATCAACTCTTTTTAATTTCTTTTTTTCTGAATGGTAATGGCTTAAGAGAAACAATATTGAATTTGTACAGCAGAAATAATGTATCTGTAATTTTAGAAAATGTATTAAAATTTTCATTATTGTAATATGGCGGGAAAGTTACGTTGAAACGGGTGCCGTCAGTCATTGGCCAAACCCGTCCATGCCTGTCAACCAAACAAAACTGAAAACGGAACATCTCCAAAAACAACACTGTTTTAGCTACAGATTAGTGAGAATATAATTCCCTTAATTAGATAATTGATTGAATTAATTAATTTTTAGTGAATGATAATCAATTATTTAAATAAATTATTTTTTCACTGCTCCCTGTGTGATCTCAGCGCATTCTCTTTCAGTTGTTCTTTTAGTGTGATGTAACTGGGTGTCTCAAGGGCCCTCGGAACGCCGCCTGTTTTTCTAACAGTTGAGATTTTATTCAGAATCTTCTCCACACCAGAACGAAAAACTATTTTGGTTTATTATTTTCAATAATAAACCTTTGGAA
>JAEMON010000002.1:7906648-7925435 GCA_030264115.1 Lygus lineolaris | reverse complement strand
ACAGTGTTATTTTATTCCAAATAACAATAGAATAGCAGAACAAATTTGATTTTCTCATTCACGATAGTTCTCCATTAATGGTGTTCCGGCCAGGATGTGAACCGTCATAAAAAATTAGCAAATTATAGAGTTTATTATTAACTCTCACTACAAATCTTATTACTACGTAGGTACTTCATGGCAATATGTTTTTTTTTAAAAAGTAACCGCCCCTAACCCTCCCATTACCATTTTACCGTTAAAACATTTTTCCAACTTTTCTCAGCCAATAATCGATCAATTTCAAATCTGTTTTCGGCATCCTTTCTATTTTTTATTCTGCAGGGTAACGCACTATCAAAATTTCAAATTCTAACTTTTAAATTGATAACAAAATGTGAAATTTTAATATTTAAAATTTCGATAGTGTGTTGCCCTGCAGAATTAAAAATAGAAATAATGCCGGAAACAGATTTGAATTGATCGATTATTGGCTGAGAAAAGTTGGAAAAATATTTCACACCTCCTTAATACTCCTCGATATCCTGTGGTGGAGGTCGATCAGCATGCAGGTGGTAGATGGTTCCAGACCAAGTACATAGAATATGTGGATATACTTTTTTTGAAGAGGTAGAGTCAGCTGGACTTTAACTGATATGGTACCACAATTAGGGGACAACACCTTCAAATCACGCTGATGCTACTGGATATAAGTTTACTGAGAAAAATGTGGTCTACCTAATAATGATAATAACTGATGGAGAAGTTATGGGAAGCACGATGGAAATACGGGTAAAAGTAAAAGTGTTAAAGGAAAGCGTAGGTGAAATAAAGGAACGATGCGTTACGTTGATGTTGATGACAGGTGACTTTGGTGTCGGTTTTCCAAACAATTCTTGTAGTAGGTACCTACCCCTCACATTTGTTCAGTAAATGATTCGCCACGGTCTATTCGACGATGCAATACATAAATAAGGTAAATCTTTTTCAAGGGCACCTTGTTTTTTGTATTTCAATCCTGTTCAAAACTATATCCTAACATTTTTTCAGGGCCCCTTAATAATCGTTTCACTCTGCATTCTTCGATGTCTAAAGAATCGAAATTGTTTCACGTCATGGCAATGTGGTACGATATCTACTGCAACATCGTACGTTACAACTCAGTATCAAAACTTGAGAAAATATCATTTTTTCCTCGTCAGATTATGATAATGTTATCGTCTCGAAAAACGATGTAGCAAATCTTGGTTAAGAAAAAAATAATATTAATATCAGGAAGTGCTAGCCACACAGTGATAAACGTTGGGAATGGAAATATTTCGACCGCTTCAGATTAAAAGAGCAGAGTATCCCACGGTCTCCCATAACACAACTTGTTGAAGATTCGTGCAGTTTCCAAAGACACGTGATAAAAAATGACCAGTCATGCAGCATGAGTTGATGAGAGAATTTTCAAAGAATCTTTTGGCCGAATCATTAATTATTTCATGATTTCTCAAACGAAATCTTGCATGATTCCAAATAAATCATAAATAATGTTCCTATGTTTAAGATGGTAATTTGCTCACAAAAACAAGTTTTTTGACCATCAATTTTCAAAATTTGACCTCTGAAAGTATACTCGAAAAATTCTGGCCAATGAACTTATCCTTTCTTTTGTTTATTGACTTTGTGACATTTTTTGCATCTTCTATAGATTGATCCTAGGGTCAGATATATCAGATAATTATGTATTAAATATGAAAAAGTGGTAGGAATCGGTTTAGAATGGTCCAAAACGGATTTCCAATGAGAAATTGTCCGCAAATTTGCATACCCTCCAAAAATTTGGGGAACACCTGAATTTTTCTCTCGACAATTCGCTAAGAGTGCTATAAAAGAGGTATCCCCAGCTAGTGAAACCCCACTACTTTCCTGCCTGTAAGGGACCCTCAGTGTCCACCGTCCGCAGAACCTGATTGACGTCACGCGCTCTCTTTCAAGCTAAAAATCGGCTTTAGGAGGGTTTCAAAAGTGCTGAATCATATTTTGAGTTCTAAAATTCAATTCTTACTCATTTCCTGTTGCTTTTAAAACAGTTTAGGCTGAAAGAACGAAGGTATTTCAGTGAACGCTTTGATTTTATTCCGAAGACATCAAAATCGATGTTCAGGATGAAACAACATTCGAGGACCAATTATCACGAAGGAGCCGAGTCACAAGTCCGGAAGAGTGTCAATATCGCGTAGTTAACGCCTATCGGATCAGCTCAGTAATAATAAACTCCCAAAAAAATATTAGTTATTTCGGCCCAAATAAAAAAGGCGACATCCAAAAAATAAAAGTGACGTTCTTAAAACGACATTTAATTTTATTGATCCGACGTTCAAAAAAGAAAAGCCAGAACATAATATTGAATGAACGCCGGATTTTCTACATGCGAGGATACCATAGTTTTTTTATGTTTAAAATCTGGCGTTCATTCACCTTATCTGCTAATTTACTTGAACTTCTGACGGCACCTAGGATGGCACTAACAGCGAAATCCGCGTTCAAGCGGCTCTTATTTTTTCCAGGGATTCTATTTGTTTAATGAATTTTAAAGCAGGGAAAGCGGTATTTCGAGGAATGGAACATTCTTCTGCCCTTTGAAAGGATCTCGACGCGTCTGCTAACAAAAAGAAGTTCCATTCGGGCACCATGAGTTGATGAGCGAATTTGCAAAGCTTCATAACCGATTTGGTGGGTGATTCTCATAGGAAATGGCACGCTGCTTCCAAATACACCATAAAAATATTTTCCTATGTTTAAGATGTTAGGACTCTCCTGTCATAATTATTTTTTCAACAAAATCATTATTTGTTTATCAACAAAAACATTTCTGTGATCATGTAGAATACATAATTACATAGTACCTATCAGTGTAGCATGTTCTCAAAATGCCGACCTCGATCCCTGACTCATAACCTCTTCTTCTTCATCCAGTCCCCTTTGCTTCCATCACTAATACCGTGTTTTTCAGCAATAGCTCCGCAATAATGGAGGAAAGAAAACAGCTATATTATTGAAACTGTTTATACCATTGGAGAGAGTATTAGATGAAGCAGTTCTTTTGAGATTTGCCAGTTTCCAGGATTCTTTTGGGAAGAGTAGTCAAGTTTTAAAGATTTTTAGAAATTTTATTTTTTCAAAATCGTCTATGTTTGAGCTGATGTGAAGGTCTTTGGATGGTACTTTTTACGAACCCAAGTATACTACTCTTATAGAAAATTCAACGCTGATTCCGAAAATGAGGTCGAAAGTAAAATTAAATGCGGTAAATCGGAGAAATTTGAGTTTAAAAGGGAAAAAACACGGATTTCCTAGAAAAAAAACATTAAAAAAATCTCTAGCACGAATTGAAATAAAATTATGCGGTTGGCGGCATTTTACTACATTTCTGATGCAGGCTAACAGAAAAAAAATTTCGTCACTTATCCGCTTCCACCCTGTATATTATATGAGTACCTATATAGAAAGTTTTAAATTTCCAGAATCGTTTTAGAATGGTCTGAAACGGATTTCTATGAAGAAGAAAATTTTCAAAAATTTGTAACACCAAAATTTTGAAGGCATTGCAATAGGTAGCTTCATTTTCTTCAAAAATTCGCTAATTATACCAAGTGGGAGATTACCAACCCGTCTATATTAAGGCAGCGAGAGCCAAAGAGTCATTTCCGAAATAGCCGTTTCCAGGTAGCGAATGCCTCAGGAATCCACTATCGAAAAATGTTTTTAAACCCATCGGACGAAAGAAGGGGAATCGGAGGAGGCGAAACGCAAAATGAATACTCGATCGAGGATTCGGGCGTCCCTTCGCCTTTTTCCGGGAACCGTCGGCTCTTTTTTTTCTTTTTCTCTTTTTTCCTCGCCCAAACCTCTTTTCATTAACTCCTCCACGGCCAGAGGTCGAGTTGCCAAAAGTTTTGAATGGCCCACCCCCGTCCCGCATGTCTGTCTGTCGGCTACGCGGTCTGACTGCCTGACGACTGTCGCTCGTTTGCATAAATGCGAATCCTCTCGTCTTTCTCGAGACAATCCCACACTTTCTTAGTCCGAAAGTGTCGGTTGGTGAGAGCTGTGGCAAGTGACACTCAACACTGATGCCAAAATAATCCTGAGTACGTCTAATTCATATATTAAATCTGCCGTGAAAAGGAGAAACCTCTCAAGTGCAATTTTGGCGAATTTGGGATTTTCACATATCCCCTCTATTTTCGACCTGCTCTTTCTGATGGTGGAGTCAGAATTTCAAATTTCGGATCAGAAGTGGGGGTAATTTGGATCGTCAAAATGCAAAAATCGGTTCTTTTTGAGGAGAAAGGACTCATCTACGTAATCTTCAGGTAAAACGACTCAACTGTCGTTCTAAAACAACTCAACCTTATGTTTATTAAATAAACGACCGCAAAACTTGTGAACGTTGTTGAGGCGAAACGACTCAAGTCGCCAAAAATAGCCGTGAGTCGTTTCTCCTCCAAATGTTTAACGAAATTTGGCTTCAGATTTTGCGTGAGTCGTGTGATCGACATTTCGGAAACGACTCTCAGCGAGCTGAGTCGTTTCACCTTAACAAACACCCACAAAAATTATGTGTAACTGAAAATTATACGTGAAAAAAGACCTAACTTCCATTAATCGATTGAAACCATCGATTTTTTTTTCGATTTCTTTGGATTGCTGTGAGCATTGGATCTCTATCGATGTCCCTGAAAAAGAATCAGGTCGATAGGAGGTATAGGAGGGGAACGACATGGGGGTTTATATGAAAAACTTTGAAGCTAATTTCTGAAAAACTTGATTTTTGGACTTGAGAGGTTTCTCCTTAACACGGCAGAAATGACTAAGCCATATTTTACACCTTACAATTGTGACAGTATTGAGAAATGGCATTTTCAAAACGCTGTTCAACGATATTCACTACCTTTTTGTAATATTGAATATTGTACTCGTGAATATTGGTACTTTTAGCGAATTTTCGAAGAAAATGAAGGAAGCTATTGCAATGGCTTCAAAACATTAGTAATGCAAATATTTGAAAATTTTCTTCATGGAAATCCGCTTTAGACCATTCTAAAACGATTCCTGAATTCAACACTTTTTGCGTGTGTGCCACTCCAGACGATATCTGACCGAGGAATAGAGATATAAAATTTTTAAAATATTAATAATATTAACGGAAGGATGAGTTCGTTGGCCAGAGTACTCAAAGGGGTCCAATTTTGAAAATTAATAGCCAAAAATCGCTCAAAAAAAAGGTGTTTTTTGAAGTTTTTGGTGTAAATTACCATCTTAAACATAGGAGCATATATGGTATGTTCGGAATCAGCGTGAATTTTCCTGTACGAATCACCCACCAAATCGGTTAAAATTTTTCTTTGGAAATTCGCTCATCAACTCATGCTGTATGAATGGAACTTTACTTTACTCTCCTCAGCCCACCTGAAAATTGAAAGGTAAGTATTCCAATCGGCACAAAATCATTTTCTTGAATACTTCGTTAGAATTTTTCAGGTCGATATCCGAACAACCTTTCCCACGTGTTGGACAATTGTATATATATGTAAGCCCTGATTGAATTCTCCGGATTTATATTAAATTCATAGGATTTATATCAAATTCTCAGGATTCAGATTTAGATTAAATTTTCAGGATTCACTCTTCTATCAAGTGAAAAAACAAGATTAACGTATAACAAGAACTGCATGATGCGGAACCTGAAGAAATACATTTCCCGAGAGAATTTTTAACCCGTAGGTAACCCTCCCTATACTCTTGCAACTTGAATGTTAATCTTTATTTATCATTATTATTATGTAACTACAACTTACTTCTTCCTTACCTGATGTAAATATTACCATATTTTACCTCTTGTGTCAATAAGCTAAATGTAAAATAATAAACAAAATCACTATGAACCACTACTTTGTAATTGGACTTGACAGTTTTTATTCCGGATAAGAAAATAACAAGTAACATGATCCGAAAAACTGTTGGGCAAGAAAGCTTCCAAGTGCAAAACAGTGCGATTCCACTAATGTAACGCGGAGTTGTCACAAATATTAAGGTCATACTTGATTCGATTTGCTCGTTCATCTGTCCGTCAAAGCTGCGGCTTGAAGGTTGACGGGCTATCAAGTACAGGAGGAAGCCACTCAAATGACAACAAATGATATTCCTGAGGCTAAAACTGACCGGCTAAGGCCGCCCTGAGCTGTGGCATAAGATGACGAGAAACCTCTCAGATTGCGCTCGCCGCGAGTTCAATGGATGAAGCGCGAAGAGGTTGACATTCTGAATGCTTATTCTTATGCCTTGAATCCTGTTAGAAATTACGGGCAGGCAGGGGCGCACCCAGGATTTTCAATAGGGGAGGGGGGGGGGGGGGGGGGGGGGGGGGGGGGGGGGGGGGGGGGGGTATGGAATGACCCACAAATAAAGGGGGGTCCAGTGGCTGTCTCCCGTAAAATTTTTCAAAAATGGGTGTTTAAAATGGCGTTTTTAGCCTATTTGGGCTCGAAAATGTACGTAAAACACATTATTTTAATATGGGAACATGTGTACTTATAGGCGTTGATATAACAGTATATTTCGCGTCGAGCAGGATGAATTCATCCTTCCTATCCGCCCCCTGGGCCCTGACTGTATGGATTGTTAAGGTCAGAAGAGATCTCCAGTGTAAAATATTTGTATGTCTACACCAAAGTTCACTTTGGTGCAAGTTTAAAAATGTATAAATAAGCATAAGTAGTTAAGGGAGGACTTGTATCACGCAATCCGCATCCAATAATAATCCAATTTAGAATATTTTATTACAATTACGGTCAAGTCATATTAAAAAGTTATTATTTTTCGGATGATGGGAGGGGGAGGGGGGCTTCAGGCACCTAAGCCTCCCTCCCGTAGGTGTGCAGGTACCAGTCAGGGCCGTGGTTGTGTCTAGTGAAGTTTCGATACTTTCGATATTTAATGATATCGATGTTTTGTTCCGATATTTGTAACGATACCAGTCTTTCGGCAATAGATAATATCGAAAGGAAAACATCGAGTTCGAAAGAAAAACATCAGTTTTGACGGGTTCTTTTCTTTCTACCGAATTTAATTAGTTGTTCTCCTGAAATAAAACTATGTCTGACATTACATTGTATACATACATAAGTAGGTACCAACATAAATATGAGAATGAGAAGACAGTTGTTGAAGTGGTTGCATGCTCGAAAAGAGAAGGATCTTATCGCTATATAATGATATATTTCGATTTCGATGACATTCGTCTCATTGTTTTATTTCGGGTTTCCGACAAGGTCTTCGGATCAAGGTCCTCAGCAAATCTGAATAAAAATGTCTTTTTCGCAGCTGATTACTTAATTTGAAACCGATTCACAGTGATGTTTAGACTCCTTGTCATGTGAGTGTGGATGAAGGAAACACAGTGTGCACACAGTTATTCCCAATAGATCGATTTCTTGATGTCCCACCGCTCCCAGCAAAAGTCCCTCGTCCTTAATGAATCCAAGTTTTTTTATTTCTTCCCCCTTCGGTTTAGACGCCAGTTAACATTCTTGAGCCGGTCTCTCTCTCTTCAGGCTTCGGAATAAATCAAATTAAAGATTATACATTCTCATCCCAAAGGCAGATTCCAAATGAATATGAGTTTTGTGTCTCAGGCATGTGACGAATTTCTTTTGATAAAAAATCCCTCTCGGCCGCTCGGGGGTGATCGCTATGGAGTTTTCAAATTACTTATGGACACCGCGTCATAAGGGAAGAATCCAACTTCTGATGTCCTGCAAGTTGAAAGAACATTTCCCTTCATGATCCATCCTTTTCAAAAGTAAAAAGACCAATTGGCAAAGATCGTTCTTCTGGTACGTCGCCAGACCTTCGTCCAACCATAAGGTTCACTCTGACTTCTTAGATAGCAGAGCCTCGTCCAGGATGAAGAACATTTTAAGAAACCAGGTTCCAGTTGCCTATTGAGGCTGAAGGACCATAAAAATGAACGTTCTGCGAAACGCCAGGATCCTGATCCTGGATAAAGGATAACCGGCCGCGTTTGATCGGGAGCCGACGGGTTTTTAACCCTCCCCGGGGGGACGTCGTTAAAATATTTTAACGTGAAAAATCTTCCTTCCCGAAGAGAAGTTTCTCAAAGGGATAAGACCCAGAGGTCTTTTTCTTCTCCAAAACCCAATTAAGACAGAAAGGCTACAGTGCCAAATAGCTCCTTCGAAAAAATCCCAAATCGCTTCGAGAAAAAAAAAACTATTTCCATTGAATATTGTAATAAAACGGGTTTGTTCCTTTTTGAGTTTTGGCCGATTTTTCTTCTACCTCCGTCCATTCGTACAACAAAAAATACTTTCTGGTGCTTGTAATCTGCCGTTTGTATTTCCAGCGGCGACGATGACTGGAAGTATACTGATGGCCGATTAGGGTTGGTGGGGGCAGGACGTAGGTACATGAGGATGTTTGGATGTGTGTGTGATCGCATATATTTTTTGTCAATCTGGGATTCTTGCCGTCATCTTTCGCGGTGCCTCTTGTGCAGGATGTTTTTATTCCGAGTACTACCTCGACCGACAGCCAACGCGGAATGCGCATAACAGATTGCGACTCTCTCAAAGTCTGCCTCGTTTGGATTCAAGTACTAGTAATCAATAATGAAAATCGTGGGTGTTGAGTAACTGGTACCTACGGTGGTGTGTAGCCGAATATTATTATGATCAATTTTTGCAACCGAGAAGGTCATGGGGAATTATTGAAATCCCACTTCGATCGTACAATGGTGCAGGCAACAACAAGTATAGATTACCATAGCCTAAACTGACCAGCGAAGGATTAAAGGCACAGGTTTGCTTTCCTCTCTGTGGTGAGCCTTATACCCGTACTTCCTCAAAGGGGGTTCGTCAAAATCAGAGGTTCTTGATACAATACAGATTCCCTTTTCTGTCATCCGAGCATTGATGAGAGTGAGGAAAAATTACGAGAAATTTTATTCTGAATGGAGCTTGAGTAGGGAACAGGAATTTACTATTCACTATAAATTACCTATATCTGTCGTATATATACAGAGTGTCTAAAATTTAATGAACCGGCAATTTATTCCCATTATTTTTGTTCCTAGGAAAAACATCAAAACAGTATAACCCACCTTAATTTTTCACGAGGAATTCAAATATCACATTTTTGGCGCGTTTGGCGTAGTAACTTTGGGTTTTCAAATGAAACCCCAGTATTTATTGCAGATTCGAATTCTACGCAAAATTTTATGAATGTTTTATGAATTTCATGGCCGCTCACTCGAAAATTTGAGTGCGCGAAAACGTACGCAATTACGCTCTAAATGTGCTCTAAAAATCAAGAAATCGAGGTTTTCGGTTGTACCTAGTAAACTATTAAGTATGATGCATAGTTTTAATATATTTTTCGCGCTAAATAACGCGATGCTGTTTTTTTTATTAGGTCGAAAATTGAGGCACATTTTGTTTGAAAAAATTGAGCAACCAAAAATTTTTTCGGTTTTTCATGAACATTTCAAATTCTAAGGCATGAATCGAAAAATCAACATCACCACGTTGTTCAGCGTGAAAAAATACATTAAAATCATGTATCACACTTGTTAGTTTACTACACCCAAAACCTCGATTTCTTGTTTTTAAAGCACATTTGAAGCGTAATGGCGCAAGTTTTTGCGCACTCAAATTTTCGAGTGAAGGGTCACTTTTCTTAATGAAACTTAGTGTAGGATTCGAATCTGCAATATCAAAAAATGGGTTTTCATTTATTTGAAAAAACAAAGTTATCGTGCCAAAGGCGCCATAGCGCGCCAGTGTGACGCGCAAAAATGTAATATTTGAATTTCTCGTGAAAAATGAAGGGGGCTACCGTTTGGATTTTTTTTCCTAGGAGTGAAAATAACGGAAATAAATGGCTAGGTAGTTCATCAAATTTTAGAAACCCTGTCCTGTGTATCAAGAAAACATCATGACGGTTACTACTGAACTGAATTTCATGGGAAATGGCGAACAAATGGTGGCGAGGTAACACACTGGCGAACCACGCCATTAAATCAACGGCTGATTCGAGGCTGTAGTCACATTTCGTCGAACCGATAATCACGTCCAGAAAGCTTTAAAAATCCGTAAAGGAGAACCGACGGCGTGTGAAGCCCGCCGCGTACGGCATCCGCTTGAGAAGTCGCAGCACGTCCTTCCGTCAGCCGTCTTTTGTGATACTGCGAATAATAAATATTGATCCGCGACTCCGGGCGGTCATGCGGGGGGGCAAAGTACCCACTCTCATGAGGGAAATCCGAGGTGAGGCGGTGGGATGGAGTCAAATGCCTTTTCAACGTCCAGTAACAATGGCAGGATATCCCCGAAGCGCAGGACCTCCTCAGGGCGTTGCCGGAGCGGGAAAAAATCGCGAGGAATATCGAGAAAGGGGATTTTGAGACGTTATGAGTTTGGAGTCTGTTGGGGCAAAGTGGTACCTTCACCTCAACCGTCAACTGTGTGGTTGATCGACCATCCCTCCTCAAGACTGATAGCATTGAACGTTATGCCATATATAATGGCTTCTATCATTATTCAGTTACTTTCTTCTGCGATTAAAGGAATGAAGGAAGTTAAGAATGATGGAGAGTCAGGCCGTAGAAAGATGAATTCTTATATACGCTATCTGACCATAGTAATTTGTGTATTTCAATCAATTCCAATTTTGGTTAGATTGGAAGGGATGAATAGGGAAGGGGTATTGGTTGTAATCGAACCTGGTGTTATGTTTCGTACAATGGTGTCCCATCCCAAGCCCAAGTGTCTCCGAGGACTGATACCTTCACCTGAACTGTCTGTTAGGTACGTTCGACCAAAAAGTCCCCTCCTCGAGGCGACTGATAGTCCCCCCAAAGTGTCACCGGAAAAATCAACATAATGTTTCAGAGAAACGAGTGAAATATTTCGTGAATGTGTCAATAACTGGTGCCTTCAACTCAAATGCCTATTCGTTCGATCAACATGGCCTCCTTGAGACTGATAGCTCCCAGAGAA
This sequence comes from Lygus lineolaris, assembly GCA_030264115.1. Lineage (NCBI taxonomy): Eukaryota > Metazoa > Arthropoda > Insecta > Hemiptera > Miridae > Lygus > Lygus lineolaris. The sequence continues at coordinate 7,914,387 of JAEMON010000002.1, read as the reverse complement.
CTCCTCCGTTTTCGAGAAATTAGTGAAATATTTTGTAGATTTGTCGTGAATTGGAGCATTCAACGAGCAAAAATCAGTTCGATCAACTATCCCTCCTCATCACCAAGGGTACGAGAACTCGTCCGTTTTAGAGAAATTAGTGAACTTTGTCCTGAACTGGTGCCTTCAACCCAAATGTCTGTTTCGAACGACTAAAACGTCCCCTCCTTGAGACGACTGATAGTCCCTCAAAGTGTCACCGGGAAATCTCCAAATAGATTCAGGGAAACGAGCGAAATATTTCGTGAATGTGCCAATAACTGGTGCCTTCGATCAACAAGGCCTCTTCGAGACTGATAGCTCCCCTAATTGTCGCCCCAGATAACTCTTCCGTTTTCGAGGAATATCTGGAATATTTCGTACTAGATTTGTCCTAAACTGGAGCATCAAAAGTCAGTTCAATCAGCTATCCTCCTCAAGACTGGTATTTTGCACATTTATTTAATGTAAATCCATTTCAGAGCATTCTGAATCGAATCCTGAAGTTTAACATTTTTAATAATATATAAATATGGAGATAAGTAATAATTATGTGAGTAATTTCAAATGATATTTGACGATTTGGTTTGAAGAACTGTCTAAAAATTCCAAATTGGTGCCAACATGTCTATATTATGAGAAGAAAGGAGACGTTTGCTGGCCGGAATTTTTGGACTACTTTAAGGAGTGAAATATTGAGAAATTAGGGTAAAAATCTCTTTAAAAAAAGAATGAAAGTATTTTTTGAGTTTTTGGAGAAAATTACTGTCTTAAACATAGGAATATGTGGTATATTCGAAATTGGAGAGAAATGTCCCATAGGTCATTAAATAGGTAGCCTTTCAAATAGTTTTTTCGAGCTACAATCCCATTTCGAAGCACTGTGCGTTCCTTCGACCGAGACTAGTATCGATAGTATCCTCGAAGTGTCTCCAGGAACTCGTCCGATCCCTGAAGGCCCCTGCACCTCCTAAGTACCTCCACAAGTTCCGCTCTGCCGCTTGGAACGCACCGGATGGGCGCAATGATTTTTATAACCCCCCGAGGATCAGACGAGGGGTGCTCCCGGCTTCCTGTTCTTTTCAATGTCCCTTTTCCAAAAGGTTCTTATTATGCATTGTCAAAGGTGAAAACGGTGCCGCCTTTTTGGTTTAAGGGGAGCCCTTCTTTTTTCTTCACTGTTTGTTAGTGCCACCATCCACTTGACTTTTCACCTCAACCATCTGCCGCAACAATCCGGAACGGTTTATGGGCGACGCGAATCGGTTGATTTGAGCGAATAATTGTCATCCCACTTCTTCTGCGATCGAATTTATTCATGCCAGGAGCTCAATTGGTGGTTTATTAAATTACCGACGTATTGATAAAAAATAAAATAGTGATAGCTAAATGAATATTGAGGTTCTAATAGGGTGTGCTCATAGGTCGGAAATTTCATTTTTGACCTCAAATCCGGGTTCAGCGTTCTCAAAAACCCCCGTGAGCCATTTTCTAACTGAAAATTCCGTCTGGTTGAGCCAGAAAAGAGCTTGAAAGAGGCGCGTGACGTCAGGATTATTTGGGCACTGAGGTGACTGAGGACAGGCAGGAGGTGACGTCATCATTAGGTATTAACTTCAAGGCCCTTGTATGCTAATAGGATACCCTTCATGTTGCACAATTTCGGAAAGCTCTCGCAAACACCTATGATTTGGAAAAGGAAAAATAAACCCATTAATACTAACATTTAAAATTTAAGATTATTGTATGTACTCTCCGGCAGACGGCTATTATTGGCGGATATTATTTATGTATATTATTTCTAATCGATCTCTCTATCAAGTAAGTACTTCTGTAATGTTTGTTGTTCAAATAAATATGTTTTTCATTCATTCATTCATTCATACTCCCGCAGGTACTCCCATAGGATCTCTAAATCAAGATCAATGAACCATGTATTCATCCAATTCACTCGATCTCCCCTTCATAGGAGAACAACATGCAGTAGCGTGTCGTTTGCTGTCGCAATGAAATCCAATGAAGATGATCCTAATCAATCTCGGACCAAACACTCTCAACGAAGTCTAAATCGCCTCTTCACCATCAGTCAATCACGTCTCAAATATCTCGTCCACCAAACCTACGTCAACCCAACTGCTTCCACTACGTTGCGCAACCTCATCCCTCATCAAACTCATCATCAATGAGGCTTCCAACTGTCGTCCTCGGACGTTTTTCACATTCCCGCTTATTATTCCGTTCCGACGTGTCGTCCATTGTGTCAACTTTAGCGTTTCAAATCGCTTCACGAAATCGCCCCCGAATTCCCAAACTTATAAAACCATTATAACATAACCCTCCCGGGTTTTTGTCCTCGGCGATAATGTTGTATTCTCAGGCGCGTCGGATGCTCGCGTTTCCTCGTTTGAAACGATTACGATAATTATTATCATTGTTGCCGCGGAGGATGAGCATTATAATAAAATAAAAAAAGTGACCCTGTTTTTGTCGAGTGTCGTTCTCGCACGGTGTAGCGACAGCTTTATGAGTATGAATAGCGGACAGAGGTTTTTCCCATACCTTATCTGACGATTCGCGCTTTGGAGCATAGTTTCTGAAACGAGCTATCTTTCTGTACAGGTGAGAATCGCTATGTGAATTATCTCGTTCATTCTCATTCGAAAAGCCGATTTTGGTATATTATTCATTTATTCCCAATAATAAACCTTTGGGATCGAGCCAGAAATAATTTTTTTCAACCACACTTGAAAATTAGCTATTTTACTTTCAAGATATGTACAAAATATTCCAAAACCTAATAAAATAAAATAATCCGTCTGTCCGCCGTCAGCAGCAATTTGCTCAGTTCTCATGCATCATCCCAAGAAACTATTATTTCGTAATATGTCTCATAGGTTGTGCCCAAATTTTGTCGTTATTACTGTCAGTCATCTCCAAGGGTAGAAATTAATGTATAACATTTTGAAATCGTCCTGCTTCAATGAGGAAAGTGTGAATTCTTTCCAATGTCAAAAAGGTAGTGAGCCGAAAGAGACTTTCCGAAGCAGTGTACGACCAACCGGCTGCTCCTTAAGCTAGTAATACGTGTTGAATAGGAGAAATACGAAAACACAATTGTGAATCGAAAATTGATTTTGACTAGAGAAAGTACAGGAAGATCCACCCATACTGATTGAGAGCATTTTTGCAGGTGGTACCCAAAACTGAAGGAGAACTGAAAAATAGAGCTCACAGATTAGATGAGTCCAGAATAGAGCTCACAGATTAGCCGAGTCCAAAGTAGAGGTTACACATAAGTTGAGTCTAAAACAGAGCTTCCACATCAGCTGAGTCCAAAATAGAGATCGCAGATTAGCTGAGTCCGAAGTAGAGGTCACACATAAGTTGAGTCTAAAACAGAGCTTCCACATCAGCTCAGTCCAAAATAGAGATCACAGATTAGCTGAGCCGAAAATTGAGCTCACGTAGGCCCAAATCAGCCAGTAATTTTTAGGAATAGCAACGGAAGAACAGTTGAAAATTCGATTTTTAAACTCATATACGGATTTAACGGTCTCAAAAACCCTTAGCTGTTTACCAATTTTTAACTGAAAATGTCGTCTGAAAAATAGCCATAAAATAGCTGGAAAGAGGTGTGTAATGGCATTATTTCGGGGCTGATTCTTCACCTAGATGGGGGGGGTTGCTGACATCATCGTTATTATTTTCAAGACCATCTTGCTCATAGGATCCCCCTCATGTTGCACCTTGTCGGAAAGCTGTCAAGATATATAATTTGGAGAAAGAAAAAACAATCATGCGCACGCCCCATTTGAAGCGTGTTTTCGCTCGAAATACCAATATTAGGTCAGATTAGACATGTCTCATGTACATACGAGTATATTATATTTTGACCTTACTAGAGCTGATGGAAAAAAAATCTTTTGATAAGAATAAGGATGTTATGTAGTACTCGTGCTTCAATGCATAGGTACGGGTACATTAACATTGGTTTGAATTTTGCAGTCCAACGTGAAATGAGGGCATTTTTTCAAATCAGAACCAAAAGCTGTTTTATGGCCAGAGGAGGAGTTCAGGAGTGGACCATGTTTTGGTCATCTTCTGGCGGGGATGAACGATAGTGTTGTCATCTTTTTTACTGGTATTCCTTTCAACTATAACTATAACTTCAAATTTGTGACAAAAAAAAAACTTGATCACCAGGTCCCTTGAAGATTCGGTAAGAGCGAATCTCTGCCTACCGAATGTCGCAGCTTCACTGAGGATCTTGTTTGTCATCCAAATCACCGAATCTCTTGCGAAAAACCAGCCAAACCCGATGACACGATCTCGAAATCCGACCACACGGAATCATTTCGGAATTTATGAGATGAGCTTGTCACAGCCTCACCGTTACGTTCATTCTTTCAACTTGTTTTTTCGGTCTACATCTCGAAGAATTCTGGTTTTCTGCCGACCGAGAGAAACAGCTAAAATCGTACACTTCAACCAGCTCCTTTTTCTATATGATATTTTTTTCCTTTGTAAACCTTTTTTTTTGTTTTGTTATCTTTTTCTTATTGCACCTTGTTATATTACATTATAACAAACACAGGTGGAATCCGGTGGTCGGTTTAAGTCCAGATTCCGGAGATAAACATCTCCCTTTCTCAGAGGCGTATAATTCGTACAAAATTGGCGGCTTAATTGGGAACAAATCCGTTTTCCTAATCGGGTCTTCATTCTCAAAGGCTACTTGTAGGACGACTAGGACGCCTTTGCCTGATTCTGTTTCGAATGGAAATTTGAAACAACTCACTGATTTTTTTTCAAGTCCTCCTGAATTGCGGACCGATTTCTCGCATTTTATTTTATTTTTAGTATTTTAAAAAAGATCATTAGTTTGTTGTTACTTTAAAATGAATTCGTAAGGAGTAAACAACCTAACTCGTTTGGCATGATTGTTTAGCCCATTGGGATTTACTATTTTCATTATGTCTCGTTCAGTTACCAACATACTATTTCATAATGACGTAAGTTGTATGAGAAATAGGTAGGTAATTTATTTTGTCCGAGTAACTTTCAATGAGCGAATTTTCTCGAGAATAATCACCTATTAGCATTAATTAGCAATTATGTATAACAATTGTTGAACCGTTACCTACATAAGAATGAACGATATTCAGGAGTGTAGAAATTCACACTTTTGACCTCAGATTCGAATCCTGCGTCTTCGGAAACGCTCCAAAGGCAAGTTTTCTCTTAAAACGCTTGGTTAAGTAAAAAAACAAAAATTATAAAAAATAAAAAAAAAACGGTCCATTCCCCCTCACTAGCTGTGCGAGGGGGACCAGTGAAGAAGCAGAGAATTTCAACACCCTTTTCTGCTCAACGGATATCGGATACCCCACCTTATTGGATGGCAATACCAAATTAATTTTTTTTTTTTTTTACTGTGGGTGTGGCAACAGCTAACTCGAACTTGAGCAGAAGGTTTTGCACCTTGTTGATATTTTCCTAAATTAGCAAATACGAGTAGAGATCAACTCGGACCCAAAATCGTCCTTTGTTCATTTATTGTTGACATTCGCCATGGCTACCGATGATCTGATTGTGAAAGAATTCATAAGAAATCATTTTGGAATCATTCAGGACAAGCCCCGCAGTTATGGCATGCGCAGGGGACTTCCTTCGAACTGATCGGGCTGAAGGCCTTGGGGTACTGTCTAGGGCCCAACCCGTACAACCCCCGAAAATTTAGTTGTAACTGTGGGAGAAAAGCTTATTGCAAGTCGCAAGCATCCGAGAACTCACACACATTACAAGACAGTAAAATACCAGTAAAATTCGATCGTATATTTTGATTTTAGAGGGAGAAAATGATAATCGCACGAGAGTGATAACAAAGCTTCCTTTGGCAGACTAGGAAATACCTCTTAAAAATAGATTTTGCAGTTCACAATCATACTACCTCTCCATAACCAATAAATATCATTACCTCACGGGGTATTGTGGTAAAGAATTGTAAGCAGATTCCAAATAATTCTATAGGTACCGCTTGATGCCTAGTACTAAGCACCTGTGTCTCATGTGCTCGTAACTAATATACTTGCCATCTAAAAACCTTTCTGATTACTAGGGACTGGCCTTATATGCACCGGAAAGTAGAAATGTATGCAAAAAAAACGCCCAAAATTATCAAACTATCTTTAGCATTGAAAAACTTTGGGTTTGAAGTGTGTTTATCAGTGTAGTAGTTCAAAAATGTCCCATTCATGCAACATGAGTTGATGAGCGAATTTTCAAAGAATCATTTCAACCGATTTGGTGGGTGATTCTTGTAGGAAATTTCATGCTGATTCGGATTGCACCATATGTTCCTATGTTTAGAATGGTAATTTACACCAAAAACCTCAAAAAACACGTTTTTTAATAGCGATTTTTGACACTTTGATTTTCAAAATTTGACCCCTAGGAGTACCTACTCCAAAAATGCTGGCCAACGAACTCATCCTTTCTTTCGATATTATTGACATTTTAAATTTTTTTGGATTTTTTATCCTGATTCCATGGTCAGATGTCGTCTGGAGTGGCACGTACGCCTAAAACTGTTTATACCTATAACTCAAATGCTCATGTGCTCATACCCAATGTTCCTACCGTCTAAAAACGTGTCTGATCGCACTCCTTCAGACACGTATGCCCGAAACTGCTCGTGGTTTTCCCAAGTTGCCGTTTTGTTTCTTGTCCCAAATTCTTCCGATTAACAGTTTTTCAGCGATTTTTGAAGCCCATTATAACTTAACCTCCCTTTCGCCAACTCCCTTGGCCCACATGATCATGTTCTGTTTACATAGGTACTCGAGATACTGTGGATAACTCAAATCCCCGTTAACCCATCCGCACGCGCTTCCACGGTTGCTCTCCCACGAGACTCGACACCTCCTTTTTTCGGGCGATGGAAATTAAGAAGCGGTCACTGATGGATATCTAACTCACTGAATTATGCTAATGAACATCCTCAAAGAGTAGGTAATTCTTCCCTCTCTCACCTCTGCAGTTTCTCTCAAAAGAATTACCTTCTCCCGATGGTGAAAAACGCGACACTTTACAAAAAGCGTTGAGTCCGATTTCCATTAGAGATAACATAATCCCGATGTAATAAACCCCTCCCAATGAATAACTTGTTTTTATTACTATTATTTTCTATATGAAATTAGTGAACTTCTGGGATACATCTCTCTCGAAATAGTGATAGCGATAATAATTAGACCGTGGCATAACGATTGTTATCGTTAAGAATACTTTTATATTAAAGCTCATTTTTTAACTTCTCAACGAGCGTTGTTCTTAAATTAGTTTTGCCCGTTTTCGAGATTGTTAATTGTGAGGTTGTATGGGAAAATCCAGCACGTATGAAGTAGTTGTAGTGGTCATGAAGCAACGGTCATGCATGATTTCCAACGATAATACTCTGACGATAAGCAGTACTTACCTACGTCAGAGTAATAGAGACTGCACGTGGAACCATTTGAGTGAACCGATTTGAAGATTAACCGATAATCAAGGTGATGACGTGTTATAATGATGAATGTGATGAGCCTATTGCTACCATGACCGAAATGGCCATCCTACTGGAGTTCCCTTGGCAATTAAAAATGTATTTTTTATTCATTTAAAATTTATTTTTCATCTACTTTATTTTAGCGAATTTCTGAAGAAAATGAAGCTATTGCAATGGC
>JAEMON010000002.1:7884824-7905648 GCA_030264115.1 Lygus lineolaris | reverse complement strand
ATCGAAAGAAAGGATGAGTTCGTTGGCCAGAATTTTTGGAGTTCTCAAAGGGGTCAATTTTCAAAATTTAGATTCAAAAATCGCTAAACACGTGTATCAAACGGTGTTGAAACGCTTGCATAAGAGTCTGCAACACATTGGGTCATTTTATATCTTTAGTTCTCCCAATATTCGGATCACCTGCTATGAATCAAATCATCGAAACACCAGCTCAATGAAATCATTAGAAATTAACAAGCGGTTGAACAATCATGTTCACAATATCAATTATTGAGAACGATCACCTGAGTGTACACAATTATTCAAATAACCATGCTCATAATTCAGCTTGTTGGCCACGCACTTCGCAATAGTTAACATAATATGTGGGATGAAAAACGACGAGTACTATTTCCCTAGCAACGACTCGGTTGTAAGCGGAAATCATCAGAGAACCGACCTTAACGCTTTTTGTTGACGCTTTCTTCGTTTATGTGAGAAAGTAAAGACATAAAATGTCAAAACATGTTTTTTGAGGTTTTCGGTGTGAATTACCATCTTATAGGAACATATGGTATATCCGGAATCAGCGTGAAATTCCTATAAGAATAACCCAACAAATCGGTTGAAATTATTCTTCGAAAATGCGCTCACCAACTCATGCTGCATGAATGGAACATTTTTTTTTTTTTTTTAGGTTAGAAGTTTCGGGGATGAAGGTACAAGCTCCATATGTACTAGAAAAAAAATTCTTGGTTCGTCTTGGCGTATTTTTCCTGTAAATTTCAAGCCGAAAGCCTGCCAATCAGGCTCTCGTGGAAAAGTTGAAGTAGACTAATAAAGTGGACTAATAAAACCTTGTATTTAAGATGATTTGCAGTAAACAGCATATATACCTACCCAGCTGCCCCTTACAGCGGCTTCAATGCATATCCATCATCATTGGTTGAATTTGAATACAAAATGAAACTGGCTTCAACAACAAACTAGTGAGTGTTGATGTACAGCTCAATCTCCCCAGACTGACTCCACAACTCAACATGGGTGACGAATCAAGGTCAAAGGATGGAGTTTTGCTTTCACCTTATCTAACATGGTGAAAAGTGAAATATTGTAGGTATTTTTACTTTCCTTAGTAAACCTGAAGGTGAATGGAAAGTATTGCGATCAGCAGAAACCCCAATTTCTGAAACACCACCTTTAACTGGTCCAAATCGACATCAATTTTCTCCACGTTTTGGAAAAGTGTAAGTAAGTCCGTATGTTTTAATATTGAGGTCTCACGGTCTTAGAGTTTCATCTTACCTTAGAAGAGATCTCACCATTTTGGCTACGTTCTATGATGTTGCGGACCATAATAGTGGATTTTCATTTCAATGAATAAATGAGAAAAATAAACCCTTACGACGCGCCCGCCGCCCACCAGCCAAGAAACGGAAGCCAGCCTCCCAGACCGTGTAGGTATTATTGGATGTAAAAAAAAACTATACTCATATTCTTTTTCATCTCTTTTCATACATGAAATTCATTTTATAAGGCGCTTTTTCTCGTTTTGCGAGGAAAGGGGATTTCAGCTTAACTAACGCGATCGCGTGATCGCTTCGGGTTATTAATGTTTCTTTCTCGACGGAGTAGGAAATGATGTTTTTTCTTGGGCATCCGCATGCACTCCAACATACGTGTAATCTGACCGACAGAGTCTTGACCGGGGAATATCCACATTTTTCCTCATCGACCTAAGTGCAGGAGAGCTCCAGATGTATGGGCACTAGCTTTGTAGAGCAAAGCAAGAAGTAGCAGTGCTCAAGCAAGAAGCATTCACGAAACTTGAGAATGAGCTGAAGAGGTTAAGCGCAAGTCAATACATGAGAATCTAGCATCACGACGGCTCTGAATAATACCTTGAATACTGAAGCATTACAATAATTGTTCTGGTTATTCTGGTTAATTCTGGTTATCTTCACTCATTTTATTATAAAAATAATATTTATTGCACTTCGAAAGCAAAGAAACAGACAGGATTCTTATCACTGACAAGAACCTCCATCACGAAACTATCGATATCTCTGTCAGTATTCGAGATATCGACTTGATATTTTGTGAGCATACTCTCGATATGTTGGGGAGTTCAAAAATGCGAAAACATCAAAAAGGGCCACTAAGCGATGAAGGCCCTTTTTCCACCTGGCGCCTCAATTTCCAATGCTTCAAATGTGGGAACTTTGTTGAGAGGTTAGGAGTTCAATCCATCATTTACATTCACGAGAGCTCTAAATAAACTGATCACCTTGTTTAGCGATTTCGTCAAGCATCACGATAGCTCGAGAATGAGGAGTTGTTTTGACGTTGAGAATCCAAGCAATTAGGATGGCTCCAGATATATGAGAACTTGCTGTGAAGCAGAATTTAGTTCTTGAGGATCAGTCGGTATTAGATAAAAACACAGATTAGGCCAACGTTTCGGACAATTTATTATCCGTCTTCTAGCTTTGCAACCTCAACTAGCTACCTAGTTCACTGCCAACTCCCAACTCAGTTGTTTAACATAAATATGAAGGGTAAGGGGAAAGAACAAGGAATGTCACCAAAAAAAAATTTTTTTTTGGGGGGGGGGGGGGGGGGGGGGGGGGGAAGGAGCACATTTTTCATTTTGAACTTTAAAAAAATCAATATTTTTTGCGTTAAAGTAAAAAAAAAATTTTCCAACACCCATGAGTTCCATTTAGCACAATGTAAAACTTTTTTGACTCCGAATACTAACAGAATCCGCTATAGCGATCGAATTCGGAAAAAATGGACATTCCCTGTTCTTTCCCCTGACCCTTCATATATAGTAGTAGCACATATTACCCATTATTGTTTTGTATTGCTTATCATAATATCATGAAACTTATCATCTTAACTTAGGTGATCTGATGCACCAGCCATTGATTACAGCCCTGAGGATGGATAATAAACGATTTGAAAGGTTGGCCTAATATTTATGTATTTTTATCTACCCATCGATTCTCAATAACTAAATTCTGGTTTATACTCGCGGTCAGAACCTTCATCAATGTAATATGCAGAACAACCACGCGATATCCGGAATTGTGACGCAGCTTCTTCTTGATTAACTTAGTTTAAACCTATAGTCAAGAAGGCCAAAGGTTACAACGTCGCACTCACCTCAGAGGGGACCAACATGGCTGTTCCCCCTACCACACCAGCTCTTCAGTAGCACAAAACCACATCGTCCTTGCCTCAACCACAACCGAACGTTTATACGACAGTACCTAATCATCACGATAAGATGGTGGAACTGTATTGATTGGGAAAAATATATTATTGTATAGGTTGAGAAAAATCTTAAGTGATTGGTGAAAACTAACATTTAACGGTACTATTTTGTCGCTCAAGAAGCAACACGCCCTATGAACCAAATCCCAATTTTTCAGGAGGAGGAAAAAACTGAATCCAGTTTTGGATCACCTGTCCCTTTTTTCCCGTTATTCAGTCACTTCTTGGCTTCCAGTAGTCTTCAATACTGAAAAAGTACCTATTAATTAAAGAAATTATGAAATTTAGGTTGATATGGGGTGTTGTCCTAATAGGTAATTGAGGTATTGAGGTAGATGGGGGTGTTGTTTTTCGAGTATTTCTCGATTCTGTAGTCTAGTTGAAGCAATTTTGAGATAAACCAGTCGATGCAGCGTGAGAAATCGAATAAGAATCAGCCAAAACCTCATTTTCGTGAAAATAGTCGATAGGGCGTGTTGCTTCTTAAGCGACGATTTATTATTTGAATGAGAAAATATTAGGTTTATGTAGGTAAGAGAGTAGGTACCCGTTATAATGCTAATCGCAGTATCAAATCAATAATAATCGGCCTAACTATATATAGATACATCGTTTATTTGTTTAGGTTCAACCACCGTTGCAAGAGTACCTTTCTGACGTACCTTAGTTACTTGTCTAAAACTGAATCACGAGAGAAAATGTGAAATTTCCATCCTATTATTAGGAAAATAGAAATATTCATGAAGTTGAAACGAAAACACGCACTTTGCGAGAAGCCGAAAATACTTAGAACGCCATAACGCCCCAGCCTCAGCCTCGAAAATGATCTTTGAAAAGGGGGAGGGCCGTAGCGTAATCAAGACTGTCCCTCTTTTGTTGTGTGGATTTTTTATTTCGTTTTTTCGGGAGGGCTTTTTGTTTTTTAGGCAGTTGGAGACTGGGGCAAACGAGAAGGGACTGCAGGTAAACTTGAGGAGGTCTCGAAAAAATCGTCATGGTATCTTCCTTTTATTCGAGGGTCAACATTTTGGTGGGTGCCGTTCAAACAATGAAATGTTGGGTTACCCAATGTTTATTCCGAAAAAAGCTGGGTCATACCTTCAACCGAACCAACAAAATGAATACCTATATCATTATTTCTTACCTCAGTATGTAAGTGAAGATCTGCTGATCATCCAGAAAACGCATCCGAGAGTTCACTATTGAATATTAGCACATGTTGTCCAGATTATTACTAGTTCAAATTACCTTGAATTAGTGGAAAACAGTTTTTAAGGTGAAAAATTGTGACCTTGGCAGGAATCGAACCTGCTACCTCTGGATTTCTAGACCAGTTGATCCATCAAACGGCCACTGGTTTGATTAGGTAGCAGCAGTCAGTTCCACTTTTTCACCCTTTGTCTTATTATTTCTTGTTATAACTGCGCTCCATTAGCCTTTAAGACTATCACAAGCTGATTGTCGATAGGTGCCAACATTATATCAATTAATTTTAATTGAACATCCCTGTAGGTAACAAGCCTTTCGGCCGTGATCAATATTGAATCTCCAAGGGGTATCAATTGCGATCCAGGGTTAAAATTGACTTGAATTAGTGGAAACCGTTTTTAAAGTGAAAAAATGTGCCTTCGGCAGGACTTGAACCTGCTCCCTCGGGATTTCTAGCCCAGCACTCTGGGGGTCTAAAAGCCTACTGGAGCACAGTTATAGCCTCAACTGGTTAGGGTGCTGGACTAGAAATCCAGATGTAGCAGGTTCACATTATATTTGAAATATTTGAATTCTATTGGTAATACCCCTTCCTGCTCGAATTTATCCCATTAAAATGACCTGACAACCAAGCTGGAAACTTCATTCAGAAAGGACCAAATATCCGTGACTTGAAATCAAAATTGTTGATATAGGTACCTACAAGCAAAGATTTGAGGTTTTTGAGAAATGAAATTGTTTTTCCCTGACAAGAAGACTCACCAGTCTGAAATAACTTGAACCACTTAGCATATTCCCCTGAAATTTACTTATGTGTCCTATTGAATTGAGAATACACAAAATATATCGCCATTATTTATTACTTTTTGTTATAGAGTCCTTTAACTTACTTTGAGATTAGAAAAATATTACGGATGAATCATTATCGAAGAAGTCTTCTAATCCTATAAAGTTGATATTCTATACAAACAACTACGACCATTAGAATTATCGCAAGCGGCATTGAGTAATATCCTTTGAGGATTATATCAGAGTTCTGATAGCATCGTGATCGTCGTCATCAGATTAAAACGGTGAGACCATTACTTGAATTAGCTAACTATACTAAGGACTTGTAATGATTCAGTTTTGATGGCACAAACGGTAGATAAACGCAAAGTCTAGTCATTAAAATGTTCAAATCCAAGACACGAACACGAACAAAATGATGATTCGACTGTCATAAATTCCTAGGTAGACTCGTATTGGTGGTTATTGTGATTGGTAATCCCAACCGCCTTTGCGTGAGTCAATGTACGAGTACCTACCCTATATTTACCAGCAAAGTATTAAATCAGGGATTACAAGGTGTCCCAGGATTCAGTGCAAAAACTTCAGACATCGATTCTTCAACCAATTTTCAACAGAAAGAGTCTCTTCAAGTTTTTATTCATACCCTTATTTTGGTCGGTTTTTTTTTTTCTCTCAAGATTTTTTTTCGTTTTATCGACTCTACACCACTAAAATGGACATAACTCCCTCCATTTAATGTATAAAATTGAAAAAAAAAACACCGTTGGAAAGAGCGTCAAATTTCCTGTTATATAGAGTCACATTAAAAATCACTCAAACTGTTTTTATTAAACTCTTGTAGAGCCTAAACTTCAATTTCTGTCGTATTTCACATTTCAACAAGGATTTCATCACTGGTTTCCCCCTTATTTTGTCATGAAACCCGTTTGCTAGAACGGGAAAAACATCTCCGTTACTTCAGCTTTCCAGCGGTGTAATTATTTTCAATTTTATTGTAGAAATCAGGTAGGGAAATCACGTTTAAATGCAAAAAAAGTGTTTTTACTTTTAGTAAACCGAGTATTTCGGTTTAACCAGAGGGGTTAGGCACTGTTTCCCACCTAACTTTTCACGCTGAATCGAATGGTGTCACTCCTGATTCATTTTGACTCATATAAAATGGATAATTATCCGAAATTCCATCAACTCACAAAAACGTGGTTTCAAAAAAACTTCACGAGCCACTTTTTGTTGTAAATTATAGTTGTAGAATCGATCCTAGAAGTTTTTGCACTCAATCCTGGTACACGATGTACACATGGCCTACGAAGGAAATCATATAAATTCAACTATACTATTAAACAAGGCACCACATTCCACGCCTAGTGTAAAATTCAAAGTTTCAACATTACATTACCTAGTTGTTTCAGCATTTCTTCTCATTTGTCTTGATGAGGGTTCAAGGTATTTGATGAAACAGCGGGTATATTCGAAATCAGCTCTAAATTCCCTGTAATAGTAGCCCAATAAAATAATTCTGATCTTATTTCAGTAGACTAAATTTTCTATTAGAAATCAATTTATATTTCTAATTAGAAATTGCAAGAGAAATGTTCACTTAAAAATTTTTCATTGAGTTTATGGTGAACATTTTTGACCGCCCTGAAAAATAATACGCGTAAAATTCAACATTTTAACTACTTCAGAACATAATTTCTCTATATGGAACATTATTATAAATTAATTTGTTTGAACGCCCACATTACAACACGAACTATGCACCTAAACTTGCTTTTAAATTATTTATTGAAGCCGGATAATCAATGGATTAGTTAAGTACTGGAGAACCGAGATTTCTAGTTTGTATAATACTTTCTTCGTTAATGAATTACAACATTCAAAATTCAAACACGACTCGAGTATGCGGGTTGGCTCTGGAAAATTCGATCAACGGATTGAACGGAACCAGTGTGAGTGAGGGAATCCAAAAAATCTGGTCGTTCCAGCTGATTATTGCAAGCCAGCCATATGAGAACGGTGAAGGAAACGTTTTACACCATCTCTGAAAAGGCAGTTCATTTCAGTGGCTTATCCCTCATCAGGGGGTCTCAGAAGTAGGCTAAGCCGCGGCTTTGGGGCTAACACTGCCAGGGGCATTGGCTTTGGTCACGTCGTTAGTCTCCCGAAATACCTCAGCAGGTAGAAGGGGAACGTGGAAATCGTGGCCGGAAGGAACCGGTACAAAAATTAGGTTTCCTTTTCAATATTTCACAATTGAGTTTCATTTTTTTCATCAGCGAGAGAGGTGTAAAGATTGAGAATCGAGCGAAAAAAGTCAAAAGAAAGAAGTAAATAAAGCATTCGAAAACGGGCGGTATAATAAAAAGTGCGTGGAGAGAGACAGACACGGAATCAAAATTGTTCAGAAAGCTTTGAAACAAAACAACAAAAATGGAAATTAAGATTTTCCATTTTTTTTACTTCATGCACGAACACAAAGCTTTCTAGCAAAATCGTGGACCTGCAGCGGCAGTTGAAAAATTAGTCGATCTCCAGAAAGGGCAGAAAATCTTGACTCATGTTGCACTTTCTATCAGAGTTATTACTGAGATCTTCCAGTTGTTCAAACCAAATATGACCTGTATAATGGCTCATTGACATTGAAATAAGTGATAAAGAATTTTATGAGCGGCCAATATCCACAATAAGGCACTTGTTCCAGTATGATAGTAGGTTTACAGTTTGAATGGCATTTTAGAAAATAATCATTGGAATGACAGGTAGCGAAGAAAAAAGCTTACAGAGTAATCAACTCCTGGTTGGAATTGTACCCTCTCAAAAAGAATATGCGGAATGACAGCACAAGCCCTGAAAATTCCAACGGAATTGGTCGATGGTTTGGAAGTTGACAACCATTTAAGTTCGCGCATGCGCAGAAGCAATATTACTGATCCAATGTTACGAAATTTGTCGTCCTCAACTAACTACCCTACAAATTTGAGCGAATTCGGTCAATTAGGAATTGAGAAACCGGGGTTTCAGGAAATTCACGTTTGCACATGTGCTCACGCTACTAGTGGTTCGATGGGGATGAAATTGATCTCTGAAAATGTTATCAAATTCGGATCATTGTTACTCGTAGTTTTGCCTGGGACAAGGATTTGACCACAGTCAGACACGGAGCCAAAATTGTTCAGAAAGCTCTGAAACGTAAAAAGCAAGTGGAAATTTTGATTTTTGAGGACAACATTTTTCTCAGTTCTCGCAAGAATACAAGGCTTCCTACCCTGTGAGGGAGCAAAATAAAACTGGCGAAAATGGAATATTTGTATTGAATGTCGAGCAAATGCATCTGGGATGGTTCTCTTAAACACATGCTGCGCTAACCTGTGCCCAATGATCTACACTACTAATAATAGAGTGATCCACCTACGTACTAATAAACAGAGTGATCTACCTCGATCTATAATACATCTATAGATCTGCAACTAAATAAATGAGCTCCGACAGCGCATTCTTCTGGCGAAGGCCGAACTATTTGGGGTCTTTGTGGGTGGGTTATTTATTTACTGAGCTCGAATGATAGGTATAACAACCACGCGATATCCACACTCTTCCGGACTTGTGACACGGCTCCTTCTTGATAAACTTGATTTAACCTGTAGTCAAAAAGGCCAAGGGTTACAACGTTGCACTCTCCTCAGAGGGGACCAACATGGCTGTTCCCCCTACCATACCAGCTCTTCAGTAGCACAAACCACATCTTCCCTGCCTCAACCACAACCACACGGTTATACGGCAGTAATCATCACTATGGGATGGAGGAACTGACTTTATTTGCTCTGCCTCAAGTTCCAACACCAGTGATTTATTTGGGGTTTTTGTGGGTTATTTATCTATCAAGAATGACTGTAGGTTAAATCAAGTTTATCAAGAAGGACCCCTGTCATAAGTCCGGAAGAGTGTGGATATCGCGTGGTAGTAACCCACAAAGACCCCAAATAGATCACTGCTAATTGGAACCTAAGGCTGACCAAATAAAGTCAGTTCCACCATCCCTTAGTGCCGAACTACTTGTCAGCTGAAATCTTCCCCTATGTCCCGCTTTTCCCTCTTCTGGAATGTCACCCTGCTATGAAAAATTCCCTCAAGCTATCTGCACAGTCACTGAACTTTAGTCTCAAACAAGTTTTGAAAAACTGTGAAAAGAGAAAACGTTTGTTGAAACTGATAAACCAAACGAGATGTACAAAAGGCAAAAGCATCAATATTGCGGTAATTAGAAAATAGGAATGAGCAGTACTGCCAAATTACAACTGACCACTGTCGTTGCTCTATACTTCGGGTAAGAACGTACCCAAAATTCATCAAAAGTAAGAGATGAACTCCAAAGAATTGATCTAGTTTGCTGATGATTGTAGTAGGGATTCAGCCAGAGATGAGGACCCCCACACCCACATTCTTTATTATTTATTCCGTGTAAGTGTCGAAGTCTTCATCTTTCTCTGAATCCCGACTACAATCATCCGTAAACTACCTACTCAGGGTTTATAAGAACTCTTAATATAACATTATTACTACTTAGGACCAATAAGTTTAAAAAACGGATAACCTACCCCATGCTCTAACCATTTTAGCCTTGCACATTTCACATTTTTTTTCAGCCAATTTTTCAATGGATTTTTGATGGTGTTGGTGGCATTCCCCCTATTTCATCATTCTACAGGGGGGGGGGGGGGGTGTAAAAAATTCAATTTTTCGAAACTGAAATCATACACAGCTGATCCTCCAGGGAAATCGAAAAACAAGAAGAATGCCGCAAATCGCATCAAAATCAATTAAAACTTGGCTGAGAAAAATTGGAAAAACTGAATTATATGGGTCCTTGGCCCCTTAATGATACTGAGGATGATGATTTGTTGCACACGCATGGGAGGTGAAACCTTTTCATTCGAGATGATCTACAATTCTATTACGATCAACCGAATAATTCAGTGATGAATCTTCACAACACGATCTACAACGATACACGCAACAATCTACGTACCTCATCCTCGTACGTGACGAACTCGACATCAGAGCCCGAAGAATGGCACGAATCCGAATCCATGGCGTCCATATTCCGACCAACATACCGGTCCGAGCAGCTACGGCAGACTGAAACGGCTCCCAGACCCGACGGAGGTTTAGAGGGTTTATACTCTGTAGTAGGAAAAGCCCCGGTGTTGTTAGGACCAGGCGAAGGGGGGACTATTGTGTTACTTGCTCTCTCTCTCTCCCCCTAACTTCTCTTCTTCCGGCTAATCCTCTTTATCCGATTAGAGTCTAAATCCCCGTGACCCTCGCTAAACCCGGCCTGCCGGAGTCCCCTCGGCTATTCCTATACCTGCCGCCCGCCTTCCACCGTCTATTCAACTTCATAACTCCACAACCAGAACCGAGAGATGTTTCCACTCTCAATCAATGCTTCGATTATCGAAAAGACCAGTTCGATGTTCGGCATTACAGCGGCAAGCATGGGTGGATTTAGGTCTTGATATCTGCACCTCTGGGGCGCACACACTCCGGGGGGGGGGGGGGGGGGGGCTACCCCCACTTAAAGCATCCGAAAAATAATACCTTTTTAATACGAAAAATAATAACTTTTGGTTTATTATTTTCAATAATGAACCTTTGGAAACGAGCACGAAACAAAATTTTAACCCACCTCAAAATTTGAGGTTTTCATTTCAAGATACGTAGAATCCAAAAATCGAATTAAAAAAAATCCGTCCGTCCGCCGTACGCGGCACTTTCCTAAGTTACCATGGACCAAAATTGATGAAATTTGGTATACCGGCCCCTTTGGGGTCTAGTTGTGCCGCGAAGCTTTTCGTTACTGTCAGCCTTCTCTAAGGGGTAGAAAATAGGGGATGAAATTTTCAAAACGCCCTAGCTCGAAAATTTCAAATAGGAAGGTATATTTTTTCCATCGATTTGAAATAGAACAAAATTTTTAGCGTCGAATGAGACTTTGCGGAGCGTTTTAGGACCAACCGTGCGCTCCCTGTAAGGACTTAAGGGTTGAACGAAAAAAGAGAACAAACACGATTGTGAATCGCAATTCTTCCCGAGTAGGCAAAATTTCCGTACAAATATCAGCTGTTCAAATGCAACTTTCTTTCTATTCCACCGAACCAAGTTTGTTGTTTTCTTTTAGAAGCTTCCTTAGTTACTGCATTTCATTAAGAATGAATTATACAACTCTCCGATAATAATAATAATTACAAGGAGGTACCTACTCATTGTCGCCAAGAGATGATTGTGAACCTCGCAGGTAGGTGGGTATTTTATGTCAATACGATCTTTGTAGATGGGCGATGGGCGGGTTAAAATTATTATTAAAATTAGTTGGGCGGGTTAAAGTTATACCTACGTGTTGCAAGGATTTCAAGTTTTACGCATGCGCAGTAGATACCACTGATCCGATTTCGATGAAACTCGTAGGGTACCATCAAACCTTCGATCTTCAACTACCCTCCAAATTTGAGCGAAATTGGACCATTAGGTCGCGAGAAATTGATGTTTCGAGGATTTCACGTTTACGCGTGCGCAGAGGCTACCGTTGGTCGGTTGGTAATGAATTTCATAGGGGACCATCTAGCTTCTAACCCGCGTTATCCCTGAAAATTTCATCAAAATCGGATGAAAGTGGAAGTTGAGCGTGCTGCCAGTATTCTGGGACACACTGACAGACAGACAAGAGACCAAAATTGTTCAGGAAGGTCTAAAACGTAAAACGCGAGTTGAAATTTTGATGGAGGCAACAAATTTCTCACATCTCAAAAGTGAAAACAATGCTTCCGCTACCTTGGTAGCCTCGGAAGCAATACAAAGTCACAAGAAAACATTTGAATCAAAAGACTACTATTGAGTTAGTATTGCTTCATTAATATCTAATGTCTTATTATATTTAATGTTTTGTTCTAAGTTAGGTACCTCTTTTTGTTCCACCTTTACTATACAATCTTATTGATGCGCGAGTGAATCATATTCTGTGTAATAATCAAGCCCTCTACACATCGGTTATGTGTCTTATCGTAGTTTTAACATCTGAGACAAATAAAAATGATTCTAGATTATTTAAGAAATAAAATATTTTTTCCAACAAAATTCATGAAATTATAAAAGAAAACATTTTTAATCATCCGTGAAAAAATTATCATCCCAAAAATCTAGGAATTTAGGATTTAATCTGTGCAAGTGCGAAAGACCTCTCAATCAAGTTAAGTGTTCCATAATGTTATTGTTACCTAACACTTTATGTAGTACAGATGGATAGCAAAAGATAGTCATGCAGCATTAGTTGACGAGCGAATTTTCAAAAAACCATATTATACCCATTTTTGGTAGGTGATTCCTTGTAGAACATTTCGCGCTGATTCCGATTATAGGCACCATATTTTCGTAATTTAGGCTAGTCAATTACTCCAAAAATCTCAAAAACACATTTTTTTACCCTTAATTTTCAAAATTGGAAACTCCAAAAATTCTGGCCACTAAACTTTTCCCTCCTTCGTTATTATAATTATATTATTGACATTCGACATTTTCTTGGATTTTTTTAGAGCGTACCTTGAGCGTCCCGGACCGATTTTTATGAAGGCGATTTCCATAAAACTTGCAAAACTTAAATTTGTTGTTGTCAAAAATTAAAATATATCTAAAAGATCATTAAAATAGCAATAATAATAATAAATATTGATAGAAACCGAGAGTTATTTGTCTGTACAACTTATCAAATTACTGATGGTACGATCTCGATGACGAATTTTGTAAAATGATGAGAAAGTTCTCAGCCAGATCATAGCCTATAGTTTGTTGTTGTCCTAAGCCCTCTTAATTCGTCGTGAAATCGACCTTCCTACACAAACGTCATAATTATTGGCTGAAGTGAGATTGATTTTCTCGTTGTGGGCACTATTTGCGCTCACAGTCTACTCAAAATTTTACTGAAGAAAAAAAAACATGTGAGAGCGTACGTGTGTTGAGAAATTTCACGTAGAATCAGAATCTGTAATCAACAGAGGGGGGGTCCTATTTTGTTTTAAAAACAGATATTTTCCCCATTTTTTTAATCTTGATGTAATGTTTGGCGATTTTTTTTCCCTATAAATTTCGTTTATTAACCAACCTGACATATTACAATTTTTGCTAGCTTTTTGGGGTTTCTGGACCACTGTGCGGTGGATGGGCGGTTTTTTCTTCGGTTTTCGGATGTTCCGTATGATATTTTAAATATAAAACATGGAATTTCGAGGAGGTTACAACTTCTAAAACGTTCACTGTTCTAGAATGTTCACATTTTCACTGATGTTTTGCAATTTTCTATTTCACCTGTAAGAACGTAATGTGTTGTGGTGGAATGTTAAAGCTCTTTCTTACCTAATTTCGTGACAATCTGCGGTACTTAATCCAATTTCAAGAATATTATTATTTTCTGTTTGACCACATTTTCTTAACTTTACCGTCGCAAAAACTGACATCACCTACCTCGGAAGGACGAGGTCTACTCGCGAATCCCAAAAAACCGCTAAACCCATTACCAAAACCGCTGTATCGGCCTCTTGTGCAACGCCGGGTTGACTTTCAGCAATCGCTCAAACAAATCTCTTTGTTTTCTGTCGTCACCCGTATTTTTGCGGTATTTTTACGTTTTTTTTTTAAATATATTTCGCTGGGTGCAACCGTGGCGCCGTCACGGTGGGCGGATCCGGTAAGTGTCGGGATAAGCGGACCGTCACGGACTTGTATCGATCAGACTGCACCTGATTTACTTGTATTTCCTCTTCAAACAACAAATAATAATACTTGTGTACCAACTTCATTTTTAAACCTCATATTAACAGAGTTTTAAATCTTTGTACCAACTCAGGAATGTTTCTTGGCGTTGCCCTGAAAACAGAACATCTAAAATCGCAAAAACATTTAGAATTTCGATCAAATTCAATGGGGCCCATTTATGGATCTATCCTCAACTACGATACCCTCTGAATTTGAGCAACATCGGGATCATTACTAGATTATTGAAAATAATAAACCAAAATTTACGAACATAGAAAACAGCTAAAATACGAACACGACCCAACATGCACAATATTTACAACAAATTCATTAAAATCATAAGGAGCTAAATTTACGAGGTATGTCCTAATTTGGGCCCTGAAAATACCGACCAGATATTTATTGATTTATAGATATTATATAATATCTATAAATCTATAATTATCTGGTCACTA
Source organism: Lygus lineolaris (assembly GCA_030264115.1). Classification (NCBI taxonomy): domain Eukaryota; kingdom Metazoa; phylum Arthropoda; class Insecta; order Hemiptera; family Miridae; genus Lygus; species Lygus lineolaris. The sequence goes on along the minus strand of JAEMON010000002.1, from coordinate 7,891,132 downwards.
TTCTCAGGGCCCAAATTACCACATTCCTCGTAAATTTAGCTCCTTATGATTTTAATGAATTTCTTGTAAATATTGTGAATGTTGGGTCGTCATAGATACCACTACACGGGGCATCAGACTACTGTATTTCAGAACTCATTGGGGGAGATCTTCGGTTTTACCTAGAAATTCTACCAGATGAATAGTTTTGAGACGAAGTTCCTTCTAGTTTAGATATTTCTGCCCAACTTTAAATAAATTTCTAAAATGTTGCCAATTTTTTTAAACCAAAACTGGTCAATTTCATGCCCCTCCAAAAGGCTCGAGAGTGCGGCTGCATACGTCGCACACCCCTCAGGCCGGCCCTATCTGTTAGCACGATATACAAACATAGAGACAGAACGTAGCGAGTGTAGGTACCTAATAATGGCTCGTGCTCTTATCAAGTTCATCACGAAATCAACTGTTGACGTAGAAGACTCTATCGAAAGTTTATTGTTTTGGTTTCTCGTGACACAGTTTCGTCAGCGTGATCCATCAATATCCATCAGAATATATTTAGATCAGCCCACACCGATACGTCATTCCGAATCAACTCGGACGTCTAATATGTATGTACGACAGACAGCTGGGGTTTCATCAGTGGTCCAGCTGTTAGGTACCAACCTCTCCATTGTTTCCGTCATTTTCTGCAATTTGACATTTTAGTCATTTTTTTAGGCAAATTTTTGAAATTTTTCTCCATGGAAATCCGTTTCAGACCATTCTAGAACGATTCGTGAAATTTAACACTTTTTTAAATGTATATAATATATGTATACTACTACTACTACTTCTACTATGTATATATAATATATATACTACTGCTATAATATAAACTAGTTACTATGATACTAGTATATGATGTAGGGTTATCGAGGTTCGGTGATAGAAGATAGTTTTTTCCCAACGTTTCGGTAGTTTTAACAGTGCATGGTAGACCTACATGTTCACCATATTCATGTCACTCCGTCAAATGATCAACTCTGTAAGTACTTATCCACCTAAAATAGTGTAAATTTCCATTATCAACCAGGCATGAAATCCCACACATTTCCATAGTCTACAGGAGATCAAATTCGTCAATACCTACTAGTTCCATAAGTCAACCATAATATTCCAGTTCCACAATATTCCATAATATATTCTAGTTCCATAATATTCATTTGTCATTGTTTGTAGCCCTTGAAAATGGTGGAATAAACCATTGAAACGTTGGGAAAAAACTCTCTTCGACCGAACCTCGACAACCCTAAATCATACTAGTATGATAGTAGCATATACAGGGTGGTCCTAAACGTAACGGACTTAGTTTGAGGTCTTATAGGAAATTTCCCGCTGATCACAAATATACCACATATTAAGGGTCCCTGAATTAATCTTGACCACTTTTTTCGACGTATTTTGAGTGTTTTTAGAGCAATAAACACGGAAATTAAATTCTGCGTCGAATGAGACCAACGCCAGCTCTCAAGATTGTACCTGCTATGTTTGGCGAAATTTAGAAGTTTTGATCTGTTGATAAACTGCTTGATAGGAGCAGGAAGTATGAACTGTTGATAAACTGCTTGATAGGAGCAGGTAGTATGAACTTAAAATGTAGGTTTAAATGTTTTTATTGGAGAATGCTGTTTTCGAAGCTCCAATAAAAATATTTAAACCTACATTTTAAGTTCATACTACCTGCCTACCTTCCTGCTCCTATAAAGCAGTTTATCAACAGATCAAAACTTCTGAAATTCGCCAAACATCTCAGGTACAGTCTTAAGAGCTGGCGTTGGTCTCATTCGACGCAGAATTTAATTTCCTACAACGTTTATTTCGAGGTGTTTTTCGATTTTCAAGATAATTTCCGTGTTTATTGCCCAAAAACGCTCAAAAAACGTCGAAAAAGTGGTTTTTTGCGGAAAAAGTGGTCAAGATTTATTCAGGGACCCTTAATATGTGGTATATTCGTGATCAGCGTGAAATTTCCTGTAAGACCTCAAACTAAGTCCGTTACGTTTGGGACCAACCTGTATATGTATATTCAACGGTCGATACAAACCAACGGACCTACTACAGGATCCGCCTAAAAATATATACATATAGATATATATAACGTGCGTGCGTGTGTGTGTGTGTCATTCCAGACGATATCTGACCGAGGAATTGAGATAAAAATCTGAAAAAATTCCAAAATGTCAATAATATGTGATATTTGATTTTAATTTTTGGAGTGCTCAAGGGTTCAAATTTTGAAAATTTAGTTTCAAAAATCGCCAAAAAACGTGCTTTTTGAGGTTTTTGTGTAAATTACCATCTTAAACATAGGAACATATGGTATATTCGGAATCAGCGTGAAATTTCCTATAAAAATCACCCACCAAATGGCTTAAAATGAGTCTTTGAAAATTCGCTCATCAACTCAAGCTGCATGAATGGGACTTTTTATTTTATTTCCATGAAGTCTCACCAAGAAAACGGCGCTGTTGGGCGATGAAATTATCGCGCCGCTCGTCGACCCCCCCCCCCCCCCCCCCCCCCCCCCCCCCCCCCCCCCCCCCCCCCCCTAGGTCCCACGATATCAGGCTGGCGATCTCCCGAGTCCTTCCAGATCCTCTAAACAGATCCTCTAAAGGAAACCGGCGGGACGGGGCGCCGTTTTAACGGCGCTGACTACCTGCTCTTCGCTTCCTTTTCATTTTACCTGCTGGTCATATAATTAGCGATGCTCTTCACTATAAACCCTTCGCCTAGCCTCTCGCCTAAGCACAGGATCAATTAAAACCGGCTTACCTTCATAATATTAATCATACATTTTTTTTTTAAATCTTTTCCAAACAGAACATCGTCTGAACTCACAATTTACAGTCATAAAATTCAAACAAATCCTTCTAAGGGTACATTAACTTCAGGCTCTGATAGCTGTAATTATTTTGCAGAAATGTAGTAATAAAAATATATTAATTACCAGGAAGTTTCCTTATTATGATGTTTTACGCTTCCAGATACCATCATACTGTTATCTCCAGGATCCTGCATGCATTTTAATGAATATAGATAACATATTTGTATTAATAAAACAATATTTCCGGATGTTTATCCCCTTTTCACGGCCGCAGTGATAATTCGATTTTGATGGGGTATTTTCGCAAAATGATCGGAAAGTCCCAACTTAGATTACAGGCCGTAGGAGGAAATCTTGCTTATAGGAACGTTGGTCGATGGACGTCTTCCCTTAGGGAACGTCTTTCGTCAATGAATAGGCTCAGTTCATGAAGTTGTATGAATTTCGCATCTGACGGGTAGAACGTTTTAATGCAAATTAAACGATACCAGAACGATTTCTGTGCCAACTTACTGTCATTTTCAGCCAGTTTTATAAATTCATTCATCTGGATAGTGAGAGTTATTTTGCAAAGATAAGTTCGTTTCAGGCTTCGTTTACACTCAATCGCGACAATGCGTGATTTAGTGTGGAAAAAAGTCCCATTCATGAGTGTTAATGAGCGAATTTTCAAAGAAACTATTTGACCGTTTTGGTGGGTGATTCTTAAGGAAATTTCAAGCTGATTCCAAATATGCCATAATGTTCCTATGTTTAAGATGGTAATTTACACTAAAAACCTCAAAAACACGTTTTTTGACCCTTATTTTTCAAAATTTGACCCCTTGGAGTATTACGAAAATTCTAGCTAACGAACTCAGCCTTTCTCTTGCTATTATTTTCGTTTTTCTTTCTTTTTTTTTGGATTTTTACATAGATTCCAGGGTCATTATATCGTCCGGAGTGACACATTTATAAATAAATACGTATGAAGTGTTAAATTTAAGGAATCGTTATAGAATAATCTAAAACGTATTTCCATGGGGAAAACTTTCATAAACTTGCATTGCTAAAATTTTAAAGCCATTGAATTATCTTCATTTTTTCCCAAAAGTCGATGAAACACCCCAAGATCAGATACAAAGGTATCTTAGGGCCAAAATCATTTAGGGTTCGAATGTATAGGTACAGTACGAGGCAGTTATATCGACTTCCTAACGCATAAACTTCATGAATCGTTTGAGAACGGTCCAAACGGATTGCCACTGAGAAAATTTCCAAAATTTTGCAAAATTACAATTTTGAAGCCAGTGCAATAGCTTCATTTTCTTCGAAAATTTGCTTAAAAAAATGGGTACTTTAGTGTATTTTGAAGAAACAAAGTTGGTGATTGGAAGTTGGCATCTCACGTTTTGAATATACGAAAATGTACTTATGTACAATACTGCATTTGACTGAGACTGCATCTTTCATCTTCCACAGGCAGGTGTATGCCCTGATGATGGGAGAGTAAATTACACGAAACGTTGTAATAATCGGCTTATTCACAGGATTGCCCTCCACATTGGACCCTCCCCATCTTCTATTTGGATCACTCGAAATTTTGAGTGACGGTTTATCACTCATGGGATACTACGAAGAACCCAAATGTGCAGAAAAAATAGGAGTCCTATGAAGATAAATGAAGATAAAAAAGTTCCATTCATGTCAGTTGATGAGCGAATTTTAAACGATTTGGTGGGTGATTCATAATAGGACATTTCAGGCTGATTCGAATATACCATAATTTTAGTATGTTTAAGATGGCAATTTACACAAAAAACCTCAAAAACAGGGTTTTAAGCGATTATTGACTAAATTTTTTAAATTTGACCCCTTGGAGTACTCCAAAAATGCTGGCCAACGAACTCATCCTTTCTTTTGATATTATTGACATTTTAAATTTTTTTCGGTTTTTTTATCTCAATTCCTCAGTCAGATATCGTCCGGAGTGACACATATATAAATACATTTATGTACATGAATGTAGAAAAACCTTACATTTCGGGAATCGTTTTAGAAAGGTCTGAAGAAAATGTGAAGAAAATTTTCAAAAATTTGCATTATTTAAATTTTGAAGCCAGTGCAATAGCTTAATTTTTTTCTAAAATTCGATAACAAGACGCACTGGCGCGATAAGTTGTTCTTGAAATCTTTCGGCAAAATACTGAATTATGGCATAAACTGCCATATTGTATCTTCAAATCGTCTTCGCCATATAACAATGGTTCAAGACCAGAGATGGCTCATTAACAAAGTTTATTACGTTTCATATCTAATATTATATTGTGGTGATTCACTTGACTCAACATTAATTTATTACACTTAATGAATACGTGCAATCTTTAGGGACATTGTTGGCAAGGATGCACAGCAAATATTATATTATTAGTCAAGGTATTCTCAACCTATTTGCCCTTTTCAAACCTTGTTTCCTACTAATGATCGCTCGATCGCCAAAAACACGAACGAACCATATCGATCAACCCTTTAAAGTACTAACTAATAACTACCTCTTATCTGTCTGTCTCAAACCTAAGAAGGCGTTTCAAGTTCGTGTTTCTGACTAATAATAATTGTTCGATGGTTACAAATACGAAATTAAAACCATCTTGATCAATTTCAATAAGTAGACTTATATACTTAAGAAAGAAGGGGAAGTTCGTTGAGTAGTAATTTCGAAGCTTTCTTAGGGGTCATATTTTAAAATTTCGAATCGAAAATAGTTTTGAAAAAGATCCAGTCATGCAGCATGAGTTAATGAGTGAATTTTCGAAGAATGATTTTAGTCGATTTGGTGGGCTTATGGAGATTTTGCTCTGATTCCGAATATACCATAATATGTTCCTATGTTCAAGATGGAATTTACACCGAAAACCTCAAAAACCGCATTTTTAAGCGATTTTTGACTCTAAATTTTCAAAATTTGAACCCTTGGAGTACTCCGATAGTTCTGACCAGAGAACTCTGCCTTTCTTTTGTTATTATTAACATTTTGAAATGTATTTATTTATTTACTTTTTTGATTTTTTAAGTAGATTCCAGGGTCAGATATCTTATGGAATTACACATATACATACATACAAATACATTACACAGATGAAAAATGTTAAATTTCGGGAATCGTTCTAGAATGGACTGAAACGGATTTTGCAAGAAGAACATTTTTAAACATTCAAACACCTTTTGAGAATTATCTTCATGGAAATCCGTTCCAGACCATTCTAAAAATAATCCTGAAGATTTAAAATTTTACACTTGTATATATATGTGTCACTCCAGACGGTATCTGACCCTGGAATAGGGATAAAAAATATAAAAAAATTGAAAATGTCAATAATATCAAAAGAAATGTCAGTAATATCATAAGTTAATATCTAAAAATGTCAGTAATATCAAAAGTTCGTTGGCCAGAAGTTTTGGAGTACTCCAAGAGGTCAAA
>JAEMON010000002.1:7844020-7857293 GCA_030264115.1 Lygus lineolaris | reverse complement strand
GAGCTAGGGCGTCTTGAAAATTTCATCCCCTATTTTCTAACCATTTGAGAAGACTGACATGAACACAATTTTTAGCGTCGAATGAGACCTTTTAGGACCAACCGTTCGCTCCCTGCAAGGACTTAAGGGTTGAACGAAAAAAATAGCAGAAACACGATTGTGAATCGCAATTCTTCCCGAGTAGGCAAAATATCTGTTGAAATATCAGCTGTTCAAGTGCAACTTTCTTTCGATTCCACCGAACCAAGTTTGTTGTTTACTTTCTGAAGCTTCCTTAGTTACTGAATTTCATTAAGAATGAATGATACAACTCTCCGATAATAATAATTACAAGAAGGTACCTACTCATTGTCGCCAAAAGATGATTGTGAACCTCGCGGTAGGTGGGTATTTTATGTCAATCGGATCTTTGTAGATGGGCTATCTATACAGAGAAGAATAAACCGTTGTGTAATAATTTGCAGTGTTTTAATATGGCTTGACCAACGATGTAATGAAATATTCTATGACGAACTGATCGGGAATGGGGTCCACACAACGAAAACACCTCCTTTGCCGAGCTTTCGTGAAATTTATTCACTTCATCAGGGCTCAAAGGTAAGTTTAGAGCGGGAACATCACACCATTGTCAGACATCAATGAAAAACGTCTGCCAAGTTGGGTGTGGCACATAGCTTCCTCGTATCCATAACAAGATTTTACCTATATACAAAATATATATAAAAAAAATCATCGAATGGATTACTAACTGCACAATCCCTGAAAATTCCATCGAAATCGAATTAAAATTGTCGATGTAATGAGAGCTATACGTTTGCGCATGAGCAGTGGTTATTTGTGAAATTACTTTTTTGCCCCCGCTAGCGCTAGTATAGGGAATCATTGAATCTTCAATTTTTTTTACAGTCAGGTTTCATAAAATAACTGATTTAAAAGATTTTTGGAATTTTCAGGAATTGTGCGGATTAGCCCTTTGACCAAAAAAAATTCTTGAAAATCCGGTTTCTTAGTTCGTAATGAAACAATTTTGCTCTAATTCGGAGAGTAATTGTAGTTGGGGCTGACCAGATGATCGTCACAATTGGATCATCAACAGCTCCTGTACATGCTCAAACTTGAAATTGATTGTCATAGGCATAGCTCCAGAACTAGGTATTTCACCGGTGAGATATTCAAAAACTGATTCCACCCAACTTGGCAGACTTTTTTTTTTCAATCTATCTAGGTGGGATCTTTGAACCTTTCTCTCCCACAGGTTTCGTCGTCCAAAATCAAAGTGAATTTCAACCACACGTTCATGGGAAACACAGCATTGAGAATCCACAACCAGACGTTAAAAAAAGGCATTGAGAAGTCGTAGGAAAAAAAAGGCTGTTTCACGGCAACTCTCTTTAATCGCTCTTTTCGCTCAATCAACGAATCAGACTACGTTCTTCGCCCGGATTGAAGGCTGAAGACATGAGCGCAGCACGTATTTGAGAAGTCGTAAAAAACCTATTTTACCACGATTATTATGGGGTGTGCGTCGCTCATTCGTCGACTCGCAAGTCGTTTCGATTATCGTTTACCGGTAAGTACGTGAGGTTTTGTCAATATCGACGGTCGTTTTGTTTATCTGATGTTTAAGAGAGACTTTACGGGAATAAAACCCGAGTTAACGATATTTTGCGGGAGAGGAATACGAGGATGAATGCGATCGATTCCAGGTGAGAGCGCAGTATAATGGTTTGATGAGGTTGATTTGAATAAATACAACATACCAGATGTGTTAAATAACCCTCTCAAGTTTATTTCGTTTGGAAGGTAGTTTTGCAACGACATTACAACGATTTATTATTTTCTATTCCTTTTAGGGGAGACCCGGGCAGGTTGTCACATTTTGTCTGTTTTATTTTCTCTATATTTACTTTTCTCAGCCCAACTGAAAGGTGATTACTTTCCTCAGCCTACCTGAAAGGTGAAAGGAAAGTATTAGTAGCCCTAAATACTCGATGTTCGGGATTCAAACATAATATTGCCTTGATCCCCCTAAGCCGAACATTAGAATCCCTTCCCTATGTATACCTAGGTACATCTTCCCTTCCCGGAAGATTAGTCTCTTCCCAATGTATATTTATCACCCCTCCCCCCTCTCCATTTTGGTTTTGTCATTCCGCATCAAGTAACACCAGGAGGTACATGCTAAGCATTGCCCCTCTTCTGGCGAATGTGTGTGTGCTTGTTTGTTTGTGTGTCATTCCAGACGATATGTGACCGAGGGATCGAGATAAAAAATCCAAAAAAATGTTAAAATGTCAATAATATCAAAAGAAAGGTCAAGTTTGTTGGCCAGAATTTTTGGAGTACTCCAAGGGGTAAAATTTTGAAAATTTAGTTTCAAAAATCGCTAAAAAACGTGTTTTTTGAGGTTTTTGGTGTGAAATACCATCCTAAACATAGGAACATATGGTATATTCGGAATCAGCGTGAAATTTCCTATAAGAATCACCCACAAAATTGGTTAAAATTATTCTTTGAAAATTCGCTCACCAACTCATGCTGCATGAATGGAACTTTTTTTTTAATAAGAGTCGCCCACCAAATCGGTTAAAAGTATTCTTTGAAAATTCGCTCACCGACTCACGCTGCATGAATGGAACTTTTTTGTGAGTTTGTTTGTGCTGAAACCCGGAAAAACTGTAATTCATTCTCCCGACACCTCTGCGCCTTCAGCAAACCCTAAGTGAACACCCCCCTCCCCCCTGTTACCCTGAGTGCTGGTGTGGCTGGCAAGAAGAAAGAAGAACTAACTCAGCACCTCCAGAAATTTGTATCTTCGAAACCCACGAGAATTGAAATCGAGGTTCTTTTTTACCATACTGGAACCATGAGAGCGAGTTAAATTATAATAATTGAATTTATTATTATTATTTTTTTTTTTGGGCTATCCGAAGCACTGGTAAACTGGTTAAAATGGGAACAAATATGAGATTCTGTTGTTCTCAGTGTACTTTTGACAGGGTGGCAACTGTAATACACACTGGTTGGGATTTAAAGTGAAATGGGGTCAAAACAACACCAGTCCTGGGGGAAACCTATAGGAAAGCTATTGCTGGTACTCAATGGACCGTAATCGTTCGAAATACTTTGAACAATGGGAATTTTTTCGAGTTTTTACCAAAGGGCAAGTACTCTTGTACTACTTGTAGTTTGAAGCTCCCTCCATATTATGAGATCTGTAGCACGATTGCTCGGACACCACAACAGGACCCACAGGGGCGTACCCGGCGGAGAGGGGCTTAGAATCCGAAAAAATAACTTTTTAATGTGGCTTGACCAACAATGTAATGAAATATTCTAAATTGGATTATTATTGGATGCAGATTGCGTGATACAAGTCCTCCCCTAACCTCTAATGCTTGTTTATACATTTCTAAACTTGTAGCAAAGTGATCTTTGGTGTAGACATGAAAATATTTTCCAATAAAGATCTCTGATGACCTTAACAAGCCGTTAAGGACGAATCCATCAACGAAACATAATTATATCAAAATCTATATACACATGTTTCCATATTGAAATAGTGTGTTTTACGTACATTTTAACGAATTTTCGAAAAAAATGAAGCTATTGCAATGGTTTCAAAATTTAAACAATGCAGATTTTCTTCATGAAAAAAGATAAAGATAAAATTGAAAATTGATTTGACAAATTGCTGGATTACATACCTATTAAATTTGTTAACATTAAAATAAATCCAGAATTATTAGCCCTAATTAAATTTGTTTGTAAGAGCAGTTCATTTTAACCATTGTTTTGTTTTTTAAAAAACAGCTAATCCCATGATTGTGATATTTCCGAATTTGAAATCGTTTAATTGTGTAAAATTGTTTGTGGTTCATCCCCTGAATCGCCACAAAGTTGGCATTCCAATCTGGATTCCATAATATGCAAGGAATTGTTAAAAAATGTAAAAGAAAACTACTGTTAGGAACCAACTAGATTTAGCATTGATTTAGGGAAATATTAGCGTAAGTCTTATTGCAAATAACATATTGGTTTGGGATTTATTAATTAACGTAAATTTTACGTCTTACTGTATGTAGTAGGTATATTACTTATGTGTTCATGAATCTTGTTTTTCCATCCTCACTTTTCAAATAGGAAGTTTGAATAGATAAATTATTGTATTATTAGATATATCATTGAAGATTGAATAAGATAAATAGATAAATTGACAGCTTCATTTTTTGCTAATGCATAATCTTTTAGACTTGATAAGCTCATCCCGAGAACAGCAGGCATTTTTAAATATTTCAAACTGTTTGTGTGCTATTCACGTTTTAGGTAATTAGGTAGGTAACTATCAATCTCAATTTGACTTTGAGCTTTGTTCAGATCCGTTTTGCATGATTAGCTTAAGGAATGTGATGTTCTAACATAATAATAAATACTTCATCTATTTATTAATTGATTTCATTTTCCTCGAGTTTTCATTCGTTACTTTCCTCAGCCGACCTGAAAGGTGAAAGGAAAGTATTGCAATCAGCAGAGAACCAAATTTCTGAAACACCACCTTGCGAAATGGTCATAATCGGCATCTGATCAATTTTCTCCACGTTTTGGACAAGTGCCTAGGTCCTTATGTAGGGGTGTATGTGTTGGTGTGTATATACCTCACAACATCTTGTGTGAGCTCCCCAATGCTTAGTTATCAACCTTGGCAATTGCTTCCAAACAATCAGAAATTTTCCATCTTAAGGGACGTCCTTTGAAATGCGTGCATTACTAAACTATATGTTTTTGCAATCAAACTTAATTTGCTCACATAATTCCCACAGTAAAACGAAAAATAACCACACCACTGAAAAGCTGAGATTCAGAATAACGTAGTGATGGAATTGTACAATTGTACCATTCCATCACTACTTTACTCTACGATCAACATACTTAAAATTAATTCAGAATAACGTGCTAGGGGATTTATTTATTTTATTGGAGACATAGAGCCGTTCAAAAAATACTGATTTTGAGAATTGGATATAAATCTCATTTTAGTCCAATTTCATATGTGCATTCGCACTTTGTATAAAATTTGAATTTGAATTGAAATAAACTTTCCATCAAAAGAATTGAACTTTACTCACATTGAATCAAACTCTTTCGCTTCTTTGAATGAACCTTGGGAAACACGGTCGTTTTTTAAAACACAAATTGTTAAAATCTAATATATGTAATTTATTTTAAGCAAGTCATTAAATGAACACAATACAAGACATAGGACGAACAGAAGATTGAAATTTGAATTGAATTTAAATTCGTAGAAATGAAAATGAACTTATTGCATATCTAGTCAGTAAATAAGCAACAATTACGTCAACTTACACCTTACCCTACAATAATATTCAGTAAATAAGCCAACATTTACTTCAACTTACAACTTGCCCTACAATACTAGTCAGTGAATAAGCCAACATTTACTTCAACTTACAACTTACCCTACAATACTAGTCAGTAAAATAATCCAACACTATTAATGGAGAGGTCGTCCAAGAGCAGCGGTTTGGAGCAATCGAAACATGTTCTACTCGCAATTTGCACAGTCTCGGGGGGTGATGGAGGATACACTTTGTGAGACTACCGGTTATAAATTATTATAACAGGTTATCTCAGAAAGTGTATCCGCCATCACTCCACAAGACTGTCCCAATTAAGGGATGAACATGTTCCGATTGCTTCCAACCACTGCTCTTGGACAACCACTGCACTGAATGTTGGATTATTCACTGTGCATTCGCACTTTGAGTAACACCTTTCCCGAATTGAATTAAACTTTCCGTCAAAAGAATTGAACTTTACTCACATTGAATCGAACCTTTCGCAATTTGAATTAAACCTTTGGCAATTTGAATAATTAAACTTATCTCAAACTTATTCGTTTCTTCCAATAAACCTTGGGAAACAATTTTTTTAAACACAGGTTGTTCAAATCCAATAAAATTTATTTTAAGCAATTCATCAAAAGAACACGATACAATACCTACATACCTAGAGCGAATACAAAAAGCAACATGGAACTAATAGAAGAAACGTGAATTGAAATTCATATTAATGAGAATGAACTTATTACAACTTACCCTACAATACCAGTCGGTAAATAAGCCAACATTTACTTCAAATTACAGCTTACCCTGCAATACTAGTCATAAGCCAACATTTACTTCAACTTACTACTTAACCTGCAATACTAGTCAGTGAATAAGCCAACATTTACTTCAACTTACAACTAACCCTACAATACTAGTCAGTTAATAATCCAACATTCAATGTAGAGGTCGTCCAAGAGCAGCGGTTGGAAGCTTTCGAAACATGTTCATCACGTAGTTGGCGCAGTCTTGTGGAGTGATGGCGGATACGCCTAATAAGATGACCGGTTATAAATTATTATAACAGGTTATCTCACAACGTGTATCCGCCATCACTACACAGGACTGTGCCCATTACTTGATGAATATGTTCCGATTGCTTCCAACCGCTGCTCTGCTTGGACAACCACCAGGCAGGTACTGAATGTTGGATTATTCTCTGTGCATTCGCACTTTGAATAACACCTTTTCCGAATTGAATTAAACTTACCGTCAAAATAATTAAACTTTACTCATCACATTGAATCAAACCTTTCGCAATATGAATTAAACCTTTGGCAATCTATATAATTAAACTTATCTAAAACTTTTTTGTTTCTTTGAATAAACCTTGGGAAACACTTTTTTAAAACACAAATTGTTAAAATCCAATAAAATTTATTTTAAGCCAGTCATTAAATGACCACAATACAAGACATAGAACGGATACAAACAGCAACATAGAACGAACAGAAGACACGTAAATTGAAATTCATATTGATAAAAACGAACTTCTTACAACTTAATCTACAATACTAGTCAGTGAATAAACCAACATTTACTTCAACTTAAACTTACCCTACAGTAATAGTCAGTAAATGAGCCAACATTCAATGTAGTGGTCGTCCAAGAGCAGCGGTTGGAAGCTTTCAAAACATGTTCATCGCGTAGTTGGCTCAGTCTTGTGGAGTGATGGCGGATACACTTAATAAGATGACCGGTTATAAATTATTATAACAGGTTATCTCACAAAGTGTATCCGCCATCACTCCACTGGACCGTGCCAATTACGTGATGAATATGTTCCAATTGCTTCCAACCGCTGCTCTTGGACAACCACTACACTGAATGTTGGATTATTTACTGTCTTATATTGTCAATTATTGAGGCGCGGTTTTGCAAGAGGTTACAGGCGAAAAAAAACGGAAAACATTGACATTGACATCGATTATTATGTAAAATTTCACGAGGAATAGAATGGTTACATCGGGCTTTGTCAAAACGGTACGCATTTAGCCTTGAAAGCGGGAAAAGGTTCGGGCGGTTTTTTGCAAAACGGTACTCATTCGTTGAGTTTTTCCAAACTGGTACTTGTTCTTAGGAGGCAGTAACGGTTTGCCTCAACAACGGTTGGATCGATTTATAAATATATTCTATCGATTTGCGTTTTATAAGTTGACCAGAGCACGTCTGTGGTTAACGTTCTCCGAATAGGTGGTAGGTATTGTTTTAGCGAATTTTCGAAGAAAATAAAGCTATTGAATGGTTTCAAAATTTTAGTAGTGCAAATTTTTGGTATTTTCTACATGGGAATACGTTTCAGACCATTCTAAAACAATTCCTGAAATTTAACAGTTTTTTATATGAACATATTTATATAGGTATATTTATGTGTCACTCCTGACGATATCTGACCCTGGAATCGAGATGAAAAATAAATTTAAAAAATGTAAAATGTCAATAGTATCAAAAGAAAGGATGAGTTCGTCGGCCAGAATTTTCGGAGTACTCCAAGTGGTCGAATTTTGAGTCAAAAATCGCTTTCAAAACGTGTTTTTTAGATTTTGGTGTAAATTACCATCTTAAACATAGGAACATATGGTTTACCTATTAGGAATCAGCGTGAAATTTCCTATGAGAATCGTCCATCAAATTGGTTAAAATCATTCTTTGAAGATTCGGTCATCAACTCATGAAAAGGAATGGAACTTTTTTCAACTTGAAATTACGGCTGGTTTTGCCAGAAAATAAGTTAAAAGGGAGCGCGTTTTTTTTTTGCAGTGTTTTTTGTGATTATTATATTTTGCAGTGTTTTTTGTGATTATTTATTTTGTGATTTTTTTGTGAGTATTACAATTGATCGGTTGTAGGACACCGCAGATTAAATGAAGAGGAATCTAGTGAACCTAATAATCTGTCACCAAAATTGTATGCAAAAAATGCTGTGTGTGGGAAAGTATACTTTGTTCACTTGATTTAAGAAAATAATTAAAATGCCCCAACGCCCTGACTCGTGAGCATTTACTTCCAATAAATTTAATTGAAATTTTAATTAATGTCACTTTAAAATCTAACTGTCAATTTAAATGAAAGTTGAATTTAATTTCCTAGTTTGAATTAAATCATTGCATTAATGGAATATTCCTTGATTTGGAGTAGAAACCGTTCGAAACAGTACAAAACCCGTATTTGAACCGGTTTTTGAAAAACCGCCCCACTTTCATAGTTAATTTCTAGACTGATGAAAGTGGTAATTGCATCGTAATGATACATGAATATTATCTCTCCATACAGCACAGTTTAGGAAAAAATTATTTTTGCATGACGTGATATGCAAAGAGCCTAACCGTTTGTTTTATTACTGAGAATTCACGTTTTTGCATTTGTACCCATTTGCAAAACTTTGCCTCAACTGGTGTTCCCTTTCACTACCCAGAATACTTCTTGAGTGATTTCTGACGTGGATATTATGTCTTTTAGCTTGGGGTTTTCGAAAAAAATGACGTTATTTTTTTTCAGCCCGAAAAAGTGTAGAGTAGTAATAAATATAGACCTATTGTACTGACCGATTATAGATCTATTGTTTTTACCATCAAGGGAGAATAAAAAAAAAATTAACTCTCTACCTGGATTTCATCGTGATCGGATCAGTGGAAGCCTCTGCACATCCAGAGAACTCACACATTCTTGTGAATATTGTTATTTTGGAAAAAGCTTTTTCCACAAGGGTTTAACATATTAAGGGGGGCAAGAATTTAATATTCATTCATGTTGAACGTATGAAGATCGACTGCAGCTGATCGGTGAGCCTGTGCGTTGTCCATCATCAGAATAGCCCCTGTCATGCATTTAGTCTTGAAGTTTCGCGTTTAGTTCTCTCGAAAAATCACAAGTGAGCGTATTCCAGTACTTATACTTGACTCACTTAACTGTATGTTGATCTCCAGAAGTTTCTCCTTGACTTTCTTAATCGTGATAGTTGGTTCGGATTGAAGTATTTTCGCGATTCTCAGTAGCACATCTGTCGACAATTTTTTGGGGCGATGTCCGCGCAGTTTGGGTCTTCGCACTTCATACATGTCCTGCTTGTACTTCCTGATAATGGTTTTCCCAGTGTTCAATTTTATACCAGACTTCGATGCCGCTTCCTTCACGGAAAAGCCTTCTTCGTACAGGTCTACCAACTGCTTACGCATTTCGAAAGAAACTTTGTCATACTTCCCTCGGGTTCGTCTGGCAGTGTTTTGAGGAGCAGAAGTAGCTGAATCGCTGTCGCTAGGCCTCGATGGAACGTCGCCCGAAGAACTTGGAGGAACTTGGATGTCATTGGAAGACTCGCTGCTCAACACAGGGTAAGGCAAACCCATATTCCAAGGCAGACCAACAAAGTCCCCACTAACGCTTATTTCTTTGACAGTCACACGGTCAAGAGCACGGACGAACTGAGAAGGAACGTACAAAGGTAGGCCATAAAGAAGGAGACTGAACGCGATAACGAGCATTGGAGGTTGGTGATTCGTCCCCCCTTTCTTTTTTATAGCTTCACGTCTGTAGGTTTATTTCAATTCGCGAAAGGTGTTATTCAAAGTGTGAATGCTAAATATTTCCAGAGGATATCTGACTCCAGGATCGATCTCAAAAATCCAAAAAAATTCAAAACGTCTATAATAACAAAAGAAAGGATGAGTTCGTTGGCCAGAATTTTCGTAGTACTCCTAGGAGTCAAATTTTGTAAAATAAGGGTCAAGAAACGTGTTTTTTGAGGTTTTTTGTGTAAATTGTGGTATAATCGGAAACAGCCAACATTTCCTATAAGAATCACCCACAAAATCGGTCAAAATTATTCTTTGAAAATTCGCTCATCAACTCATGCTGCATGAGTCCAATCGAATTTAGTTTTTTCCAATCAAATTCAAGGTAGGTCCCATCGTGAGGGATTGAGAAATCTTCAATTCCTGATTGGGAAAAAACTAAATTTGGTTGGGGAAAAAATAAATTTACCTGGGAAATGCTAAGGGCCGGTTTATCAATCACATTTTTTGCAAGCCCGAATAAAGTCTGGCTAAATAAAATCTCTGATTATCTCTTACATACCTACCGGTTTATCAATTCACTTTAGCAGCTGACTATCCCTTATCAGTGATTATCTTTAACTAGAGATTCGAGCCTCTAGTTATAATTTAACTACCTAGTCAAACTCTGATTTGCTGGCAGCCATATTGCATTTTTGTATTTCGTACCAACTATTTCCATTCCCATCTCTGTGACAGAGACAGTTCCGCGAATCTTTCATTCAAATAATACATTATTGTGAAATAGATTCTGATTTAGGTATTCACTTGAGATAGGAATTCGGATTTTTCAGACGATCAAATGCAGGTAGGTAAGTACCTCCCTACGCGTTTCATGGAAGGTTCAAATCACACGGGGGTGGGCCTGGAGTTCTCCCAAAATGACCCTTCAATAAAGGAATAATCAATAATATCCGTAATAAATCGTTCCAAACAAGTTATATCCATGAATAATTTTGCCTATGGAGTTCAGCAGAGTCAGGAAAATGAATGCCAGCAAAATTGAAGTTATTGGATATATGTATTATCAAGTACCTACAAACGATCATGAACGTTGGAGAATGCGGTCTTTATTACCCAAAATGTAATGAAAAGGTAGGTACTTACCTAATTATATTACCTATAAGTATTCATCTTCCGCTTTTGCCTAGATACGGATTATACCTACTTAAGCACCTACCTATTTAAAAGTATAAAAACCATGCATTAGGTATAAAATCACCGTGACATCTGGCCATGTCGGACAAGGTTTTAGATTGAACCCCAGGCAAAATACATTTTTATCCATATCAAAATTCAGAACAACCTACCTTCCAGTTTTTTCGAGGGTACCCACCTGCCCCTGGGTGAAAGAATCATTTGCTTGTAAATAAAAAGATCTCCGTTTGCATAATTTCTTCGTGGGTTTCTCATTTCCCGTTTCTCATTCATAGGCACACAGAGAAGAGGTTAGAAGTTATAACTTAAACATGATTTCGTCTCATTTGACAGGGATAGGAGATAACGTGTTGATAAAGATAATATTACCATGGAAAAATAGTCCAACTCGCAGTGTCGCACCTTATTTTTGCGGGATTTTCATGAAATTGTAGTGGTAGCATTGTTTTACCTAAGCTAAAACTCTGACTAGCTAACTAGCTGACTAGTTAAAATATCTGATTATCGTTAATCAGTGACAAGCTATCTGGAGATTTAACTAGAGAATTGATAAACCGGCCCTAAGAATAACGAGCGAAACCAGGCAAAAACCACTTGTAGTAGGTGTTAGCTATCGAGTTATGTCCTAAATACTCGATGTTTAGGATTCGGGCATAATATTGCCTTGATCCCCCTAAGCCGAACATTAGAATCCCTTCCCAATGTATACATCTTCCCTTCCCAATGTATACATCTTCCCTTCCCTGAACATCAGTGGCGTAGCTAGGCCTGGTGGTACCCGTGGCGGTGCTTGACTTTCCCAGTCAGCTTAGACCAAAAAAAGGCCGTGCTTCCTGAAAATTCCGAACCAGCTGGAAATAGTTTTAATCGATGTTGTTCCACTCCAATATGAGGGATTGGAACTTTGTGAAAGTTTTCTAGTTGGGCTTAACTTTTGGGGGGCTAAAAAACTCGAAATTTTTGACGTTTTTGTGGTTTTACGTCATGACTCGTTGAGGAAGCATCCTACAGGAAAAAATCATTTAATAAATGAAAAAGCATTAAATTTTGCGTCAAATGAGCTACTAAAACATCGAAATCAGTTCAGCAGTATAGCCGCAATCGCTCGTTGAAAAGTGCTAGTTTTCCCAACTTTTTCAAAAAAACACTTTCAACAGCTATAACTTCTAAACGGTCACTCCAATCAACAAAAGTAATGAAGTGAAAGTTGTTTAGAACCTAATTTTACATTAGGAAACCACATTGAGATCCACCGAACAGTGCCTGCCGTACCGCTAGCTGGCACGGTCAAACACTAGAGGAAAAAATGCACCTGTCTGGTAACGAAAAACCACGTTTTTTCACATGTTTCAGCCCGTAGCTCGGAAACTATTCGGCCGATTTCAATTTTTTTTCTCATGTGAAAGCTACCTAATTAAATTCCCTATCACACGTGATATATGAAATTTTAATCTACCCTTCGATAAGAGAAGACCAACGTAGGCAAAAAAGTGAAAATTTCGTGTATAACACGTTTTTTTTGCACACTTCTGTCTGTAACTCGGAAACTATTTGCCCGATCTCAAATTTCTTTTGTTCGTGTGAATGCTAATTCCTCATATTGGAATGGAGCATCATCGATTAAAACAATTTCCAACTTGTACGGAATTTTTAGGAACCAAAAATCTAAGCTGCCTGGGCTGATTCCTAAATTCATATTAATTTTTTGTGATGTTTTGCTCCTTTAGCAGAAATTTCGTTTTTATTTCACCTTTTGGCTGTACACCCCATGTCTTCTGATTCATCTTAAACGAATGTGTGTATTCCTACTGCCCCCCCCCCCCCCCCCCCCCCCCCCCCCCCCCCGTTACTACGCCGCTGCCGAACATTAGAATCCCTTCCTAATGTATACATTTTCCTTCCAAACATTAGAATCCCTTCCCAATGTATACATCTTCCCTTCCCCGAATCTAGTAACACTAGGAGGTACATGCTAAATATTGTCCCTCTTTTTTGTGAGTTTGTTTGTGCAGAAACCCCGAAAAACTGTACTTATAAACTGTAAAACTGTACTTGAGGCGTTTAGTATCAAAACCGGATAACTCCAAAATGTCGAAAATTTGTTTTTTCACCGTTTTTACAAGTTTGACCTAAGAACTTTATTCTCCCAAAATATTGGGT
>JAEMON010000002.1:7806138-7819796 GCA_030264115.1 Lygus lineolaris | reverse complement strand
AAATAATAAACCGTTGTGTAATAATTTGCAGCGTTTTAGGCTATGTGGCCATTTCCTAGTTTCATGACGTTTGACCAGAAAATCACTCATTTTGGACTATGGAACTGAATAATTTTCATCCAATTTAATTGTAATATAGTACTAATGAACTACATGTTAAAAACAATAATGCATTTCTATTTTAGTAGGTATACTTAAAATGCATGGAGTTATTTATAGACTTGGTACACCATATTGACCTTGGACGTCATGTTTAGAGTTGACTGTATTGCTCACCTTTATTTTGAAAAAAGTAGGACATATATCTTTAAATATACTTTCTTTTAAAAGTTTTGGTTTCTTTGGATTTGATGGAACAGTTTTCAAATTGGGGGTCATAGTTAGTCGCTTAAGAAGCAGAAGACCCTATGAACCAAATCCCAATTTTTCAGGAGGAGGAAAAAACTGAATCCAGCTTTTGATCACCTGTCCCTATGTTTCCCGTTATTCAGTCACTTCTTGCCTTCCGGTAGTCGTCAATACTGAAAAAAGTATTAATTAAAGAAATTAGGAAAGTTAGGTTGATACGGGGTGTTGTCCTAATAGGTAATTATTGACGTATTGAGGTCGATGGGGGTGTTATGTTTTTCGAGTATTTTTCGATTTTGTAGTCTAGTTGAAACAATTTTGAGCTAACCAATCGATGCAGCGTGAGAAATCGGATAAGAATCAGTTAGAACCTAATTTTCGTGAAAATGGTCGATAGGGCGTGTTGCTTCTGACGATTTATGGAACCAAACAGTTTACGACTGAGCGAACCCATGCACATAATAATAATTAGGGATAATAAGGCACTTAATAATTAGGGATGCCAGAGAAGCTTAACAGAATGGTCTTCAGGACTTGCACGAATCAGCTCTTCAAAACAAGTGGCTGAAACGAATCTTGACCCTCCATTTGAAAACTGGTCCAAAATCCAAAGAAACCAACACTTTTGACAGGAAATTTAAAGAGATGTTCAAAATAAAGATAAAACAGTCAACTTTAAACATGATGTGCGATCTTAATCTTGATAGATAAAAGATACAGTCTCCGCCAGACGCCATTGTAGCTAAGATTGGAATAGTTATAAAGTTAGTATTGGACTGATTCTGGATGTTTCTGCATGGATAGCCTCCTCTTCCTTCATGGCATCTGCATGAACTATATTAGTATTGTCTAGATTAGATCCACAGGCCTGGATTTCTTCGATGGTAAATTTTTATTATTGTGACAAGGAGAAGTGGGTAATTATTTTATCATTGAAGCTGCTGCATTGCTTGGGGATTTTTTATATGAGTAGTCCATCAACATTTTTTCCAACACCAAAATTGCTACAACCACAACCACAGGATTGTTGATCCAGCAAAAAATTTGATCGACTAATTTGTACTTGACCTTCGCTCATAATATATGGCTGTAGGTTGTCGAAGAGTCTTTCTTTGCACTTGTTTTGAAGCCAAAATAGATGGAATAAAAAGTCCCATTCATGCAGCATGAGCTAATGAGCGAATTTTCGAAGAATGATTTTTAGCCGATTTGATGGGTGATTCTTATAGGAAATTTCACGCTGATTCCGAATATACCATAATATGTTCCTATGTTTAAGATGGTAATTTACACCAAAAACCTCAAAAAACACATTTCTTAGCGATCTTTGACTCTAATTTTCAAAATTTGACCCCTTGGAGTACTCCGAAAATTCTGGCCAACGAACTCATCCTTCCTTTTTATATTATTGATATTTTGAAATTTTTTTTTGGATTTTTTATCTCGATTCCACGGTCAAATATCGTCTGGAGTAACACATGTTGTATAAATAAATTTAAATAAATATATATACATATAAAAAAAGTGTTCAATTTCAGGAATCGTTTTAGAATGGTCTGAAACGGATTTCCATGTAGAAAATTTCCAAAAATTTGTGCTATTTAAATTTTGAAGCCATTGCAATAGCTTCATTTTCTTCGAAAATTCGCTAAAAAGCAAAATGGCACACTGCATTTCCAATAAATTAGTGAATTGTTAACAGCTGGAATTCAACTATCACCTTGTAACTCCTTAGGGTTGAGAAAGCTATTATCTTGTTACGCATTGGGTACAGCCAAGGAGTTAGACTCCTGGAATGGTTTAATTCTGAATCCACCACGAGATGGGCGTCTCCTCAGCCTTATCGGCAATTACGTCGGTGTAAAAGAAATAATGTAAATCCATTTTTTTGATGCCAGAAAAAAACTACCACCCGGCGCTCACCCCCGTTATGAGTCTTGAAAACGAAAATAACGGTGTTGGCCCAAAGCACGCGGGAGATATCGGACAGCAGTGTATCCCTTTTTTGTGGCGTTTTTCCACAGGGAAGGTTTAGGCCCGTAGGGCGTGCCTCGCAAAGGGCCTACTGGAGGGCACAAGGGACGTATTTATGACTTCAGCGCCCCCCTTTCGACTCCAATCGTCGTAAAAAAAAAAACTCCGAGGGTATACATAGGTAGGATGTCTCGGAACTTACCCTCTGCAGCAGGTTTTTCTATTATGATGGGGCCTACCTGTCGTGAAGTCTTTGGGCCTTTGGGATTAGAGGAGTCTTCCCTCGAGATGTGCGTTTTAAAAGTGACAAGTGGAGGCGTGAGTAACAATAACATGAGAATCAGGTCGCAAAGTGGTTATGCCAAGTCACCCTCTAAGAGTCAAAATCAGGAGAGTCAGGTCAAAGCCTCTGAAACAGTGGTTTACAGTTTAATTTAGTGACTTACAGTATTACTCGAATAAATTTCCAAGAGTAGGTAGTACGAGAAGAATTTAACAAGATTCCATGTGGCACTCAAGTCATACTATCATCATCTGCTAATGATAGGTGTGTTGGTCAGGAGAGACAGACGAATTTGGGGGCTTTCCTAGCAGGGGGCGAGATTTTTAGATATATAGATAGGAAGTCTTATCTAGTTTTGTCTATCTAATCTTATCTAAACAGCTTTAGGACTATATACCAAATCAGGGCATTTTCTACAAACTGCCAACGTACCTTATAGATTCTCACAATCGTGTCAACCAACATTAAAGTAACAGTATATTTGTTGAAAATTAAAATATAACTCAGTAATTATTTACATTTCATGTTCCTAAAGATAACCTTTTACCCAATCGTTTGCTACTCTCTCTTCTTCAGTGTTTCTTCTTAGGACTCATATTCCTTAATAAATTATTCAACCAAAATAGTATCGCATAAAAATGAGTCGCTAAAATTTGTAGTTTCGAACATATTGACATTTTTCGAAAATTCGCTAAAACACATTTCCAGAACCATCCTTTATGAGGAACGCTGGGGTAGGTCTCATTCGATTCTGAATTCATGGAAACTTTTCCAAATTACGATTTTTGAAATTACCACTGAAAAAAGCATTACCTATGATGATTACGACCACTGATGGGTGAATTGTGGGGGGGACCTTTGATAGGATCTACTCACGTTATTTCGCATCACGCGAAAACCTGGTATCTACAATTTTTTCCAAAAGTGAGTTTTTGGGTTTTTGAAATGAAATCCTCGAATCTTAGAACAAGTACGGATAGATACAAGGTTTTCACAGGTTGCGGAGTGACAAAAAAACTGACGCGTTTGTGACAGTGTTGGCAGTATTTTGTATTTCGCTACGTCCTACGTCAAGATGAATACTACGAAGCATCTTTAAAACCATAAATGCCAAAATACAAGTAATTGATTCAATGTTGTTCAAAAGAAGCACAAACAGCTCTAGGAAGTGGTGATGATCTTCCAGTTCTGTCATCAATGATAACCTCGTATCTCATACCTCTCATCTTTGAGTATTATAATTGTAACCTAGAAATTTCAGTTTTTTTAGCACTCCTGTAACATTTGCCAAAATATGAATAAGAGGATTTCTCATGATGCCATCGATTTGTTGCAAATGCTATGACTTATTGAGAAACATTCCAACGTAAAATTTTTGAGGTAGTTGGTCGTCATATTTTGGTGGTTGCTTTCGAGAGATTGGACAGAAATTCACATCACAGGATAACGATAATGTTTTAACAGGTAAATTTTGAAACAAGAACATCACAGGATAAAGGATTAAGGATAAAATCCAATAAACAAACATTGATTAGCAAAATATACAAGTTGGATGTGCTGGTATGTCCAAAAATTGACTATTTTCTTCGAGAAATCTATGGTATTTTTTGACTCCTGGCGCTGTTGTATGAGTCATTTTGTAACAGGAGAAAACTATCTTTATTCAATAATTATTATGAACTACCTCAATAAGTCGAACAGATCCAAAAAAGTTCAACGTATGCAAGTGCTACTACTTACAGGTCTAATGTAGATACCAGTATTGTTTCATGTACCTAAAATGAGGCGTATATTATTCAAGGATTTGATATCTATCTCAATGAACAAATAACCATATCGAGTTTAGTTTTATTATGGAACATGATGAAATTATGTCGACTGACGAATCGTAACCTCGTGTGAAAATGCTGACTAATGAAAGATTCCAACGTGAAATTTGCATGTACGAGTATAATGCGGGGTAATGCCAAATTTACCATTTAAACGTCTGGTGCGAGGCTTCACACTACTTTCCTCGCCCGTAGGACTCGAGATAAAAATCCGTAAAAATTCAAAATGTCAATAATATCAAAAGAAAGGATGAGTTCGTTGGCCAGAATGTTTTGAAAATTTAGTCACAAATCGCTGGAAAAAAACGTTTTTTGAGGTTTTTGGTGTGAATTACCATCTTAAACAAAAGAACATAATTTATGGATATTCGGAATCAGCGTGACAATTTCCTATAAGAATCCCTAAAAAATCGGTTAAAATCATTCTTCGAAAATTCGCTCATCAACTCATGCTGCATGAATGTGACTTTGTTCCGCCCTAGGCCACGGATTACTGATGATGAATATATGAATCAAATCGACTAAGTATTGATTGAGATGTGAGTGTGGAGGGGATCTCCACATCGGACTGAAAAGACTTTTATCTTTCCTCGATCTCGAGTTAAAAGTAGGTATAATCTGTTGAGTCAGAATAAACAAAAACCCATCTTGTTACCCGAGGGAAAGAATAGATCTTAATAACCGAGTAACTTTGGACAGGTATAATCCTCAAATAAATTCCCCTAGAGAGAGGATAGAAGGGAGAAGGTCTTCGAAAACAGCCTGAGATAATACGGAGGAGAAAAAAACGGGGAGAAATAATAGGTTGAGAGTAGAAAAAAATTAGAGACCCTAAGATATTTTTCGGTCTCGGCATCGGCAAGGACGAAGATAAGGCCCTCCGCACACGGGTCGAAGCCCGCTCGAGATCGTCGCAGGCGGAATTTCTCCCCTCTCGACTTCCTAGGTAGTGGTATGGGGCTCCGCCCACGGGTCGGCTCGAACTCGACTCGTAGTCGAAGTGAGTTCGTCATCCTCGACGCGATTCACTCTCGAACTGTTTGGAACGGAAAAATCCGCATTGACGCCCAAGACGAGGAGAATGGAGGGATTCGAAGGGCCGTAAAACGGGGTTCCTTGTTACCTGAGCTACCCATCCAGTAGTATATGCGAAAGGCTGACGAGACGGCAACGAACCGTCTGCGGATACCCTCGAGTTATTTCGAGACGAGTCCGAATCCCTCTCGCTTCGAGTTCGATTCTCCTTCGAGTGGTCGTCGCCCCGTGTGCGGAGGGCCTAAGAATTCGGTGCCACAGGTTAGCCCTGGTTGGGGCAGGTTAGATTAGGGGGCTGGAGGATGTGGTGGAGGTGCTCTGGAGGGAGAGTTGGGTTAGATTAGGGGTGGTTCTCTCCGATCCACTGATGGCCTCTTGCAGACGTTTATAAATAGAAATACTATTTTTTCCGTCTTTCGAGTTCCTTCGGACACTACGAGTACTCCGAGATGAGTATTTCACCTAAGATTGCAACGGAGTCCTGAGCATGGGTAGGAATTTTCCACTTTTGACCTCAAATTTGGATTTAGCACCCCAAAAAACTCCTTTTCTACCAAAATCAGCAAGAGGACCGTTTATAAATCCCACCCTTAGTTTTCAGATAGAAAGTGTAATGTAAATGTTTGTAAATCTTTTGTTTACTTACTGGAATAAGCGGAATCAGACGAGGGAAAACTTCGCCCAGTGTGCCGCCAAGAAAATTGGAAAAGGGGAAAAAGGGAAACTTTATAAATGAGGGAGAATTTTAGCTGATAACGGAAGATTACTAGTTCCAACCCCTCCGGAAGAATGCGCTGCGCTCGGATACTATCTAAGCGGCCGAGCTATAGTAGCCTGTCGCCATGCGCCAACATGAATTTTCTGAAACTGTGGTTTCTCAGTTCCTAATGAACCTTGGTACAAACCTCCAATACAATTTTCGTCACGATTGGATCAGTGGTATAGCTGTTGCTCTTGAGCGAACTTGAAATGTGTTTTCATGGTCATAACCCCGAAACTAATCGATCAGTCCCGGCCAACTTGGCAGACGTTTTGACATAGAAATGCCTATTGGCTGGCGAAAGTGTCTACTATAAAACTGCAACGGTTTTTTTGTTTTTGACATTTTATGTATTTACTTTGGCACATAAACGAAAAGAGCGTTACCAAAATGCGTCAAGAAAAATCGTTAAGGGGCCTAGGACCTATGTAATTCAGTTTTTCACATTTTTCTCAGCCAATTTTGGTCCGATTTTGATGTGCTTTGCGGCATTCTTCTTGTCATTCAATTCTCTAGGGAGAGCATCTATGTATAATTTTAAGTTCGTAATTTTGAATTTGTCACGTCCTTTTTTAAAAGTCAAATTGGCATAAAGGCACATAGACTCCATAGAAAATAAAAAAATAGGTAGGAAGAAAACCGCCAACCGCATCAAAATCCGTTGGAAATTGGTCGAGAAAAATGTAAAAAAAACTGTTACATAATATGTAACTATACTGCGAAGTGCGTGGCCAACAAGCTGAGTTATGAGCATGGTTATTTGAATAATTGTGTACACTCAGGTGATCGTTCTCAATAATATTGATATTGTGAACATGATTGTTCAACCGCTTGTTAATTTCTGATGATTTCATTGAGCTGGTATTTCGATGATTTGATTCATAGCAGGTGATCCGAATATTACGAGAACGGTTTGATTTGTAAAGCGGTGGTTAAAACATTTTAATAGGTAATTTCTATACTTTACACTCTAGGAAGCTGTAGTTTCGTATGTAATTGTATGTGTATCAATTGTAATTCGTATATAGAGGGGAGTACAGAAGAGCGAAAGGGAAGGGTAGGAGAAAGGGTAGAAAATAGGGGGTTTGGGAACTAAAGACATAAAATGTCCCAATGTGTTGCAGACTCGTATGCAAGCGTTTCAATACGGTTTGATACACTTGAATAAATTTTATTTGAATCTTTGGTGATCACAGATCACATAGATTCTATGAGTAGGTACCTATAATACTCATTAATTTATTGTATTGTTGTAGTAGTATCGTGCGGATTCTCCATAAACAAAAAACGGTTAATTATTCTTTTTGTATGATATCTTTTCTGAGAGAGTAACATTTCTCCTGTGTTTGAAACGTAAAAAAAACAAATTTAGAGGAGGAGGAAGGATAAACGAATGTTACTTTGGTCTAGTTCAAAGCTACAGGTGTTATTGAATGAATCATAACAGATTGGAACGAAACGACAAATAAAATTATTTTCTAATAGTGCGGGATCACTCTAGTACCTACTCCTCTCATAAACATTGACCGAGCCATGTGTAATCCATGGAGTACTCCAGATGTTGAGCTGTCGCGTCACGATAGCATTCCAGCTTGTAGTTTCAAATTGATTATCTGGAAACCTGCTTGACCTAACTGCCCGCAATGTTGTATTGATTTTCACGTACAACCAATGCATTACTAGCGAAGTGTAACTCCATTAGTTTTCATAACAGGAAAATCGTTCGCCACTTTTTGGAATCTTCTCATTTTATCACAACATCTCATGATCCCTAAGCCATTGTAGTGTCAACGAAAGCTGATTTACGCTAAGTTCTAAACTAATATTGCTAAGCACTAGGAACATGGTAGGTATACTATTGAGTAGTAGGTACTTGTAAGCAGTAGGTACTAGACGATGCATAGACTTCTGATCAGCTGAGCGGCTCCTAAAGCTGATGATTTCTTTCGTATTTAATCTCTGAAGCTGAAATTAAGGGACGATTGAAATGATTGGTACATCGCTACTCAGCTCAGAGTGAGCTAAATTGTCTCAAGTTCATTCTAGGAAGTTGAGATTTGATAGGGAGACTCTCTGAGACACTAAGAGACGATTGAAATTAATGGCTCTTTCCAAATCAGCTGAGCGAGCTAAATTCTCTTCTGTTACCCCTAGGTGGTAGCCTGTGGAATCTGTGACCGGATTTGGTTCAATAAGCGTGATATGAGAAGAGTTCGATTGTAGGTTGTTATAATGGTACGAGAACATTATCAAAATTTGGATGACATGAAATATATGGATTAAGAGCTGCACGAAATTCCCATTATTCTTTGCGGAGACTTTAATATTGATTTAAAGGAAAAAGACGGCATAGAATTTCGGCATTTCATGAAAGAAGAGTTGGAATTGACAATGAGCAATGATCCTGGCATTTCTACCACAAGGAATCATACGTGCATAGATGGAGTGTTAACTCGAAATGTCGAAAATGTGCAGACGCGGGAATATTATGTTTCATATTCCAGTATTCATCGACCATTATTATCGAGGACAATAACTATTGACTAAATTCTTTAGTGGTGAGCGGTATTGAGGGACATGAACTGGAACTGTTCTATTCTGCCTCCGGGAACCCTCCCCCTTCAATATCTTGGTTTAAAAATGATCAAAAATTAAATAATGCGTCCGATACCATGTAAGCTATTTTTGCAAATTTCGGGGGAGAACGTGGTAAGGATACCACGGAAGGGGATAGTTAAAGGACAGAATCCTTACTCCTCTTCAGTATCTATTTCAAGACACTGTTTCAACGTGCCTATTTGGAAACCTTGAATCAAGCGGGTCCCCACTTCCATAGAGTACGACGGCAAACGAAGTTCGAGTTGCCATAGTTTGACGTAGTGGCCTGAGAGGAAGTCCGGGGGGTTGTCAACGTTACAGCCTCGCTGGAAAGGGCCGAAGCTCCTTGTTATAGGTAAAGTGCATAGCAAAGCGAACACTATGAGGCCCCTTTGATCCAAAGTAACCGAGTTAGACTCAGCGATTATCTACGACCAGAAGACTATACTCCGTAGGAGACAGAAAGGGTTGTCCTAATGTACCTCCACCCTATAACTAACTCTATTAGTGTTCTGTTGTTAATTGCATATTATTATCAAGGAACAATTATTGCTTTACATAAGAGGGACCTCTCAGGGTCCAAGGGATGACATTAGGTCCTTTTGCTTTACGTCTGTCCCTCCAAAGTCTTCCCCGCGCCCTTTCACTACTACAAATTGAGAACCTGCCCTTATGACAACCTTCCTTAGGAAATTAAATTCGTGTTCGTGAAAAGCCTTTCGAACAAGAAGCCCTCTTTCACAAGAAGCCCCTGATTCCATTAGCCCCTCTCACCAGGAGTGGCAGAGCTATTACACGATTTTTCTTGGCTTTTCCTGAAGGATTTTTGCTTTGGCATCTTCTTTTCCGTCCTCAACCGGTTAATTATCGGGCGAAGTTGGCGTCTTCCATCAATGAGCAGAGTCTGCTTGAGTTTTTGCTTCTTCAGCGAAGACGATGGAAGAAGAAAGGGGTTAATTTGGTAGAGTGAAATTAAGCGGAAAGTCCATCAAGGGGAATCATTTAATTTTCTGGGTCGTCTTTGAAAGATCCCGAAGGAAAGACGCTGCAAAATTGAAGGTTGAAAGGAGTGTGGGTTTTTCACAGAAAGCTCTCTTTCATTAGAATCATGATATAAGTAGGAACCTATATAATGATAGGAACCATGATATAAGTAGGAATCGACTAGATGAGTCTTCAACTGGAACTCCTCCAATTTTGGGCCGGTTTTAATTAGGTATTGGCGAATAATCTTGTATTTTATTAGTGCATTTTTCAAGCGAATGAAGCTATTGCGAAGGTGCGACCCCACGTTTCCTATAATTTGAACATCAAGTTGAGGATGGGGTCCTCTTATCCACAATCTCAATTTTCGAAGAAAATGAGGCTATTGCAATGGCTTCAAAATTTTAGTAATGCAAATTTTTGAAAATTTTCTTCATGGAAATTCGTTTCAGAACATTCTAAAACGATTCCTGAATATTTCACTTTTTCATATTTATGTAAGTATATATTTTTAGAGTCAAAAATCACTAAAAACCGTGTTTTTTAGGTTTTGTGTAAATTACCATCAATAGGAACATAATGGTATATTCGAAATCAGCGTAAAATTTCCTATGAAAATCGCCCACCAAATCGGTTAAAATTATTCTTTGAGAATTTGCTCATTAACTCATGCTGCATGAGTGGAACTTTTTTTGGTTTATTATTTTCAATGATGAATCTTTAATATCAAGCAAAAATAATTAAAAACCCAACCCTTCCCACCAACGAAATTAGATGTTTGAAGTTTCAATGAAAGGTACAGAGAATCCCAAAATCGAATCGTAGGAAAATAATAGCAGAAACGCGATTGTGAATCGTGAATCGATTTTCAGTGACTAAAAACTGCACTAAAATAATTGGGTAGGTACTAATTATAAAATAGGTTATCCTGGGGACTTTATCAGTGATAAAGGTAGGACAATTCATCATTTAAACCTCAGCTGATTTCAAGGTTTACCAAGTTTTATCAAGTCGGGTTTCGAAATCGATCATAACTATTCGAATGTTGCCTACCTTAGGATCTCTCGGATAAACATGAGCGTAGACAGGGTGGTGCAGGGGGGAGAGGAAGGGGGGATGATCCGAAAGAAATCGGACCATTGGGTTGCGAGGAATTGATGTTTCAAGGATTTCAAGTTTACGCATGCGCAGAGGCTACCGCTGGTCGGCTGGTAATGGGAACTTGTATGGAATTGGCTCAAGAAAGGATAAAATAAATAATAGGATAGTTAGGTACTGGATAATATGGACTCAAAAAAGGATATCTGAGCTAGAACGAAGTTCTTATAAAAAGGAGTTGACTGTTATCAAAACCTGCCCAAATTCAGATAGATTTCATGCAACCAATTGTAGGAAAATAAAATTCCGCACAAATTTATGACGTCCTACCCCATCTCTTGGGAGACACCCCATGAAATGAGTGGGGAAGCTTCGGCAGTGTCCATAGTTGTGAAGTACCTATAGTAACGTAGGCCTCGAGCGAGCCGTAATCTAACAGCAGCCTCAGTCCATTCTGAACCTACAGCAACACATTTACCTTGGACAAACCTGAATCTGCAATATTTCTGTTTTTCAGCTGGTATTGAAGAACTTCGAAAGAGTTTGAGGCTCAGCCTCACCAAATTCATCCCAAAACCGAGCTCGGTATGCAGCTAAATCATCAAACCCCACTCCGAAAGATACCAACGGAAAGTTGTTCCTCATTTATTGTCAGTGTCAACAAGAAGTTGCATACTATGTACGAATTTCATTAGAAGCATTCGGTCAAGGATGGTGCTGAATGAAACCCTCGACTATCAGGAACCCTTGCAGTTCCGCTCTACAAGCATGAAGCGCGAATAAGAAATTCATAAAGACATGTGAGCTAACATATCATATTGAAAATTATCGTAATTTACCTCTACATAATGAGGATTCGAGATCCTTGTTATTGAAATTAGTTTTTTTTTGCAGTTTTACATCGCATTGAGCTGGCAAAAAAAGAAGACATTTCTTGGGACCCTCAAAAAACGCTCGGCACAGCGCACGTGGAGCAAGTTAGTCACGCTGGAAGATTCCGGTGTGTGTCTGAGAGGAAAATGACCTTCGTTAGTAGTAAATTAATTCTTTAATAAAGCGATTTCGCCTCGAATAATCCACCCGTGAATTGGTAAGCTCTTTGAGATCATCATGCCATCAGCCTTGAAAGCGACTTTGGTTTAAACATGTATATCCAATGCAAGCCTACCATGGGTCGTCCCTATTAGATGGATCGGGATTAAAAACATCGAACCAGAGAGATGTTAGTTTTCTTTGCCTCGAAGTGGGTACTGTTGCCAAATGATATGCACCAAACCCACTCAGCTGTACAAAAAAACCTAAAAACTCCCCAAGTGCAATAAAACTCCCTAAAAAAAACCTAAATTCCCATTCATGCAACATGACACAATGAGCGAATTTTCGTAAGAAATTGTGGAGTTAACGAATTTTTTAAACTGATTTTTAACTTCAACTTTTACGGGTCTCACAAATTTGCTTGAATGCGAAGTATAGGTAGTCAAGGAAAATGTGAATTGGAAAAAAAATTGTGTGGGTTATTCACAGTTAGTTCTCCTCCTTCCACGTTAGTTGTTAACAATACACACAAGACGACAAACACATTCATATACCTACTGTACATTAGGGTGGAGCAAATTTCCGAAAGTTCGAAATTTGGGTTGTAATAGTGAAATTATATTGCCTTTTGGCATAAATAACACGCCCTCAAAATTGCATTGAAAAATATTAAGTCCTTCCATAACTCAAGAGAAGTTTCCGAATATGTACCTCTCAAGAAGCAAAATCATATTAATCATTTTATGCTACAAATATTTTTTGGAAGGTGTTCTTTGTTCATTTTGCGTTCAAAAATAAATTGAAGATAATGATGATCAACATTTTTTATCTCTCTCGATAGCCAATCATGGTAGATCAATTATTATTCCGTGATTCCCACTTTTGGCAACTGTGAAATGCCGGAAGTGACAACAAGAGTGAAAATCGTGTGGGACATTTTAGGGGAAGCCAAAATCTACTCGGTAAATGTTTTCCTACACAAGGTGATGTTCTTCGGCATTATTTTTTCATTTGGAAAGAACAAAGACCCTTCCTCCAAGCCAATAATTCCCCAGATTGATGAGTAAGTAAGGAATATAATATATGTGAAAATGCTTCACTCCCCATCGTCAGTCAAAAACGGTCTTCTGCTAAAAGCCTGCATGATGCGTACCAAAGACTCGAAAGTATTCCAAGAAACAACTCAACAGTCTATACAGTGAGCCGTATAGAAGAAAGAGGGCTCGTTTCCTCCACAAAATGCAAATGCCTTCATTATATCTGTTCATGAAATGTCCTTCTCTCCGTTCTTGCTCTTGTGAACGAACCAAAAAAGTTTCTATTGAAGAACAGTCTCTTCTTGAGGACCGACCAGTCATGTATTGCACTTCTTTTTTTTAGGCATTTTTGATTTTGGTAGCTCGACAAAGAATTCATGGTCTTCTTGCTCGCAGGGGAAAAACCTTTGGTTGGTGAATCCTCTCTATTTCCCAAACTATAATCCATGCTGTGGCTCAGTTTCAGTTTCCGGACTTTTTGACCAATAAATGACTTTTCCTTATGGAAGAGACGACTTTGAAGATGGGCTGTAGCCTCCTTATCAACTAGACCTATCTCCATTTTTCTCTATGTGCGTTGGTCCTCTATAAAAGGCTGTTCTTCATTAGAAACTTTTTTACTTCGTTCACAAGAACAAGAACGGAGAGAAGGACATTTGCATGAACAGATATCAAGA
>JAEMON010000002.1:7736018-7763495 GCA_030264115.1 Lygus lineolaris | reverse complement strand
GGCAGACGTTTTTCTCAGTCAAGTTTTCGCCGATTCTGATGCGGTTTGCGGCATTCTTCTTGTTATTCAATTCTCTAGGGGGATCAGATATTATGTATAATTTTAATTTCGTAATTTTGAATTTTTTTCATTTCCTTTTTTAAAAATCAAATTGGTGTAAAGGCACCTCATCCCCCTACAGAATGATAAAATAGGACGAATGCCGCCAACCTCATCAAAATCCGTTGAAAATCGGCTAAGAAAAATGGGAAAAACTGTGCAACGCTAAAATAGTTATAGGAGGGGAAGGGGTGATTATCCGTTTTTTAAACCTATTTTTACCGACTTCTTAAGAACCAACCGACCAAGGACGGCAACTTAAGAAGTATTTGTGAACATATTATATATTTATTATTTTTTAGAATGGTCTAAAAGGGAGTTTCATAAAGAAAAATGCAAAACTTTGCATCATTAACATTTTGCAATAGCGGAATTTTCTTGGAAAATGAGCTAAAACAAAATTATTTTGCTTCAATAACTGCATTTGCCCAGAAATAGTTGTGCAAATTGTGCGGCCAGATTTGTGACCAGGGAATCGAGCTGAACGCGTAGAGCACCGAAAATAGAGAAGATTATTATATTATTTTCACTTATTTTTTTAATTATTTTTACCATTATTATTACTATTATTGTAGATACTATTATTTTTGGTGAGATTCTGGCAACCTTGGCTGGGAGGCATAGTGTGACTGGGCTACTTGTCTCTTACATATAGCTAGTTAAAAGCGATCCTGCGAATGCCATCAGCACCAGATCATTTTCCTTATTATTATTATAACTTCCCCTGCGGAGAAAGAACGTGAATGAAACGGTCTCATCAACCTGAACGAGAAGAAAATCTTAATGCTGATGAAAAAACCCTCTCGAGCTTTTCCATGTTTGAAAAAAAAAATAAACATTTCCCAACAAAGCACGAGAATCTTTTATGAAAAAGTGGCTTTGCAAATTAGAAAGAATGAAAATATCATAACCAGTTATAAGACGAGACGGGATGTTATTTTTCACCTCTGATTTTCCATTTTTCCTTGCGGAAAAAGAGTAGGTAGGGACTTTCACAAACGTTGGTTCATAAGGAATCTTCTTCCGCCATCTTCCATCTCCCGTCTTTTCGGTATTCCGTTGAATCTAATCCTTAAGATATTTCCTCTTTCGGTTCTTTTCGGATTTTTCTCGAAGACTGGTATTTTTTTATCGAAATAAAAGACCTTCGAGTGAATCCCGGATGGAGAAAAACGAAGAAGGTAATTAGGAGAGATCTATTTTTCATGGGTTCTTCTGTCTCTTTCGCTCTTGAGCTACTTAAGTTGTTCTTTCTATTAAAACGGAAAACCTCTTTTGAGGATTTGAGAATTTTTTTTCGCGTTTCATCTGAAAGAAGGTCGGTGGAGGGGATATTGGCGTTTCCCTCCATTTTCCTCTTTATTCTACTCGAGCTTATTATCAGAGGGTTTTCCTTTGGAAAGAGCTTCTTTTTCACATCCGACGTAGCTAATTACTGAGTGAGACTTGAAGGGGAAGTGGGTAGGAAGAAACCCAAGAAATGGAGCGAACTATCCACAGAAGATGTATTGATGTGGGCGGGTGTAATCTCGGCCTAGCTAGTCTCTTCGGCAAGTGATCAGAGGGGATTGCAAGATGGGACTAAATCCAGGTTACCCGAAGTAAACGGGGGGGGGGCCTAACCCCTTCGTCCTCCACCTAGGATAGTAAACTCGTCCCAGCCGGCAGTGGCCCAAAATATTGGTTTCCGTACAAAAATTTGCCCCCTCCGGTCTTGGGCTGGACGTCCAGTGGACGCGAATTCGCGCGAAGAGGCGAATTCGCGCGAACGGTTACAAACAAACACGGAAAACCGCGCAAGGGTCATCTTCGCGCAGCAACACAACAGTTCCAGTTTGTTTCCCAAACAGGCGAATCGGATGGATGTTGATAAATTTATTGTTAGCAAATTTTCGAAGAAAATGAAGCTAATTCAATGGCTTCAAAATTCTAGTAATGCAAATTTTTGAAAATTGTATTCAAGGAAATCCGTTTCAGACCATTCTAAAACGATTCATGAAATATAACACTTTTTCATATGTATATATTAAGTATAATATTTATATACCAATGCAAATACAGGGTGATTCAGGACGGAAGCGAAACAAAAATTTGGGTGAAGCTAGACCCCAAACGGGGTAGAATGCCACCAACCGCACCTTTCTATCTCAATCTGTTCCCAAGATATGATTTTTTTGAAGTGTTTTCAGAAAACCACGTTTTTTGCCATAAAAACCCACGTTTCCTCACTTTGAAACAATTTCTTTCCACTTTTGACCACATTTTCGGATTCAGCGTTAAATTTCCTATACACCCTATGCACATTCATAGGTAATCAAAAACGAACTCCTAAGGACGATTGCAGTTCAAGCTTTGACAATTTAAAACTAAATTAAGTTTCTGAAAATAATTGTACGTTAACTATATTTCCAAAACACGTACTGGAAGCTGTCAAATCTCAGGAAAACGTTCAAATTTAATCAGCTTTCTAATGGTATGGCTGACTTTGCGATTTCTCATCGAATTCATGGAGTAATTCAAGTTTGAATGCGAAACAACATCATTTTAACCACGTTATTTTTTGTACTGAAATCCAGTAAAACGACCTCAGACGTACAATGAGGATTTCATTTGGCCGTGAAAGCCTTGGAATTATCAATCTGAATCATATCACTAAACGGCGGCTACAAAAAAATTGAGAATCCGTTTGTTAATTTTCCGGTAGGTATACTAGTATTTTTGTATTTGCCTACAGTTTTTCCGTATTCAAAATTGAATTACTCCATGAATTCGATGGGAAATCGCAAAGTCAACCATACCATTAGAAAGATGATTAAATTTGCAAGTTTTCCTGAGATTTGACAGCTTCCAGCACGTGTTTTGGAAATATAGTTAACGTACAAGTATTTTCAGAAACTTAATTTTTTTTTTTTTTTAAATTGTCAATGCTTGAACTGCAATTGCGGTCCTTAGGAGTTCGTTTATGAATGTGCATTGGGTGTATAGGAAATGTAACGCTGAATCCGAAAATGTGGTCAAAAGTGGAAAGAAATTGTTTCAAAGTGAGGAAACGTGGGTTTTTATGGCAAAAAACGTGGTTTTCTGAAAACACTTCAAAAAAATCATATCTTGGGAACGGATTGAGATAGAAAGGTGCGGTTGGTGGCATTCTACCCCGTTTGGGGTCTAGCTTCACCCAAATATTTGTTTCGCTCCTGAATCACCCTGTATATGTGTTACTCCAGAAGATATCTGACCATGGAATCTAGATTAAAAAAATCAAAGAAAAATTTTAAAATGTCAATAATATCAAAAGAAAGGCTGAGTTCGTAGGTCAGAATTTTTGGAGTACTCAAAGGGGTCAAATTTTGAAACTTTAGTCATAAACCGCTTGAAAAAAACGTGTTTTTTGAGGTTTTTGGTGTAAATTACCATCTCAAAGGCGTTTTTCCATCAAAATTAGGCAACGAACAGCCCTGTAGGAGGCGTTTTAAGTACAGACTGTCTGTCTTTAGGTCCTAATGTTTAAATACAGATTATTTTATTTTACCCAATTTTTGAAGAAAATGAAGCTATTGCAATGGCTTCAAAAATTTTAGTAGGTAATGCAAATTTTTGAAAATTTTCTCCATGGAAATCCGTTTCAGACTATTCTAAAACGATTCCTGAAATTTAACACTTTCAGGTCACTCCAGACAACATCTGAGCGAGGAATCGAGATAAAAAATCCCAAAAAAATTTTGAAATTTCGATAATAATAAAAATAAATAATAAATAATAAATCAAAATGTCCAGAATTTTCGGAGTACTCCAAGGGGTCAAATTTTGATAGTTTAGAGGCAAAAATCGCTAAAAAAAAAAAAAAGTTGTGCTTTGAGGTTTTCGGTATAAATTACCATCTTATACATAGGAACATAATATGGTATATTCGGAATCAGCGTGAAATTTCCTATAAGAATCACCCACTAAATCGGTTAAAATTATTCTTTGACAATTCGCTCATCAACTCATGCTGCATGAATGGAAACTTGGCGTTTTTCCTCCAAATAAACAATTTTTCGGGTTCCCTTTCAACAATTTCAACCCCTTCCGGATCCAATTTAGATTTCATCGTTGAAAAGAGCAAGACCAAAATACAGGGCTTAAGTAAACCAAAAATCTAAAATTTGAGGTGACGCGTTCTTCTTCCAAAGGGCAGTGCCTATACCTTACACGGGGTAGGGACCATATTGGAAGCATTGTAATAGCTATTGCTCTGTCCACCAGTCACACCTTCCTACCTGCTCCTCCGTTTTTATCCTGATGAATCGTTCTCGATCAAAAGAGAACAAAACCCCGTGAAAACCACGAAGTTTTCAGGAACACAAAAACGGGGACAGGAGTTCGAAACCGAACGAATCGGCGGAAATGGGGAAATGTGTCGTCGAAGGTTGGCGTCGTTATCTTGGCGACGAGAGCGAAACGAACGTGTTTCCCTCGTCGGTATACGTAAACGAGATATCGATATTCGGGGGTGGAAACAAAAGGATCGTACGCGGGATTCGAAACGGCGATAGAAGGCAGAAGGCGAGATACTCGCTTCGCACGACATCCGACTCACCTGTCAGGTTTTCTGGGGGGAAAAGGCCAAGTGGTGACGTCTTCCTTCTTCGTGTTTTCCACAGGGAAATGTGTGGGCCCAGATTAGGCCCGCTAACTTTCACACTACGAATTTTTCTCGCGATCAGATGGTGGGAAACGAAAAGTCATAGATTGTACCTATTTTTAAACGAGTACGCGGCGATGGTTGGTGGTGAATTATGTAAATATATAATATCTACTGCATCTTCTAAACGTTACAGTACCTATTTTCCCATCGAATTAGGTTGAAATTTTTAGCGAATCATTGTAATAGGTCCAAAATGTTTGGTAAGTGGTAGCAGGTAAAATTATTTTTTCTATATGGCTTTTGGACCATTTTAAATCGATTCCTGAAGCACAACACTTTTAGGAAATTTTCGAATAAAATTCAGCTATTGCAATATGGCTTAACAATTTTAATAACGAAAAATTAAAAAAAAATCTCCATGAGATATCAGCCCATTAGGAACTAAGGTGTTGTAGTTTCAGGAATCAGTTCACGCTAGTAGTGGTCCAACGGCGATGAAATCAATAGGGGACAGTCACGGGGCTAACCCATACAATCCCTGAGAATTTGATCAAATTCGGACCAAAAATTCATATAGTTTTGCTAAGGACAAGGAATTGACCACAGACCGACTGGGAACCAAAATAGTTCAGAACGCTCTAAAAAGTAAACAGTACCATGCAAGCAGTATGAGTTGGTGAGCGAATTTTCAAAGAATTGCTACGTTGACGATGGGTATTGGTCATTATTACACCAAAAACCTCAAAAAATACGTTTTTTGACCCTTAACTTTCAAAATTTGGAGTACTCGAAAAATTCTGGCCAACGAACTCATCCTTTCTATAGGTAGTTACAATTGACATTTTAGGATTTTGTTTTATTTTTTAGATAGGTGGATTCCAGGGTCCGATATCGTCTGTAGTGAGGAAGCAATTTGATTTTGTATTGATTAAAGTCTGAAACAGACTTGTAATTCATACCTCCCTATATAAAAAGAAAGAAAAATGTTGAAAACAAT
Source organism: Lygus lineolaris (assembly GCA_030264115.1). Lineage (NCBI taxonomy): Eukaryota > Metazoa > Arthropoda > Insecta > Hemiptera > Miridae > Lygus > Lygus lineolaris. The sequence goes on along the minus strand of JAEMON010000002.1, from coordinate 7,757,772 downwards.
TTATTAAAATTTAGAAACCTTGTAGGTATTCGTAGTATTAGTCTCACCAAGAACTAATAAATACTTGTAGCCCGTATTTTGCTTAACATTCCAGAAGATTTTCAATTCTTCCCTGAATTTTCCAGGTTTTGTCTGACCACTTTCGTTCTCCCTGACTTTTCCAGGTTTTCAAGGTTTTCAGACCCGTAGTAACCCAGTACGTAGATTGTGGATGCATCTGTAGTGTTTTCTTCCTGAACTGATACAGTCCTGGGCGCAGCTGGTAAGCTGTGAATTAATCTCCGAAGATGATTTTTTTTTTAAGTTTTTTTCTTCAGAAAACCACGTTTTTTGCCATAAAAACCCATTTTCCTTCACTTTGAAACAATTTATTTCCACTTTTGACCATATTTTCGGATTCAGCGTTAAATTTCCTATACACCCAATGCACATTCATAAACAAACTCCTAAGGACCGCAATTGCAGTTCAAGCATTGATAATTTAAAAAAAAAATTAAGTTTCTGAAAATACTTGTACGTTAACTGCATTTCCGAGAAACGTGCTGTGAAATCTCAGGAAAACTTACAAATTTAATCAGCTTTCTAATGTTATTGTTAACTTTGCGATTCCTTATCGATTTCATGGAGAAATTCAAGTTTGAATGCGGAAAAACCGTAGGCACTTATAAAAATACGAGTACCTACCAGAAAATTAAATGTCGTCGTTCGGCTCGTATTTACGCTATATATACCCAGACGATTTCCACAGAGGGGGGTGCTGGTTAAGCATAAAAATGTCTAACTGAGTTGCGGACTTGTACGCAAGCACTTGTTTCTGTCCGATATATTATAGCATTTACAAATTTATTTCAACCCTTCACAAAATAATCTAAACCCTTTACAAAAATAATTCAACCGTTTGCAAATCCATTTAAACCATTTACAGATATATTTAAACCTTTCAGAATTGAAGATGGCCCAGTAGAGGTTCCGATTCATAGGCACCAATTATATCCCTTCTGAATGGCGAGAGAATTTTTTCGCCATTCAAAAGGGATGTCATCATCACTTCACGGTGCGCACCACAATTACCCTTTCATATGCTCGCCACTCAGCTCAATAAAACTTTCTTCTTCAATCCGCGATTTATTTGTTAGTTGTTATTCTCGTCAAGTTTGACTAAATTTGAGTGGCAGACAGACACGAAACCAAAATTGTTCAGGAAGGTCGAAAACGTAAAACGCGAGTTGAAATTTTGATTTTGGAGACAAAAAATTTTTCACATTCCAAAAGTGAAAACAATGCTTCCGCTACCTTGGTAGACTCGGAAGCAATAAATAAATCCTAAGTCTCACTCACATGTAGGTACATTTGTATGACTCACCCGGGCGTATTGAGCGTTTTCCAACTCAGTAATGGAATGATCGCGCATTATCATATTGAAAGACGATACTTTTTCAAATGGAGCTAATGGGCTGGATTATAATACGTGACCCCACCCAGTTTTTTTTCTTATTCTTACTCAGCTTAATTGCTATTGTAATCCTCCCCAGGATCGTGGGGGTATCGGGCGGACTAATTTTGAAGGATACCCAAAACTGGTAACCCCCTCTCTCTCGCCCTCAACGTCGACGTTCCTTCCCCACTAATTCTTCAATTCAGCGGCCGTAATCTCCAATTACTCCTTGAGCGTGCTTCTGGTGCCTTCCTCGTCGCATAATACAGGGTAGGGATTAGTTGGCCAAATGAAGACGGCAAAAAAAATCGAACAAACACTCCCTCCCCGCCCTGAGGAGGAAGGAAAAGACCTTCGAGAAAGCCCTAGCTCATTTTTAAAAGGGTAGCTCGGGGCGAAGGGCTAAGACCTCCTTCTCTTCCAAACAACCTTAAGAGCAGAAATTAAGACCGGAGGATTAACTGAGAAAATTTAAAAATTGCTTCGTTACTCCGATAGAGAGGCCGGGGGAAGGAGATAGGCTTGAGGGGCCCTCTTAGTACAAACATAAACCTCTTCTCTTTTTCCTCAGTTTTCTCCCGAACGAATCGAAAAAGTTGATCCAGGCACGTAAATGAAAAATTACATTTTCTTCGTTAAGTCTGTAGGCGGGGAAGGTTGATGGGAAGGTGATTCCGGGGATCCCGCCCGTTTACAGCTGCCCTTAAGGAGTTCCTTAACTACCTACACTTTCTAGAAGGGCTGACAGGGAAGAGGGCTTCTCCACGAGCGTTCTTAGCGAAGTTTTCATCCACCGTTTCATTGAACTGGAGGAGTTGCTTCTACGCGCGCTAACTCGATTTTAAGGGCGTCAAGGGTTCGGTTAATTCGTGTAGGTATAGCGATACACTTAGCGACAATTAGTACCTACCTAGTTATCATGTTTCGTTAACCCTAATGAACCCAAGGATAAAAAATTTCGCCGAAATTATAATTTTCTCATCTATTTTAGCGCAATATGCTTCGAAATGAAAGAAAATGACAATGAAAAATCGTTAAAGAATGTTAAATGTTCAAAAAGTTCAAATTTGTAAATGGTGTATTTGAATACACTTTGGGCTCTTATGGTAATGGAAGATACACGACTAAGGTTACAAACTTTTTATTAAAACTTCATAATTATTACAAAGTGAGGTATAAATCATGAGATCAATTACATTTTATTACATTTCAACATAAGACAAGTCTTTGTTAATAATAAATCCAAGTTTTTAAGGCACAAAAGTTACATTGACTTGGAAAAATCGTCTTTACAGGATACTCATTCTACTTTTGTTTGTAATGTAATTAGTCACAAATTAACTCGGAAACACAGTCTCAACATAATATCTTATTCTACTTAGTTCGTAGTTTGTTGATTCTTCGCTCCAATTTGATATCATCCACATCTTCCTCTTCACGCGACTGCATATTGCATCTTGGGACAACAGATAAACTATATGCCCCTCCGCTCTTGGAATTGTTCTGTAATACCAAAAACATGGAATTTATTACTTACTTGTTTGGAATGGCTTACAAAAAGTAAGAAATCATAATAAATGTTTTGGAGAACGAGGCACTACACACATTACCATAAGAGCCCAAGGTGTATCTCAGTAGGTACAGCTCCACTAAAATCGAGATATCAGCATGATAACTGATCATAACCCCACATATTTTTACATAAAACAATTAGGGGTGCATTCGAACCCACGAACTCAAACTATGGAAAGTTCGGGTTCGAGTTCGAATTTTTCGGACTCTTCGGTTCGAGTTCGACAAGCATAGTTCGAGTTCGAGATCGTCACGAACTGTTCGAGTTCGAATAAAAGGTATGATTGAAGACAGCTTGATCCCTATAACGTGAACATCCCATTTTTCAAGAAATAATTATGTTATTCATTTATCAAAATGAAAAAAATGAAGAAAAAAATATCCGCCAAGCTGGGTGGGCAGTATAGCTCGATCAATTTTGTAACATCCTCGTAGAGCACCAGTCAGTGAAAATTTCAGCGAATTTGGGAGAACTCTGTAGTCAGCCTCCAACTACCCTCCGAATTTGAGTGAAATTGGTCCATTAGGAACTAAGAAACCGTAGTTTAAGGACATTCCCATTTGCGCATGCGCACAAGCTACCATTGGACCAACGGTAATAAAATCCATAGGAGACCGTTCATGGCATCCCCCCTGAAACCCCGGACAAACCCTCAAAATATCGTCAAAATCGGACCACAACATCATATTATAGTTTTGCCTGGGACAAGGATGACCACAGACACAGCGACAGACAAGCAGGTGGAAATGTTTCATTTTGAAGGACAAACATGCTTTTAATTTATTGCAATAATACGTAGCTTCCCACCTTCGGTAATGAGGAAGCAAAAATTGTGTGGTGCATGGGGAATTCTAGAATACTACCAATCCATCCCCCCCACCCCATTTTTTAGAATTTAAGGTATGTACTTATACCTACCTCTACCTATATCGTGAGAGAGCACTGTCCCTAGAATCGTGTGTTTGTAGTGGGTATTAGAGGTATGTTGTATGTTCCAGGAAGGTCCCGTAAAGACCTCAGGAAATTTTCTTGAAAGAAAGAAACACTCGGATGGATTCAATTATATTTCACGCTGATCGTTGGTTTTTTTAATCGGATTTGTTCGAAACATTCCTTGAAATGACGTCGAAACATCAATCAAATATCTTATACCTAATAAAGTTCGCGAACTTTTTGGAAAGTTCGAGTTCGAGAAGTAGAGTTCGAGTTCGAGTTCGAATATTCTGGAATAAGCAGTTCGAGTTCGGTTCGAAAGTTCGTGAGTTCGAGAGTTCGGATGCACCCCTAAAAACAACGTTATCACGTCACGTTATCATATAGTATGACAATGAATCAAACTTACTGTTGAGCTGCGGTTCGCCATGGCTGGACTCCGGTGGGTCTGGAATGAGAAAACTTGGAAAACGCGCGAGAAATCACCAATCAAAAAGTGATCAATGTTGCCAACCTATGAAGGGGGCCCTAACGAGTCGATTGGTACCGTTGGAGTAGTAAAAAACAGTTCCCCCTGCTTTTTAAAAATCGTTAAAGACAAGGAGTGTTCAAATACACTTCGGTTTATTAGGGTTAACTCATTTTACCGAATTTTCGAGGAAAGTTGAGCTATTGCATTGGTTTCAACATTTAAGTTAACTACCATGCAAATTTTTGTGATATTGTCTCCATGGATTACCGTTTCAGGCAATTTTGAAACGATTCTCAAAATTTAAAACTTGAGAGGCATAAAAAATGTCTAAAAATTCGATTTTTATAGCTTTTCCCAATCAAATTCCACATTTTTTTAATCAAATTCAACCACATTCCACATTTTTTTAATCAAATTCAACGTAGGTATTCCCAATCCAATACAATATTTTCCCAATCAGATTCAACATTACCGAATTTTCGAATAAAATGAAGCTATTGCAATGGCTTCACAATTTAAATAATGCAAATTTTTGAAAATTTTCTTCATGGAAATCCGTTTCAGACCATTCTCAAACGATTCCTGAAATTTAACACTTTTATATATACCTATATATATAAATTTATTCATTACCGAATTTTCGAATAAAATGAAGCTATTGCAATGGCTTCACAATTTAAATAATGCAATTTTTTTTTAAATGTTCTTCATGGAAATCAGTTTCAGACCATTCTAAAACGATTCCTGAAATTTAACACTTTTATACATACCTATAAATATAAATTTATTCATTAGCGAATTTTCGAAGAAAATGAAGCTATTGCAATGGCTTCACAATTTAAATAATGCAAATTTTTGAAAATTTTCTTCATGGAAATCCTTTACAGACCATTCTAAAACGATTTCCTGAAATTCAACACTTTTTTATATATATACATATACATATATACCTACATATCACTCACCAAATCGGTTAAAATCATTCTTTGAAAATTCGCTCATCAACTCATGCTGCATGAATGGGACTTTTTATTTATTTATATATGTGTCACTCCAGACGATATCTGCCCGGGGGATCGAGATAAAAAATCAAAAAATTTTTTCAAATGTCAATAATATCAAAAGAAAGGATGAATTCGTTGGGCAGAATTTTTGGAGTACTCCAAGGGTTAAAATTTTGAAGATTTAGTTTCAAAAATCGCTTAAAAAACGTGTTTTTTGAGGTTTTTGGTGTAAATAACTATCTTAAACATAGGAACATGTGGTATATTCGGAATCAGCGTGAAATTTCCTGTAAGAATCACCCACCAAATCGGGTAAAATTATTCTTGAAAATTCGCTCATCAACTCATGCTGCATGAATGGGACTTTTGATTCAAGATCTTAGTTAACCTGCACTAAAAGATTTTCACGGATTTTTTCCTCAACGAAAGAAGAGAAGTCGATTAACTATTGTTTGTTTGTTTATTTATTCAGTAGCATAAACACATTTACAAAAATCAAATAACAATACTTTATTCAAACATAAATTAAACAAAACACTTACCCCTATTTAATATAAAACAAGAATGGTCCATTTTCGCGACTTATTGTTGGACTTGAGAGGCCCGAAACTCCCAACAAGAATTTTGTCGTCAATTTATTTTTTCATTGAGAAACAACATTTATTATTTATCACAGATCATGTACGGAAGTTATGATCACCGGTGTAGATGAACAACATTAAGCAGAGTGTGCGTCAGGCACAAGACATGACATCTCTTAAAATAAGTAGGAAGCTAGTTAGGCAGGTGCCTATCAAATACGCGTAATGAACACATTGAAAACAACATTCCAGATCTACAAGAAGTTCATGACTCCTAACCCTAACTTCCCCTCCACTGGATTAAGTTACTAAAGGTTTCGTTTCAAGTTCATTCGACATTTGAAAATTAAACTGAATCATTCAATTCTAGTATCGACCAACTTGAACGTATAATTTATAGCGTTCCTTACTCAAATTGATCCCTCTCGCCAAGTAGGGTGAAGGCACCAGTGATTGGCCGCCTCCTTCTTCAAGTCCGTTTATTACGACACAGAAGTCTCTGATATCGTTTCAAGTACTCTTGTTAGTTAACCTAACTCATACAGAAGGTATTGGCACAAAAGGAGTTACAGTGTAACCATATTGAAACCTCACAGTTCATTTCGAAGTGATCGTGCCTTCGGATGTGGGTCGAAACCACCTGTTCCTTGTGAAAGCGGTAAGCAATCACATCTCATTCTTAAGGATTTAACGTTTTTCCACTTTCTTTTGGTCCTCCTATTTTGATATTTTCTTAATATGCAATAACCTAGTAGGTAGTCGATTGGTGCCATAAAAATTCAAAAAACTCGGGAACTAAGCAATAATATTTGTGCGGCTAATAACTGAGTTTGGCTATAATAATCCGGCCAATAACTAGCAAAAATTGACTTTTTCCAGTTTTTATGGAAAAAAAATTGAAGTAAGTACCACTTATTTGACAGAAACTACTAGTCAATCGCGATGTTACTAAGCTTCCCAAAAAACCGAAGACAACGGGGTTTTTAATGAAAAATACACATTTCCAACAAGAGAATAGCAGAAAAAATCCTTAAACGGCCAATAACTGGTGCCTGTACACTATTTTGCATTTCGCCACTTAAAAGGGTAATCATGACCTACAAGAGACACAAAAAAATGGACTGTATGCGTGAATCTGCAGGTTATCAAATGCAAGCGGTTTTTCTAGATTGGCTCGTATTTCCTATTAGAGAGTTCCTAGGGGTGCTTTCCAAGATACGAAGGACTGTCGTATCATATCGCAGCAGCATCTGCGCATGCGCAGCCAGTTCCAAAATTTCGTATCAAGATACGACGTCGTATCTCTTACAGAAATTTCGTAATATTTGTTAAGATACGACACTTCAGATACTACGGAAAGTTCGTATCAGTGGCGTCGTATCGCAGAATTACCTTCCACAGCGATAACAAGGCGCATTTCTTTCAAGCTGATGCGCAGCATACACTTGAAAAACAATGTTGAGGTCTTCGGTAGACAATAAACCAAGATTGAATGAATTCAAGTAATCGTGCATGATGAAAACTGTCACTTTACAATACGAAACTAATTTCACGATACGGAAACATATTGGGAAATGAACTTTGACAAGGTTAGCTTCCATTCTGCTCGTCCGAGCCAATACGATACGAAAATTAGATGCGAATCTTCGTATTGCTCGTGGGATCTCTAGGAACTCTCTATTATTAGACAGTTCTTGCAGGTAAATGAGAAGCGAGTCGGGATTCCGAATAGGATGTTACTAGGGAGAGCACGAGCGGATGCTAACCCCTGAGTCGTATTGTACGAGTGGGTGAGTCAGGACACGAGTTGACCTACGAGACGTTAAATAAAGTTAACGAGCGAATTGGACGGAATTCGTAGATTTCAAGTAGTGATTTTGAAGTTCTTGTTGTTTAGAATTTTCTCTTATGGGTTTCTCTCGATACGTAAAAATGAATATCAGGAACTGTACGAGGCCTGTTTGGTGAATGGTAGGGAAATGGGCCTGATTATGGAAGGCTAACCTACCTCCAGCTTCCATAGAATCGGTGGGGAGCACGGCTGGCTTGGAATACGCGATGTTGTGAGCATTCCTGAGAGCTGTTATAAATTACCAGGTGTCACAGCATTGTTGTCTTACCCTAATAGACTGTCATGTTTGGAACCAATTTTTGGCTATTCAGGAGCGACACTATTGGGTTGGGTTGTTGAGCTAACAGGTGGGAGTAGGTAGTTATGGAAGATCTTCAATTTTCTTCAAACTTCAATTTTTGCCTTTTTTTAGTTTGATACGGTTCTAGATGTAAAATTTCCCGCCCGATCGATTGGTGAAACCAGTTTTTTCATTGGACCGGTAGTTTCGCCATAATCGCCGATATAGTCAACACTTCACAACTACAGCTGATAAACAACATAGCATAACTGGCTACAGGTGCAATGGAGGACGCTTGGTCTGAGGCAAGCGAAGTAATTTTTCATCTTTTGTACTTTTTATTCGTCGTTTCTGAGGCAACGTTTGAAGAAATTGCATTATTAAGTGGTTGGTGAGCAATAATACGTAGTTTTTCCTCCGTATCTTCGTGAAGTAATCTCATCAATTCACTAGGAAGTTTCACTTCTTTGATCTCACGTGAAGTTATGTCATGCTGTTCACGGTTAGGTGTCAGTTATGTCAAGTTGTTCGATTTACCCAGTTTCAGCTTGTTCCCCCATTCTCTCCAGGTGGTTGAAATAACTCTCGCGCGATGAGCAACGTAGCACAACTGCTCGATATTTTCAATCAACATGGCACAACTTACCATTTTTTCATGGGTGGCCCAAAATGATGCCACTTCATGCTAATGTGATTAGTACGCTAGAAACATACCAGAAAATACCATTATGTTCATAAGAAATACTGTAAAGTGTAATACTGTATTTCATAAGAAATATTGTGAGTCAGTTTTTTTCCCCCTGAAAAGCTGCCAAAATGTAGTTGTGCCATGTTGGATTTTCATAGTCGATATTGTTGTTGTATACCTACCTAATATCGTAAATACAGCAATTTTTCAATTCAATTCAATCCATGGTGCCAGTACGGTTTACTTCAAAGAAGGTTACCTTCGTTTTCGGGAATCCATTCGGAGCCCCATTCGTTGACGAATAGGCAAGTTCTATTCGTCCTACGAGATGACTCTACTCGTAACGAGATACAAGCGCATGCGCACTAACTGATTTCTATTAGTTGAGCTCCCTACTCGTAACCCGACTCGCTTCTTGTTTACCTGCGAGAACTGTCTAACAGCTCATACATACACCTAGTTTTGACGTTTAAAACGGTGAAATTTAAACGTTGATATCTATGCTATATGTATTCCTGCTTGCAACCACCGTACTTAATGTTTTTGGGGGCTGCTGAATCCAAATATTAACTCGGATTGTGACTATCTAGGTTTGTTATTAATTAAAAACAGGGGCGGCTTTAGGGGGTCCACGGAAATGAGGATGAGTTCACGAATATGGACATCTCGAGAAAAATGGTTATGAGAGGCTGGTTAGGTAGGTAAAATGGAAGAGTTCTCACATAAATAATCTTCTTCCAAATCTTAAGAAATTAAGAAACTAGAAGTAATGAAAGTTCTTGGAAAATATTCACCCATTGGCTAAGAAACTCGAATTTATTTGAATAAGAGACGCCATAAATTAACGTGATGTATCGTGATTTAGACGACGTGATGTTTTAGGTGGTACTGATGTAAGTATGAGTCTTGTTTTTCTCATACGAAACTGATCAGTATGAATAGTCACTGGCTATCACGAAAAAGTGGCAACAAAACTAGCGCAGAATACATAAATAATATTGTAAAAATTATTTTAAAAAGAAGTAGGTAATCATCAAGTGAGGCATTGGAGACAAGACGCCCTAATAGGTAGGTAACTAACATAACACTATAATCGAAGGGTTTCGTACCTACTGAGAATTCTTAACAAGGAAATCGTCGATGAACAAATGACAAGACACGATACGCAGCTTTCACCGCAAGGCAGTCCTCAAAAGTCTGAAAAAACACGAAACGAATCAGTTGCAGGAAGGTTTAAAATAGTAGGTAAAGGCAAAAGAAAATAGTAGGTACCTATCGTCGAAATAAAAGGGGTGTATTGCTGTCTGGGCCACGCACAGTGTTTCTAGTAGATATTGTCGGAAAAGCGTGTATGAGTAGGAATTTTGCATTTTGAACCTTAAAATCTGATTCAGCGCCCTTCAAAACCCTATGGTACCAATTTTCAGCTTGAAATTCGACTGAAACGACTGTTTCGATCAGAAAACGGGTTGAAAGGGAGGCCGTGACGTCATTCAGGTTCCGCAAAAGATGGAAGCTGAGGCAGGTGGTGACTACAGTTAGGTTCAAATTACAAAACCCATTTTCGGTATGTTTCAAACATCGGATACCCCTCATATAGCACCTTTTCGGAAAGCCCTCACTACGATCTTTCACATTACAAAATAGAAAATAATCATTCAAGTTCCCCATTCCAATTTCTATGGATAGTTATAAGAAATTTTGCGATGATTACGAATATATCATACATTAAGGGTCCCTGAATAGCCCTTCGCAGTTTTTTTCAACCCAAAACGCACTTTTTCCAATGATTTTTTGATGTTTTGAGGATTTTATTAAGAGGGGGGAAAAAGTCAAGCGTTATTAAAATAAGTTCTATTCATGACGCATGATCCAATTTTTAGCTACTTTCGGACTATGACGATCTTTGGATGCATCACCTTCCTTTCGAGTGACAATGGGGTTAATTTCGACCATTTTTTCAGGGGTTCAGAACTAGTTTTCATATAAATTATAATATCATGTATGTATTTAGAATGTTATTATACTCGTTATTTGAAACCCATTATTAAAATACGTATATCAATCATAACTAATGATTTCTGAGTAGGTAGTCTTATGAAAAATGAAAATAAAAAGATCTTAAAGGAAATTCTTGGACATTTTCTTTTGTTTAATACAGGATGGATCAACGAGCATTTAAAAAAAATATCCTAGGAACACTCTTAGTTTTTTGGATAAAATGCTTTTTGAAGTAACCAAACCTTGTTTTCCAAGCTAATTAGATAATATGCTTATTCCAGGGTTAAAAATGTGAAAAATTTGAATGGTAAGGCCTCAAATTTCATAAAATTGGTGCCATCATATGCAAAACCTGTTAAGGGTGCGCGGACGCCCGGCTCGAGAATGGCCTCAACGATGCCCCGACGCAGCTCAAAATCCTTTTTATTATTGTTCACGTTTGTGATTTCGAAAATTCATCGATTTTCGTATGTTATGCAATAATGGTTACATACTTTATTTACGACGTGAATCATAATTTTAAGTCTATTCCATCCCGAGAAAACTGGAAGAAACTGATGAAAACCTGGTTTTTCATAGATTTCTTCCAGTTTTCTCTGGATGGGATAAACTTAAAATTATGAATAAAATCGTAAAGTATGTAATTATGACCGTACAACATACGTAAATCGTTTAATTTTCGAAATCAAAAACGTGAATAATAATAAAAAGGATTTTGAGCTGCGTCGGGGCATCGTTGAGGCCGTTCTCGAGCCGGGGCGGGGCGTCCGCGCACTCTTAAGAAATGCAATCTATCCCTTCTCTGTGAAGTGTGCCTAACAGACGTTAGCGCCTCAGTGGCAGAAAGTGTAATCTGTCCTCCCTTCTAGATTGTTATCGTTCTCCCATTTCGTATTTCTTTCATATAAAACGTTTATTGGAGTAAAACTACATCTTTTCCCAAAATCCTGTAGTTATTACGGAACCGTGTAGATACCTTTATTTTGGAAAATTTTACAGGAGAGCTAAAAAAACTGAAATTTCAGGTTATGCACTCGAAGTTACGAGGTTATCATTGATTACTTAAAATGAAATTTAAAAAATGGGGGTACGGAGAAGGTTATCCGTTTTTCAAAATCATTGGTTCTAAGCAGTACTAATGTTATATAGTAAGAAATTCAATGAACCCTTCGGTATCTGAGAAAGGTATAGGCATTTTTAGGACATTTTGGGCTCACTCCCTTGCACCCTTAAAATTCGATCTAACAGTAGATAACCAACTAGATTAGTGATGTTCTAACCTTTCACAGATAGGCTTGCCATCCGTGGAAAAGCGTGCAGAGATTGCGAGGGTTGCGGGCGTTGGTTATGAGGTAGCTGACCTGCCCTTCGACGCTGGTTATATTTCCATCTTCTCGTCCTTCGAGTTTCTCCTTCAGTCTCTGCACACATCTCTCCGCCAGAGTGTTGATTCCTTCGCCTTCCTTATCAGACTCGTCGGCTATTGAAAGGACAAATGATATTGAATAGTTACGAGATTAATAAAATCGTAATTTTATCTGTTTTATGTTACTTAACTACCGAACCTGTTTTCCCCTGCCTGTTTTATGTTACTATTTGGGACGAACTAAATCACTCGCGATGAAGTTGTGGAAACCCATTTCAATAAAAGAGAAACCGAATTCAATGAAAAACGTTGTACGTTTCCACGAATGAGTGACTAAATGTTTGTTCGCAGTGCAAGTTCCGAACCTTGGGAACCGTTCTGCACTTGCACAGTTCAGTTTTTGCGTTCACAGTGTTGTGAACGAAAGCTCATCCTTCAGCAGAAATGAGAGACAGACACCAGGTCTTCGGTGGCTGAGGTCGTTAGTTGGTGAGTTATAGTGGAATCCATCAGATTTCGCTGTGACAATAAGGTTCGAACCCCCTTCGAAGTACCTTAATTTTTTAACAATTTCCCGTCCACAACAACAGTGCAGCCATTCCGATTTCGCAATTCTAGTTCCGTGTTCATAGTGCATCTAGAACCAAGTTCCGAACTAGTTCAGAACTGTTGGATTCCGTTCGTAAATTTTTTCCAAATTCAGAACTAGCGCATTCCCAATATGCGCATTGCACTTATTGTTAATGTGACCCAAAATGTAGGACGTCCTCCGCTTGCTAGGAAAACGGTTGCCTTATTTTCCATTGAAGGACTGGTGGTCGTGACCCCGCCAGCTTATTCCGCTCCACGCGACGGAAAAAACCCATCGCTAGGAAAACCCACCATAAGGAACGTCAACAAGTTGGCCTAACTTTTGTAACATGGACGTATAATAAATAAGAATCAGTATGTGAACATTTCAGCAAAGTTGGTGGAATGAATAGTTCGGGTGTTATGCCTATGCCAACAAATTTCAAATTTTCGCAAATATTGCTGATCCGATGGTGACGAAATTCATAGGATATTCGCCTTGGAGTCATCCCCTAACTACCCTTCAAATCCTAGCAAAATTGATCAATTAGGAACTGAGAAATCGTAGTTTCTTCTAAATTTCTTAGGGCACCGTCTAGAACCTAACCTGCACAATCCCTGAAATTTTTACCGAAATCGGTCGAGTAGATCTGGAAATGGATTATGCTTATAACCAATTTTAACTTTGCGCAAGCGCAGGAGCTACTACTGTTCCAATTGAGGCGAAATTCGTAGGCAATCGTTTCGAAGTCAGCCCCAACTTCCGTCTGAATTTGAGAGAAATCGGTAGTACATCAGGAACTGAGAAATGTTGGTTTCAGGAACTTTACGTTAGCGCAAGCGCACAAGCTGCTAGTGGTCCAACGGTGATTTAATTTATAGGGGACCCCTGAAAATTTCATGAAAATCGGACTATCTTTCCGTATAGTTTTGCCTGGGACAAGGAATAAACCACAGATGTCCGAGCTTTTAGAAAGCTTTGAAACGCAAAAAGTATGAATGAAAATTTTTATTGTGACAACTTTTTTTACTTCTTGCACGAATACATAGCTCCCTAACTTAGATTGTGACGAAGCAAATAAATGAGACATCTTTCGGCTCATCTGCTGATAAAGCCATTCACGTAGAACAATGTAATGCTGGTGTTTTGAGGAAAAAAGATGAGAAAGCAATGGCCTAACAATGGAGAAACATGAATAAATTAATGAAAATGGCACGAAAGAGAAAGTAGGAAACGTACAGAAAAATAGATATAGGTAATGTGCAGACAATGGGAATAATATGTTCAGAATTCCCAGAACATACATAATACTTACAGTTGACCAAATGGAGGGAGTCGACTTGATTCTTTTGAACCCGCTTGGCTGCTACCTTTTTGACACTGGATTCCCAAGTCGCCAAAGGGTCGTACAAAAATACTTCCAATGTGGTTAAAATCGGGTCTTTTGTCTTCCTCAAGACAGATAGAGTTTCTTCGCAGCACCTTGGAATGATAATGATAAACTTATAGTAGAATATAAACAAAAATAGTAACTAGCAATCCAAATCGATCTTTAGATATGTAATGACACAGGCGCAACACAAAGTCTTAGAAATAGTGGAAAACAACCGCTTCTAAATCGTTTCAATCGAAAATCTTAACCGCAGACTGCACGCTAAATACTAGTGTTAAAAGGCTCTAACCATTACTTTTTTGACAAGGTTACAACTCAAGCTTGACCTTGGTTGGAAAGGTTCTAACTGCAGACTCGACCTTAAGAGGAAGATGGACGACCAACCCAATACTCACAAAATCTACTGTAGTGACTTTGCAATGGCAATATGAGGAATTTTTAGAAGCGTTTCCCCTTCCTTTGTCAACTCTGCACCAGCTTCAAAATATGTAAATGGCTACCTGGCAAGGAAGGGATTTTCCACATTTTCGATTTTCTGGCCTTTTCTCAACAACTCTGAACTCACGTAATTTAAATTTTTAGGATCTCACTATTTCCTTAACTAAAATGGTGTAGTGGAAGCATTTTTCAATCTGATTAGCCATACAGAACTTAAATATATGTGAATTTGAGAATTTTAAAAAATTTGTTACACTACGAACATTCTGAGCTTTAAAAACAAAATTTCACCGATAGCATTTTTCATTCAATATAACCAACCGTTTAGGAGAAAACAGCGGAAACCCCAAGATGGCTTGTCCATTTCCCACTTAAATAAGGTTCCAACAGCAGGCTCGACAATAGTAAGACACAATTCCAAAAGCATTCGCATCAACTTTATTTTCAAGTGCGAAAAATCACTAGCTTGTCACCATGTCATTTCGACTGGTAGACTCCCTATTCTTGAAAGCTACCGCGATTAGAAGGATCAGGTCTGAACAAATAGCCCTGCATCTCCTCTGAGCTAAGCTGATTAATCAATAACTGGTTCCAAAAGGGTTCAAACCGTCACATTCGCCTTACCTTTCTTGAAGTTTGGTGGAAGGGAAAACCACACTGTCTGGGCAGCTGGTTTTACCTCCTCCACCATGGCAACGTACTTACGACTTTTAGTCGTCACAGTCAGTTATGTAAATTGCCATTTTAATTTTAATTGTCAGTTGAATCTTAATTTTTATCAGACCAAAAGATAGCATCATCTTCAGAGCCGTCTAGAGCATTTCGACAGCCACGCTGCAAAAGCCTATAAGAACATTTTTTTCCCCCAAAAATAAGGTTTTGAGCTTTATTGGTTATTGTGGGCCTTGCGCACAAGCTAGTAAGAACAGCATTGAACAACAACGCTCCACTTCTTCTCTATTCCAGTTTGTAATAACCTGCCAGTTAGAAATCTCTCCATTACAGGGCAAAACCCTGGTAGTTGCTTCGACACAAATGAGAAGGGCAATAAAACGGTTGATAACATACAGGATTTTACACACGTATGGCGTTATCATTTTTTTCAACTTACAGGATTTTGCCTCCACCTTTTTTCCCTCTCCTGTAAACTTTCAGGTTCTGAACTTAGGCTTTTGCAACGCAACTGTTGATTTGTGATACAGTATTTCTTGAAAGACTTATGCACTAGTCATGTATTACCCCACTTTTTGAAGCATAAAAATCGAAAATAAAGCGCGTCTTACAATCAAAGTCGAATTTCCGTGAATCAAGTTGTGAAAAATAATGTTAAGTATTTACCGCTTGAAGATGCCTTCAGTCCCAGACACTCCCATCCCATCAACAATGTCTCTGGTCAGTCTGAAAGGGATAGTTTCAGGGGTAGGAAGAAACCGGCCAAATTCGAATGTTATTCCTGTGGAATCATTACAATTTGTTCAATACCTATTGTTCAACTAGACTAGAAGAATATTATTCTTATAAATGAGGGAACTACAATGTTTGATAACAAATATTTCCTTCATTCGGACATAATCTACGAGTAATATTAGTATTATATTAGTAAAATTAGTAGTAATATTAGTAATATTATTATTAATATTTCTAGAGTTCTAGTATGGATGAGTCATCTTCAGGTCTAGCGTTCTGATCTGCGAGAGACTTTAGAAGTGCCTTTCTTTTTTTAAGGACAATCATCATTTCATCATTGCCTCCTGGCCTGATCCTTTGATCCGATCACAAACAATAATATTCATTTTATTTAATTCGGTGCACGCGCACTTCTTCCATCTCCACCTCTTTCTCCAATAAATATTGCACAACAATTCATCTTATATTCCAGCTCCGGACAGTATGGCCAACGTAGGTACATACCAGCGGACTGTCTGAACCCACGCTCAAACTGTGGTGACCTCCTATTTTTATTGTAAAATTTGTTGATTCCTTTTTTGTTTCAACTATTTGCATTCGTTTTGCCTATATTATTATTTTATTTTTTCTATAAAATTCAATTTTTATTTAGGTAAGGGTTGTAGGTACATAGGTTAGGGTGGGTTAGGCAATTTATAACAGGATCGTCCAATTTGGGTTAGCCCCTAGTGTTCAGCCATCCCAGTTCTGAAGGCCGGATCCATCCTCTAGGCCAAGACATCGGAAGTCCCGGCGCGTCCCTCTGATGCGTAGGGCCACAGCCCTTATGATTGCGAATTGGGTTTTGATCTTCACCCATGCGGCTACTTGCGAGTACGGTCTTGCCCACTTCCCACTCAAAACTGTAGCCAGCTGTCGTTGAAACCTTTCGAACTCCTTGTGTAGAGACCCGTCACACGAACAGACAAGAGGAGTAAAGGATGGCCGAAGGTCTTCAGCCGCTCTGTCGTATTTTGCGTGCTTCACTGTTGCTGCGTTTTGGGCAATGAAGGGCCAGTCGAGGTGGGCATAGGAGGCTGCGTCAGCGTTTACAACGCGGTTATCAAAAAACGCTGGCCTTTCCCTATGCCACACCCCTTGAACCTTCAAATCTGCAACTAGTGTAGGGTTGCCTTCGTTCGCCTCTCGAAGGACTGGCTTGGTGGCTACCCCATTCCATGCCAGACCTGCCATGCGCGCACACACGTCTCTGATGTAATCAATCATGTCCTCTATTGACCAGCCCTCCTTTCTTACAGTTTAATGCATGGTTCAAGTCGAAGTCCTGGCCACATCCATCACACGATTTGGGTAGGTTACCTGGCTCCCACCCACAACGGATTGCAAGGGCATCCCGAAACTCCGAGCTTGATAGGTCGCAATCATTGGTGGAGAGAGGTACGACTGTGAGCCTCTGGGAAGCGTTTTTGGTTCGCCGGATAACTCGCTGTTGTCGGGGTGGTAATTCTGCCAATAGCTGCTCGCTCTGGGCTTCCTGCTGTTGCCTCCGTTCAGTCCGCTCTTGATGGAGAACCCGACTCGCTTCCTCTTCATGTTGGTACATTTGCAGGGGGGTGCCCTGTTTGATGGCTTCGACCAAAACCGAAGAAGCTGAAGAAGAAGGCTGGGAAGGACCGAGGGGGCTGAAGAAGTGATCAGGTTTTCAATGGCAAGTCCTCCCAGTCTGGCAGGAAGTTCGAGGAAGTTGTGCAATAAGACGGGGGGACCCCTCCCCAGTATGGCAGGGATCAGCTCTTCATGTATTGCTTCTCGCAAGGGAAGGAACTCCTGCTCGCAGCCTTCCACGACTCTTTGGACGTATGCCCACTCCCTCTGCAGTGACCGGGTGAATGCTGTGTGTACGGCTTGTGGGCTTTCATGAGCTGCAATTGCCATTTTGGTAACACTTGTTGTCCAAATGTCCACCCCTCGACTTGTCTACATTTGTCTATATTATTGGTTGAGGGCCTAGCGAATTTAGCGCTACCTGTCGTTTTTTGCTAGCGTGACGTCAGTTAGGTTCTGGCTGAGTTATTTCAAACAGTTGAGATTTTCCTTCGAGTGGTCTAATCTTAGAAACAACTAAATATTCTTTCCATGATCCTAATCTTGTTTTGCAGCCCCAAATAACAAGAAACGGGCAACCAAAGAGAACATTTCAGACTCAAGCAAGTTCCCCATTTGGACGGATACATCTGGTTTCTGGAGTCCTGTGTTGTGAACAAAAGCTCAACGTGTGGACATGCCACCCAGCTTTAGCTTCAGCTTGGGCGTTCGTTTGTACAAATTGCATCTCTTAACAACGTATTTTGTCCATGATTTTTGGTTAAATTATAATTACGAAATGTTCAAAATCGTAATTTGTACATAATAAATGTGAACAACAAGCAAATGAGCCCTCATACCACATCGCATCTACATATATGTGTCATTCCAGACGATATCTGCCCGAGGGATGAGGATACAAAATCCAAAACAATTCAAATGTCAATAATATCAAAGAGAAGGATGAGTTCGTTGGCCAGAATTTTTGGAGTTCATTTCAAGTTCATTTTTCACCCATTTCGTCTAATGAACAAACTTTGGTTTTCCATCAAGGAGATAGGAAATTTAACGCTCTTTCCAATGGTATATTTATTTTCAACTTTACACTGTAAATTAAGGGAATCATGGCTGTTTTAGTGATGGAAGGTCGAAAAAAAAAAATCTTAAAATTGAAATAACTCGAAAAATAAGAGGTTTAAAAAAAAATCTCTAAGAGACACTTTTGGCTGGAAATGACCTGTAGAATCGATAGCTGGCCGGTGGTACGACCTTAACCCTGATACCCTGTCTATTCCATATAGTCCGTCAACTTCATCAAGCAACAAGTCGTTCATGAAATCACATGGAAAATCATTCATGATTCTCTTTGGATACTGGGATGTTGATAGGTATCCAATACTTCCGTTGAATAATGATTGCTGCAGCAGTTGCTGCTAATATAGCATCTTCTTCGTCAATCATTTTGGATTTACTGGCTGACAGGCATTCCTTCAGCTGCCAAAAACCTGGTCAGGGACCACCCGCCCACAACATCGAAGTACATACTTTGTTAATAATGTATTTTACTTCTTTTCACCGAATTTGGGTAGGTAGTAAATCGAATATTCCCATACCCCAAAATCTATTAGTTTTTTTATACGGATTTTATGTGAATTAACTGAATGGATCCCACAAGGTGTTCGACTGCTAAAGTTGGTCGCTCTTCATTTTCAAGCTGTACCTTTTACATGTTCAGACATAATATTACGATTAGGATAAAATTAGGACACAATATTATTATAATTCAACAACATTATACATACCTACCTATTTAAAAAAAACCACTTACCAAAATCAATGTGCACCACTTCAGCGGTAAACAGATCGATGAGGATGTTGGCAACATGTCGATCCCCAATACCCAGAATGTAGCCGATCATCGAATTGGTTGCAATACTGGAAACCCAGATAATTAAATGTAACACAATGTTATTACAAATGAACACAATGAAATTAAGGGTTGATGACAAGTAGATATTATGATGAGAAGACAAGAGGTTTGTTCCAACTGGAATGTGCAAGTCAAATAATATTCAGTTTGGTATAAATATATTAGAATATTATCAATATCGTTTCCCAAGGTGAAATCTGCGGCTTGAACATTTCCGATTATCTTCGAACACAAAATTTTAGTTGGAACAAACCTGAGGTGTAGCAGGAGGTTTCCCTGTATTCAACTCACCCTTCCACCGCCTCAGGTGTGAAAATATTCAAGTTGAGTGCAACTTGCTCTGGCAGTTAGATCAGAATTCCAGTTCTTATCACAAAGGTATGCTCACCGAGATCAGTAAGGCCCAAAGTCTGTCTTAACTATATCGCGACATAAGCAGCTTCGAAGGAAAATCTCAATAAGTTCATTTTACTGTCAAATATGAAAAAATTAGAGTTGAGCCTTTCTAAAATCTCACAGCACAATAAAACTATAAATTGGAGATCAGAAACAGTCTAAATTAAACAAGTACCAACCTTCTTGTATAAGCAAGTCTCCGTTCAAACCAGACACCTGGAGTTGGATATTTCTCGATAAAGAAGTACCGGAAAACTGGCTTAATTTGTTCACAGATGGACATGTAAGCCTCATACTTTTCTTCTGGAGTCGCCATCCTTTTCTGCCCTGACCCTGGGGTTCTGAAAAATACGTGAAAAAAGTAATTACTTACTACTGTTCTCTTCCTATGTGAACACAGTTTCTGACGAGAGACAAATCAACCAGAGGTTTGAAATTGCTCTAATTTAATATTCATGGTACCAATTTTAGTTTGAAACTACATAAATGCCAGTCCCACATCAATTAGTCAGAGCGCATGCGCAAGTGTGAAAAATTGCAAACTCTGTGAAGCCTGGTCCACACAGTCTGGAAGATACGCAGCACTGTCATATTGGTGAGGCTGAGTAAATAATGAACAGGTAGAGGACACGTTATTGAGGCGCATTTCTCAGCTCTGTCCTAACTGCGCTGGAGGAGGTTCGGTTTCCTCTCTAGCCAGTCATGCAGCATTTTCATCGATGTTCAAAAAAGGGTAGGACAGTTCTCGCTCGCCAGGTACTGATGTGAGGGAAGTGGCAGCAGGAGAAGGGAGGGTTTCCCCGTCTACCTGCGCGAACATTTGACAGAAGTGCGCCTTTTTAACGTGATTAACCTCTAACTAGTGTCAAATGGAACATCGTTGTCTTGAACAGGAGAGCGATGCGCTTCACAGAGGCAGATAAAGAGGACATCACACGTCAGACAGCCTTCAGGAACCACGGATGGAATATGTGATTTATATTGTCCACAATATGCTCAGATGGCAGCATGGAAGTAAGAGTGGAATGAAATGGCCTCCCTTGTCAAAACTGCCCACACAGCTGTGTCCTAAACTCGAGCGACCACACATCGCCGTAGGCAATCTGCCTCAGAAGCCCATGTTTACACAAGCAGACGGGAAAAATGCAGTTTTCTGTCGATTTTTTTTTAGTACACAGACTTTTTCCAACGATTTCCTACTATTGTAACATAGTGACTGTGTAACTGCTACTCAGTCACGGTGTTACCGTTCCACCCTGCCCCCACCAACGGGGACTGGCTTGATGAGCAGTTTTGCTTCTGAGTCTACTACTAAGTCCTTTCGGTAATCAAAGCATTTTTTTGGTTAAAGCCATATTTTCAAGAGTTTTAATCCTATTCCGTTCTAATGTGTGTGTTGGGTTTGTGCAGGTGGGTAGGTGGGTGGGTAGGTGGGTGGGTAGGGGTCCTTGAGAGCCAGTATGAATTTCATAATGATTGAATCAACAGTACACTCTATGTACAGGCTAATGTAAATTTCGTTCACAATTATGTTGACATTTGTCTAAACTGGGTAACATCAACACGATCAAGAGATTTGAACTTACAAAATGTACTCGGAGTATTTTATTTCCCCTTCCGAGTTGAACGGGAGTGTTGAACGTACGGCGAAGCGCACGCCGAACCGCACGGGATGGGAATCTTTTCGTCAAACCGTTCAACTCGCGAGTGTTTTCTTGATGAAAAGTGCCCTGTTGTAGTTTTTGCTTCCTCACTACCAAAGGTAGGAAAAGCTATGTATTCGTGAAAGATATGAAAAACAATTTTTGCCCTCCAACATAAAAATTTCCAATTACTTTTTACGTTTTACA
>JAEMON010000002.1:7714533-7725147 GCA_030264115.1 Lygus lineolaris | reverse complement strand
GTAATCCCTGAAAATTCCATCAAAATCGGATGTAAATTGTGAAAGTCATGCGTGTTGCAAGGATCCCCGGACAGACAGACGGACAGACAGAAAGACAGACAGACAGACACGAAACCAAAATTGTTCAGGAAGGTCTACAACGTAAAAAGTTGAAAGAGTAGAGAGTTGAAATTTTGATTTTGGAGGTAAAAAATGTTTCAGATCCCAAAAGTGAAAACAATGCTTCCGCTACCTTGGTAAACTCGGAAGCAAAATAAAATAAATATATTTACTAACTTGTGTGCTATTAGGAAAGCACCAGCTTTTCTAGCTAATGCTGCTGCCTCAAGACTCGTCACTGCCTGAGAGGCTGGATTACTGAGAATCATCCGAGCCGACAAAATTGGTTCGAGATGCTCCCACTTGTCAACGTCTCTCGTGAAATAAGAAGCGTCGTGGGGGATCGACTCACCAGGCTCTTCAGTTACCTCCTGAGAATTTAACAAAAAATATAAATATTGACAATCATAACAGAGAGCATTTTTGTGAGGAGCATTTACTTCTCTTTTGGGTAGGTTTCAAGGGCTTTCTCATTTACAGTGAGTACGATAGAAATAAGTTTTTGCATGGAATCTCCCCCTCTGTGACAACCAACGACCCTCAACTGGTGCCAACCTACTGTGCAAGGCAACCCCACTGCCAGATCAAAGTATAGGCCACTACTAGCCTTTACACACTGCTTTCGGCTCAAACCTTTAAGGGGCCAAGGACCTATGTAATTCAGTTTTTCCTTTTTTTCTCAACCAATTTTTGTCCGATTTTGATGCGGTTTGTGGCATTCTTCTTGTCATTCAATTCTCTAGGGAGAGCATCTATGTATATGTATAATTTTAAGTTCGAAATTTTGAATTTTTCACGTCCTTTAAAAGTCAAAATGGCATAAAGGCAAAACGTCTCCGCAGAGAATAAAAAATAGGAAGAATGCTGCCAACTGCATCGAAATCCGTTGGAAATTGGACGAGAAAAATGGAAAAAACTGAGCAACGCTGAAATTTTAGGGGAGGGGGGGGGGAGGTTATCCGTATTTCAAACGTATTGGACCTAAGTAGTAATAATGTTATAGTAAGAGTTCTTATAAACCCTTCGGTAGCTGAGATTTAGGCATTTTTGAGGACATTCTGGACTCCGTCCCTTGCCCCCTTAAAACTATCCAGTGTGATGAGATGTATGAGTGTGAAGCCAGATTTAAAAGTCTAACTAGTTCTAAAAAGGTAGAAGCAAGCTCTCAGACCCACTTACCCAACTTTTAATAGGAAAACTTACCCCAACCAGACGCAACAGGACACTAACTGGAATTCATGAATCTGCTCTCAACCACCCAGAATCAGTAGAATCTCTCACTACTAGCACGTTGTTGAGACAGTGAACGTAGACCCCTACTATGTAAGAACTTTAACTTTCGCCCAATCACAAACTAATTTCTCTCACATGGTGGGCTGGTATGTAATATGAAAAACCTTGATGGCCTTATTGACCTAGTCACAACTTCATTATCTTACAAACTAAATCACTCGCAGCGAAGTTGTGGAAACCCATTTCAATAAGATGACACCAGAGTTGAAATGAAAAACGCTGTCAATTTCCACGAAAATAATAGATACTTATAAATGTTCTTATTAGTTACTGATGATGGCGTAACCGTCGAAATCGATTTAACCCTTTGAGGACTCCTGACGAAATATTTGTCCAAGCGAAACTACCCCCAAGGGACTCCTGACGACTATTTCGTCCAGCTCTTTTTTCTCATAGTTTTGGATGCAGAGCACTCTGTTGTGCCTTCCATGTACTTCTAGTCGCCGCAGAGCTCCTTTGGATGTGAATAACATCAACAGGTTGTGTTTTAGTTCAGTTTCGTTTTATCAGTCGTCCATTTTAGCATTTGGTTTATCGTCCGAATTCGTATTTTTTTGACAGTTTTGTCCCGGTCAAGTTTACCTACTGTGTTGATTATGTAGAATAGAAAAGTGTTTACTGAAAATATCGATGGAGAGGTTACCAATAATGTGAGTGGAACTGAATATTCCCCGTCATCAAATGACAACAATGAATCACCGGCACAAGCTGTAGTGGTATCACCTCCAACGTTCCGGTACGTTTAGTTTTTACATAGGTACTCAATCATCAATCTCTATGTTTTCATTTCAATCCCCGACAAATTTATCATTTCAAATTACACATAGGAGTAATAGGCAACACAGATAATGTGATCGTGAATGTTTTTCAAATGCAATGTTTATTTCAATGGGGAAATGAAATAGAAGCGCGGTCATCGCAGCGAGAGTGAGAATTATGGGCCGTCCTGGGGGTAAGTTTCACTTTCACTTGGGCCGTACCGAAAGGGTTAACTTTGAAACTCAATATTTTTGTGGAAATTGACAACGTTTTTCATAAACTCCGGTTTCATCTTATATTAATTTTCATTACCTAGGTACCTATCTGGTCTGTTGGCTGCACTTGCCCCATTGATCAGCAAGCTGCCATAATAATACCACAAGAAAGTGGTACAGGAAATGATCAAATCATGTCAAATGAAGTCAATCAATAACGAAAACTAGTTTTACAAACAACCCAACTTACACGTAATGTACGCAATTTCGCAAGCGGTTCGTATATACTATTTGCCACTTCGAGACTTGCATGAGCCAAATAGTTTTCTACAACGAAGTCCCTTGCCTTGTTAACGTATAAGTCTCTTGTTTCGTTGGATGATTCTGTACGTATGCTCATGATAGCACTGTAAAGCAAACCACTGTAATCTGAAAAGCAAGACAAATCACGCAAATGTGATATAATGATGATATCACACAACAAAGGGGGGGGTCGATGTAACTTTAGAGTTATCAGAACTCTTGAAAACTACTGTTGGAAAGTCAAACCTACTGTTGACGGGGAGAGCGACTATTGAAACAAGAATTGTGAGGAACTTTGTCCGAATCATTAGATATGTAGTTTTCCGTCCTCGTAGGTACCTGACGTATTGATTGGAAATGGTGCAGAGAAAGAAATCACAAAAATTCATGGTTCAAATTAATTTACTGCAATTTGATGTATCACACTAATTACTCAATACAAATATTCTATAATTATCGCCAGAAAATGATATAATCCATGAACCATCGATTCAGTCACCTAATTTCATTTTGACATATTTTCTCACCACCTCCCAAGTTTGTCAGTCGTTGAGGTGGTTTCTTTACAGAAAACCAAGAATTTCAACAAATTTAAAAAAAAAACTTGTTATCAACAGTTGGTTTGCTTACAGACCCCTCCTTCCCCCAGTACATACAAATTAATGTAACTTGTACACCAATTTTAGGGCCTCACCATCTTCATTAGCTTCCAAGGTCCAGTTACTTAGCCTCCAAGCACATTCGTAATCGTGTTTCTTCGACTGTTCAGCAGCCATCTTGTATTTACCACTCATTCTAAGAGCGTAGACGAGATCTAGAAATAATAATTTCAAGACAAAACTTTCGTATGGGTACATCTTTCCGAAACTCATCTCATTGAGGATGGATGATAACTGTACCTACACTTTCCTGGAAAAGCGGCATAACTCAGAATGTGGATTGTGAAGGTATGGATGTATACTTGCTGACAGGGACCTTTTCCTCTCAAATCTCTCATATTATAATGATCTAGTAAAATATAGCGATTGAGAATTTAAACCAGATATGACCCTCTGTGATGATGTTGTTAAGTTTGGGACGTTGTTAATTGAGATTTTACGATATTCCACTCTAGCAGAAAAGCCAAGATATATAAATACTATCTAGAGATGGTTCTATTTTCCAGTACAATGAACAGAATTCGTTCGTCTTACAATCATTGTAGATGTCATCCCGCAATAATTCGCACTCGTTAATAACCTGAGACCAATTTTTCATCTGGACATAGAACTTCATACGGCCTTGTGCAGTAGCTATGTGCACATCCCCACATCCGTGGACAGCATCGTTTTCTCCAATTTTTTCGTAACTCTGAAATAAGGGCGAACAAATGGGGTGACAATATTCCTAGATAGGATATAAGTTTTCTACAACATCTAATTCAAAGATGTATGAACCTACTAGAACGACGACATACCTCCCACAGTAAACTTTGCAGCACCTGAGCATCAGTTTTAGAGACATCGGACAGTTTGTCCAAAGGAGAAGCAATGGAATAGCCTTCACTATCAGCGTCTTCCCTGCAATTAGAAAACCCTGCAAAGTTAACTCTATACCAAACTGAAAAAGTCAATTTACCAACAAAAAACTACACTCACCGCACTGAATCTATCCACAACTCCGAGTACAGAATGGCAGTAAAAAACGCATTGCAATACTTGGCAGCACTTCCAACGTGAAAATAGTTGAGAGAGAGCTGGTGAGTCCTGAAATAAGACATTTTTACAAAAGTACTCTTAAAATAGTTCATAATGAGAGGAGATACTGACAGTAGAGGCACAATGATTGGCTGCTAGTGAGCAGATGAACCAAGAGAACAGATATGAGAGTGCAGATAAGATGATGTGGATTCATGAGAGAGTTAGTAGGAGTACTTTTTGAGAGAAGTTTTGCATCGTGGACTGTCGTATTGTATCAAAGGAGCATCAGCACATCCGCTATCTGTTACAAAATTTCCTATCGAGATACTCGTACTTCGTAAAGTTCGCTGCTCGTGTTGGGGATCGATCTCCTCCAACCAACAAAGGAATCAATTCTGCGAATGGTAGGTCTTTCAGATCGGGAGCGTTCACTACTACGCTACGAACAGCCTATTGCGAACTGAAGCTGGTTAAGCATTTATATATCTTATTCCGAGATCCTTGTCTGTCTAAGAACCTGATCTTCCCAGGTTATAACACACAATACACTCACACAATATCATCAAACTCATAAATACAGTAAAATTGGAAAAATACCCTTCATTAGATGACAGCTCAGTAAGTCTACAGAAATTGACGAAACTCAGCATGCTCTGGACAGTAGCTCGATCCATATAAATGGATGTAGAATGTGCATCTGTAAAAGCAAAGAAAGCTAGTGAGAAGAAAGTCCAACTATCCGGGAGAAATCTAATATCAAGCAATAAACATTGATGAAATCTACTCCTATGGAAATCATTACAATCGCATTCCATCACTTCAGTTCCATACCTCCTTTTTGCTTGATGCGGTAGTGTTTTTCAAAGAACTTATTCACTTTATGATTCAGCAGTGGAGAACACCGGTCATTGTACTTAAGAATCATTTTGGCCAAATACGGCAAAAGGCCCTCAGCTACATCAACCTGGAAATAATTTTTGCCAAAACAATCATGTATAAAGTGAGGTGCAGCACTGAAATCGTAATTATCCAGGCACCACTGAATAATAATTTGTATGATAAACTCATACAAGCCAACAAAAAACTTTTCATTTTGCTGAGACTAAGTGGATCTTAAGTGATTTTTCGCACTGAATAAAGTGATTTTGAAGCTATTTTTCTCATTCACGTAAGAATTTTGTGATGAAATAAAAAATTAGCGATTTTTAACAATTTTAGCTCATTTCGCTACGCAGGAGGGCCATGATAATGATAAGTTGACAAGACCTGATGGGTATTCCAATAGTAATTGAGATTGATTGGTTGATTTTCCCTTTTCCCCTGTGGAACCACATTCAATTACAAACGTTCAATATCTTGATTCAGCGTGAAAACAATAATTTAAAATCAACACATTGCATCACTGCTGTAAAAAGCGAATTTTTTGTGTTTTACTGCTGAGCATAAATCAGGAGCCTGTTTCATAAGCATTTGCTACAAACACTAGTGATTTTTACGAATCTACAAGTTGTGGTATAACTATAATCTTGTAAGTAACTTGTGTTTCACATTGATCTTGTTTTTGGAAGGGCAACTACTTCTGTTCCACGCCAGATTTGAATAATCACAATATTCAAATAATCACAATATTCAATAATCACAATATTTCAGCTATTACGCCATCATCAGGTTTAGATTGCTCCTCAATACATCACAACCACTTTTGACTAACTAACTAACTTTTGACTAAACTGAACTTAGTAGGTAGCTTGACTTTGAAGAAAAAAAAACCAACAAACTGACAAGCAGACAATCAACAGTTTAGTCAAAAGTTAGTTAGTTAGTCAAAAGTGGTTGTGATGTATTGAGGAGCAATCTAAACCTGATGATGGCGTAATAGCTGAAATATATATTGGGATTATTCAAATCTGGTGTGGAACAGAAGTAATTGCCCTTCCAAAAACAAGATCAATATGGAGTTCTACGAACTAAAAAAGAAAACACTAATCAAAATTCATTGTGTTTCACAATAAAACTCGTAACACTCATATGTTATACAAGTGAAATTTTACCATTCGCCTGAACAAAAATTACAAGTTTTGGTTCTTTTAGCGAATTTTCAGAAAAAATGAAGCCGTTGCCATGGCTCTAAATTTTGTCCATGGAAATCCGTTTCAGCCATTCTAGAACGATTCCTGAAGTGCAACTGTTTTCCTATATGTAGGTGGTATGTATTTATATATTCACATACTTGTATATACATATTCTAGCATTACTACGGTAGTTCCGAGAAAAGGTATGACTTATGCAGCGGGCTGGCTGACCACAAATGCAAACCCAGTTCCAAGATCTTTTTTAAATGTGCACAGATTTAAAAAAGAATTCAAATTTGAATTCCGCGGGCGCGCACCTCTTTCATCTCTATAATGTAGGCTCCACTCGGCTCGACCAATGGCGACACTTCGTTCCCGGTTTTCACGATCTTTTTATGAGTTTTTAGTTTCCTTTTTCCGATATTTGGACTTTGTGGATTCACGCGTCATACATCAATTCAAAAGATAATGTTGTGTCAGATTTTGAATCACTTAGACTCATGAAAATTACAGAATGGGGATTGTCAAGTAGTTTTGTTTGAGGTTATTATACAGAGATTTGGGGTGGCAACCTTGGATCTGTTTGCTTCTGGGGAAGCAAAAAAAATAAATAAATGTGATCGTGAATGTAATAGTGAATGTGTGATGTGTGACCAATAGATGTGATGTGTGTGTGTAAAAGGAAATGTGATCGTTTCTATTCCTGGACGCGTTTACGCATTCCTGAAGGGGAGTCTATTTTTATATCTATTTTTATGATTTTCCCCATTTTGGCGCTTATATCAGTATGAGCCAATATATTTTAATTCCAAATAGATATAAAATGATTTATCAATACCATTATACTCCATATCCCAAATGGATATAAAATTATCAAAATGGATATCAATATGATTATAATGATTATTATGATTATTATTATTGTATTAGCTGTTGTATGTCTGCTGTATTTATATGGTTATATTATGGCTAAATTGTATTTAGCACTGTAGCTAAACACATATTATTGGTTCTCACAGGCATGACTCCGGAACTACTTGTACGTCAGTGGTATGAAAGTGACGAAGATATACTGCCCACCCAACTTGGCAGACGTTTTTGTCCGAAGAGGGACGGGAGGAACCCCTTACTGAGACCAGGAGATCTATTGTGACTTAATACCCAACTCCATTAAGAAACTTATTGATGGCCTCTTCTTTCACAAAGTGAAGGAGGTTTTCAGGCATCTCCTTGGCAATATCAGTGGGTGTTAATACACCCTTTCTGAAGTGCCGGAATCTTAAGGATGCAACTGCAGAACACACAAAGGAAATGCTCAGCTGTTTTCACCCCCTCGTAGCAGAGGCGGCATTCAACTGCCGTGACCATACCCATTTTGTAAAGGTGATACCTCAAGGGGCAATGGCCAGTGGGGAGACCTGAAAGCTTGTGAAGGTCTCTACGCCTCCGGGACAGAGGTACTTTACAAGTTACATGCACATATTATACTTGTACTCGTACAATAAAACATGCATGTGTTGCATTTTGTAAAACAGCGTGAAGTAGGCTCCAGATGTCTAAGTTAAAGATAAGGTAGGCACCTACCTGAGATTCAGCAATCGGGATTAAACAATTAAAAAACGAAGACCGGTCGCAACATTCCAAAATAGATACAACAAGCATTCTGATCCATTTTTCATGGCTGATTTCTTCATTTTTTGGGCACCAGTTAGTCAAGCTCGCAGTTAATTTTATTGAATCCGTTTCACAGCTGTAGTTCCTTTTTGATTTAGAGCTTTTCCTCCAAAAAGGAGTAACGTAGCTGAGCTCCAAGCCATCTAATTTACCTAAAAATAAATATGTGTAGACTGGTATTAGTCGGCAGTGAGATGGAGTGTTAAAGGCCCAATTACTCCAGCCGAGGCAGTGCATTTGGCCCAGTAAACAGCAGTGTAACTGGCCCAGGCAGTTCATTGAAGGGGGAAAAAAGGCTGCACGATTCTGGGTATCAAGTGAAACTTTCTTTACCTTCTTCTATGCCTGGGCCAAATCCCAACTAGGTAGTTATGGTTAATTTTAAATAAAAAATATGATGAATGAGTAGGTAGATGGCATTTGAAGATGGTATCAGGGAGATCGTAAGGAAATTAATGTATAACACAAGTAAGTAGTTCAGGTGATTACCAGCTTCATCTCTGCAGTTATTGGCGTCGGTGACAAGTGCGTACCCTTCTTTCGTTTTGAATAATGCTTGAAGAGTTCCTGCAGCTGCTTCAGCCAGATCTGGATTCTCACTAATCTGAGGAATACAGGAGAGTATGAGGAACCAACTTCATCAAATACCAACAAGAAATTAGTTGATTATCACTACCTATATAACTAGATTTTTGTGTCAAGTTAATTAAGGTTATTTTTACAACACATCGGACTAAAATAGTGGAATAGTAGGTATACCTAAATTTTATCTATTATTACTCGATTTTTCTTATTTGAGGCGGAGAGCAAGGTTTACGTAAGTGTACGCAAGGGAAGCAGAGAGCAGAGCAGTGATGAATGAGGAAAGGCAACGACTTGCCCCTGCCAGAGTGGGGGAGCAAAGAGTCAAGGATGAGTTCGTTCTCAGTTTCAGTAGGTTAAATACAAAATTCGAAGAAAACCCCGATTTTCTCTCAATTTACACATAATTAGCCTCTTTCCGCCCTGACTATCCCTCCCTACCTTTGACTTCAGACCCTACAATCCCCTCCTAAAATTACAGACTGCCACAATTCTAGAACGATGGCCCTCTACAACAACCGCTCTTCTGTATAATGACTTTTCGTGAGAATTAATTTTAATTTTTTTAAAATATAATTTACACAATTTTTAGTGAATATTTCGAACTTTCTGTGAAAAATTCACAAATTTTTGTGTGAATTAATTTTCATTTGAGAAAAAAAAAGTTGTGAATTAGAATAAATAATAAATTTGCATGCACGTGCGAATACGAATTCATTCGAATTCGAATTTACAAAATTTAGGTAGGTTATGAACTATTTTAAATTCGCATTACTCAAAAATTCGGACTGAATTAATTTTAATATTCGAATTTACGAATTAAATTTTGCCCATCTGGGCTTCTGAGGAAAGGGGGGGGGGGTGTTAAACAAACATTTTTCCTTGAAAATTATAGATTATCTAAATTTATTCAAAATGTTGAGCAAAGCTTTGCATCCCAATTTGGGGCATCATCAGGCAAACTTAGTTTGGTAGATATTTTAGTCTTTAGCTGGCACCTATGAAATCAAACATAGTACTATATAATTCTTGTGTGATTTTGTAGTGAGTTTTGTAGTGAGTTGCCTGATAATGCCCAAAATTTGGATGAAAAGATTAGCTTTACATTTTAAAACGAATTGATAATAGATAGTAGATTAATTTTCCATTTGGGGTATTTTTGGGCCCTCAAAGGTTTTCTTTTCAACGCCTCACTAATTAGAAGGTCAACATTCATTTTTGCGAAGGAGAAGGGGCATTTTATTGAGAGAATAGCGAGGGTGACGAGCGCGTGGGAGCAGAGAAATCAAACTGGTTTGGTTCAAAGAACACTGTTTGATTTCGACGCTTTCCTCGTTACTCGTTGCTCTTTCATCCTCCACTCTGCACGTACACTAAGGAGACCATGTGGTGGCTCTTCAGGTGGACACAATATGGACACAATTTAGGCCTGCGCCGAAACAATAGCTGAGGAAAGTATTAAAAACCTTCGGGGGATGGTACGAGGTTGGCTCAGGACCAGAGTGGCATTTTCTGTCGTACGAGCAACCTAAGTGGTACAACCAACAAGCAATGGAGGAGCTGCAGAGAGCTAATGCAGCTCTTCGAAGCTTCCAAGAAACCCTTCTGTGCGATACACCATTCTCTCCTCATACTCTGCTAAAGATAACAACGAAAAAACGACTCTGACATCACACCCCCTCCGAGCCAAACGAGCGTGAGCACACCTTTTCTCTCTAAGCAACTTGGGCGTTTACCAAAACACTAATAATAATAACTTACCAAAAGAGGAAGAAGTAACTTGATCACAGCGTAAGGTAAAGAGGGGGGCTTGTACCGAGGTTGCGGTTTCAACACCAAAGTAGTCAGATTCCTGGGGCCAAGTTCTCCAAGGCAAATGGTGGCGAGTTCACTAACCTGTCAAATAAAAAGTTCCATTCATGCAGCATGAGTTGGTGA
>JAEMON010000002.1:7700381-7713533 GCA_030264115.1 Lygus lineolaris | reverse complement strand
GCGTCCAGTTCTTTTTTTTTTTTTTTTTTGACAGTTCCAGTCTCCCGAAATGATTCAATCCACGATCATTCGGTGACCTCACAAGAACCGGTTTATTCCACCAGATAGGGCCGTAATCACGGTGCACAACAGATCAAAAAATATTACAAAAGTATGAATAGGGTTCGTACCTTTTCACATTTACTCGTAGCAAGCTCCACCAAAGAAATTATCAAACGATGCAAAATACTGCTGGCACATTGTTCAGAGAAGTTCCTCATCGATTTTAGTTCAGAATACAACTCGTGCAACTCGACTGTTTTGGTACAGAGCTACAAGAAATAAAATGATGGAGCTAAGCAAGATACGGACAAAATCAGCAAGATAGAGATAATGGTATGGTATGAAGTCATTCACGAAACTAGCAAACTACCTACATTACAGCATTATGCCCTGATTTGTTGCTTACATCATTGTAAGCTGACGTTTTCAGTTAAAACCCAACATATGTTGGCCATAAAATCTGGTCAAACCCCTCATTGTGTCAACTGAGCCGAGAGAGTGCTCCAGTGCTAGGCCAACCCATGGGTAGAAAAGCACAATAGTAGGACAATGAATGGGTATTGGTGGTGTAACTTATTAAAGAGGGATGACCATGCAGCCGGAGAGGGGGTGCAATTAAGCTCAGCTGGATAAAGAAAAGTGAAGAGATTATCAAAGAAATACCACAATCACAATGAACTCTAGCAATGGACAAGAATGACGTCAAAAGCCCAAGAAACTGGTGATTTGGGACTTTCAAATGTGTTTAGCTTTCCTGTAATCAGCTTTTTGCCCACTTCAGATCATTGGATACCTCTCGAATAACATCTATTTGAGACTCTCTACAAATAAAAGGACAGAAAGAGGGCACTTCGCTTGGAGCTTGTGTTGTGCGCGTCTCGTACTATCCTTCAAAGCCTCTCAGTGCTGAGATACTAGTTCCCTAATTAGTGTTTTAAAGTTCACTGATGAAATACTACCCAGCGTCTTAGTCCAAGGCTCATAACCCAGCAGCCCCACGCTCTTGGGATTTGAACCCCAAACTTAACTAAAATCAAAAGCTCTAACGATCTGAGCTATCCTGCCACTCTAGATTAGAACCACATTATGTAATTTCTCATTGCCAAACTAACCTTGTGATGTAAGTGTCTAAGACCTTGTTCTCTGAATGATATGTCTTGGGCCCGAGCTCCTGCTTTCAAGAAGTGTTCAATGCATTCCTTCAGACTCTGATTCATATTTCTTACAGTTTCATGATTTTCGATGTCGGGATCGACAAACTGTGAAGCACTGATAGAGCGAGGAAGCGGATCCAACGAACCTCTATTCGGGAACAGTTGGGCGTGCTCTAGCATCAGAAGTCTTAGCACTTGCCCTGCAGCTTTGGCACTCGCTAAAATGAGGCAGTGTCGATATTAATTAGCAGATGATCATTTCGATACCTAGTTATAATATAACATGTCTCTATAAATAATAAAATCTTGATGTCTGCGGTAACCTAATGATACAGCCTCTCAATATAGGAAGGTTGTAGGTCAGGTTCTACTACGAAGTTACTGTTCAGTCGGCCATCAGGGCAGCACCCTCCCACGGAAAGTACTTAATGAATAATAAAAGCCTCCCACAGGGAGCTTCAGGCTACAACATGTGGCCAAGGATTGCAGATCCCAAATGCATCATTTTGTCGTCGATTACAAGTACTGCTAAAAGCATATACACGCCCAACAAGTTTGGATCTTTCATAAATTTATCTGCATGTTATAGCATGAAGCCCTGCTATAGAATCAAATATTGTGACACTCGGTGCATTTCTTCCTGACCTATTTAAATTGAGATATTAAGATTATATTTCTAGCCTCTCAGAAAGCAAGCAAACTATCAAATCCCAATGGTCCTTTCCATAGGGAGCCTCCAAAGAAAGAACCATCTAATTAGAAAGTGAGACTTTAGTAGGTACTAACCCTCGCATTTGTCCTTGTTTCTCACGATAACAGCACTCATTGTGGGTACAATGAATGACAGCAAATCATCCACGTATGCCGAAGCGTGTGGTAAAATCGTCGTCAAAAACCTACAACAGAAATATGCAGCAAGAAATCAGCAAAGCTCAATTCAAAATACATGTATCAAGAGAGAAATGTCAGTAAATAGACAAAATAAGAAAGAGGTAAAGTTAATAATGGGGCTTAAAAACATGATTAACAATATCTTTGAGAGGAAGAAAGGGACTTCAAAAGATGATAATAATATCAGATTACATTATATTGGTCACCTGAGTAAATAAGAAACAGCATGTTTTTCTAAATTGGTTTTGGTAAGGTTCAATAATTGGTGAACAATGCCACGAACAACGTAGCCTCCAAAGTCTCCCAATAACTGCAAAATTTCAATGAGGCCGTGAGCCAAGGAAACGTACTGTTGGAAGTACAAATACCTGGAAAAAGAAGTATCATGAGAGTATGCAATTAGCTCAATCTTCATAATATAAAAAAACCCTTAAAACGTCACCCAGAGCTCAAAATATAGTTTGTAATGGCCCAGTTGTCATAATATCATGGACGTAACTAAACATAGAACAGGTTACCTTATATAGGTAAACTTACTTGGTATCATCTGTGGAAGACTTTTGAATGTTAGCACGGAGTTTGTGCAGCATCGTATGCAGGTGAATGGGATGCTCTTTGCCCAAATATGCAAGAAGATTCGGCGTATTCGCACGGTTCTTAAAAATAACAAAAAATTAGATTGTCAAGGTTTGGGGGGAATTTAAGAAAAGCAATTCCGAAGGATACAACTTCATGCAAACAAGAACAATAACGACTATTCTCGTTAACTCCAACTCACTTCTAAATAACTGCATATGCTTCGAATGGTCGAAAATTTTATGCTGGAACGATTCATTTGAGGGAACTTGGCTCCATCCAAATCACCACACAATCGTTCAAAATGTTTTTCGTCGTGCAACTTTTCATACACTGCGATCATAACCTTGTCCAGTTCTTTGCCAAGAAGAAGCTGCATGTTTTCGCCTGTGAAATAGCAAAAATCAACAATAAACTTCACGTTATCATTGAAATTTACTGTCCGCTCATATTCTTAGGTATTTTTGGAATGAAGAGATTAGACAAGGTTTGATAGATAGATGGGTTTTTTCTAGTCTCTCGATTTGAGAAGAACAGGACACGTTTTACAAGTAGGATCTACCAGGGCAGTAGGTAGACACTCTCATTAATCTGTAACCGACTGAAAGAGCTCCACGAATCAGGTATATAGATGCCAGCATCAGGCTGGCAGGCCATTTCAGAATTTGTTATTTGTTATTAGGTGAATTTGTATTCTGTTTGTTAATTTACTAGGGTTCACGACCATAGGTAAATCTGCCACGAGTGCCAAAAGGACAGACGGGGGGAAAGAAGGGAGATGAGGTTAAAGCAAGGTGCAACCGTAGTCCATCGAAACCAGCTAGAAGACGTCGACAGAAACCTGCAAAAGTGCACAAGACGGAAATGGGAAGTTGGGGAAAGAGAGGAAAAAAGAATGCTAAGAAGGGTAGAGTGTGTCAGTGGAGAGTGTGAAATTGACTCATCAGACAGGTAGAAACCATATTAGATGGACCCCGGCCATGGAACCTAGATTTGGACTGAAGTGGATTCAAGTTATGTAGACGAGCATCAAGATTGCGTAGCCGCTCAAATAATACGGGAAGTGACGGATATTAAGGGTGCGCGGGACGATGGGCTCAAGAAGCATGCCCCAACACAGCTAGAAAAAATCCTATTTCTTAATTTGTACGTTTGTGATTTTGAAAATTCATCGATGTTCCAAAATAATAATGACATACTTTATGATGTGAATCATAATTTTAAGTTTATTCCATTCAGAGAAAACTGGAAGAAAACAATGAAAACCCTGGTACCCCCGATGCCCTTAAGGCGATGGGAGACGACAGCAATGGGCAAGTTCCAGTAGAAAAGGATCACTGGTGTTATGGATGTTGGAAAGAACCTTCTATGCTGGGAGTGAAGCAAGGACGGACGCAGGAAAAGGGGGTAGGTGAGCGGACAGTGGCATCTGAAGCAAAAGCCCCAATTGACAGTAAAAGGAAAGGAAGATAAAGAAGGGAATGGTGATATTCCTAGAAACTATGGATCAAGTCTTGTGATGAAAAAATGAATAAATGTTGAGTTTAACATCGGATTGCAAGAAGCACAGTTGTTCTTGAATTTCGGAGAGAAATTAGTGATTTAGATTCATAAAAAATCGACATATTGGCTCCAGATATAGGGTCAGATATTGGTCTTGAGAGGCACATATCTTGAAACAGGGATACAAGATTCCATTGAAAACACTCCTGACTGACTAAATGGACTTTCAAGGGGGCAATTTCCATTGCAATAATTTCATTTTTCAGGAAAAAATTTTAAAAAATTCAGGAAATGATAAGGTTATTCTGAATGGAAATTTTCGCTCATAATACTGGTTGCCCGATTCATCAGAGTCGGCAACATGTATATAAATATTGCAAAATCTGTTTACTTACTATTGATTTCACGTTCGACGATCGCGTACATCTCCAGTATGTCCTTCGAATTAGGAGTATCGCCAAGCTTAGGAAGCATAGTTGACATTATTTCCGGATAGCATTCCTGGAATAGATTAATAGTACATACTAATGGTATTAAAACGAGTAGACCTAAGAACCTACCTGTTTATCTAATCAAGCAACAATAAATTGAATAATAAGTAGCGTTAGTTTTGTCCTCCAAGCATGTTTGAGTTTGGGTTGAGTTCCAGTCACGCTGTAGATACTGATACACACACGTCAATTCCTTACCAGGGTGTGAGCCAAAGCCGGACTTAGTCAACACCGCCGGGCAGGCTTTGGGTCAAAATGAAAGTAGATGAAACCACTCAAAAAGTTTCGCGACGACGCTCATGTATTAGTGTATTTGCCTCAATGCTACTTGGCTGATTAGTTACGTGAAGAAGTCAAGTGAACACGGAAATTTACTCGAGTAACCCGATTGTGACTCTAACTTGAACTTTTCATCAACCCGAAACGTGCGCTTAAAAAAACCCTGAGAATTCTACAGGGTGAAAAATTATAACCAATAGTGATTTGGAGATAATACAAAATATTCCAAAGCAGATTACAAGGAACATTGAAAGGTTTGATCCAACAAGGGGCGGTTCAGGGTCAGGTCAAATATTTTAGCTGCGTAGAACCTTTTGCGGACACTCTTGTCAAAAACGTTTAGATAAGAGTGTGCGCACAGTGTTCTGCGCAGCTAATATATTTGACCTGGCCCTGAACTGCCTGAACCCTTGCCTTAGTTGGGACAATTCTAAAGTAAAAGTACACTTAGTTCTAGTTCAGCATTAAATGCCTCTCTACTCCTGAGCAAAACTAAAATATTGAGTGCATTGATGGAACATGTAAGACAAAACATTATAGACCCAAGTTGAAAATTCAGTGTTACGGGAAAATTACCGTTATCAAAGAAGGCAAAGGCAATTCCAAGCGTTTACTGATGTCCTTCAGACCAATTTCATCGCGTTCTTCCAAAAGTAGGGGGATGATGAGACACTTGTACTTGAGAAGAAACTCGTTGTAAGTGATGCAATGGAGCAAACGATAGGGTACCCTCTGAAAATTGTAACATACTCCATTTATGAATGTATCATGGCAACTAGGTTTTATAATAAACAGCTCCGTGGCAAGACCGGGAAACATTTCGATAGTATAAGTGTAAGACCTCGTAAGTTGGATTTTGGTGGAACTGATTTTCAGTGGAATAGGTAGTTTTTTATGACCTGATCCTTCAGGTGAAGCCGTTTTTCCCGCCTTTGTTCCATATCTTCTCTGTGGCCGTGTGTAGAAACTTGTTAGTCGAAACCTGCCAGGGGTGTAGCAAGACCTTGCAAGTAGAGATGGGCTAAACTGTTATTTTTTACTAACATGTTATCTTGTTACTGTTATTTTTTAATAACAGGTTCCAATAACAGGTTACCACATAACAGCCTGGGGGACGAAAATCGATGAAACCATAACATAATTGCATTTTGGATGAGAAAGTTATTTTTCGTCTCCTGTGAAATTTGAAGTTTTGTACTTACGAGGTGTTACACTTTTACTATTGATTTATCCTCTCCTACCATAACCTACAAGTTCATCAAAGAAAACTGCTGAAGACTTAAAGTGTCAGGGCGAACCAAAGAGTTTAGAAAGAAGGATAGAGGGGTTGTATCAAGGGGGAGAAAGAAGAGAACTAGTACTCTGCCCCATGCTCCGCCTTTTAGGGGCATGGACATAAGACAGCCAATGGGATTGTGATGTCTACCAGTTTCAAAGTTATACTATCGATTGCTTATCAATAATAATTTTTTAGTTCTAATTGATTAATTTTTAATAGCTGGAGTGTTAAATCAGACAATCAGCAATATTCCACTGAAATTAGAATATTTTAACAAATTAAATTTAATTAACTCAATCAGCTTCAGCGGAGGTCAGACTTAAAATGAGTTTTATAACAGTGATGAAGGTTACCCTCCTCGACCATGATTCTAGGCTCAGCCTTTGGTATTACTTGCTCCAAAAGCTCTCACAGGTTGATTTTGATGTGCCAGCTCCATCCTTCTTCTAAACTCTTGGAGACGAACCCCCTGTTATCAGGACTCTAGCTATAAATGAATTGCTATGAGCACTAGTTAATTTCTGGCTTCTTCAAGAAGCAGCAAACAAATGATTTCCAAGTCGACCATTTTGTTTTTCGTTTTTTTAAACGTTTTTTAAAGGTAGTTAAATAATAGTGGACATGTTCAACTCACCGTGAAAGGGACTCGTTTATGATACCAAGAAAACAGGATGTAACTCAGATTCTCTTCAAGAAATTTAGTGAGACTGGATAAGTTTAAAACGTTGACCACGTTTGACATTGCTTTGTGCGCCAACTCTGGAAGTAGACACGACATAAATTTATTGAAGAACTGTAGGGGATGGAAATATTAAGAATATAGCGAACCATTGTTGAGAGAGTATTGGGTGTCTCCTCTGAGTGGGGTAGGAAGGTGGAGACGAGAACTCAAGTATAATAAGTTTCCCAATTCATATGTCATACGAATTTGAGATGAAAAATTCTAAATTTGAAATGGAAAATTCTGAATTTGGTTTCGAAAAGTCAGAATTTGAGTAGGAAAATATAAGAATCCTCCACCCCACACCCTCTCTCCCAACTCCCTCCTTCCCCTTTTTGGTGAGGGGGGGGGGGGGGGGGGGGGGGGGGGGGGAGAAAGTTGGAGTAACGCTAGCGTAGTTATATTAGTTATGCCCCAGAACCGACAAATTATTTAAGACCCCTTAAAAATGGATCGAAAGATCTCCCATAAACGTATAATGTTATGTCATCCAAATACTTACCTGTAAAGGTTAAATTGTAGAGTAAATAATATACATAATTTATATTGTGTTAGTGAGACTTACCAATACTGATGTGTTTTTCGGCAATTAGTTGGAAAAACGAACACAGCGCTTTTCGACGATATGTTGGGGAGAAGGCGGCGATGGAGGTGAGGTATCTCAGAGCGCAGCAAGACCGCTTTTCGAGCTCTTCTGTCACATCAGATAGACTGAGATCATCCTGTTAAATTTATGTTGATAAAATTTACCTTTTTATGATCAGTTTGTCTAGGTATACGTGTATCAAAATCATGAAATTATTATATAATAATAGATACTAATATAAAGTCCAAATCATTAAAAGTACCAACCTCAATGGTAAAGACTTGTGATGAGCAGCTAACAATTTCTCTGAACACCAATTTCTGCAACGCTTCGTCTTCATCGCAGATGGCGTCGTACTTATAAATGAACGGAATGTACTCTGATATCACCATTCGAACCTACGTGACATAAACAGACCAAGCGTAAAGAGTCACAATTCCTATCCGACTCTCAAAGCAGCAAGAACAGTTGTTAGTTCACATGAAGAAAATATTAGAATCCTCGACATGTTGAAGGCAGCATGCTGTCCTGGACAGCAAATGCGACTTTGAGATGGAGTAGGACAACATTCCTAGACAAAATTTTTGTAAAGACTCGCTACTAAAGAATCTACCACGCGTTTGATCTCCCGAGGCTTCCTTGGACAATTTTATCGTAACAGTTCGATCAAAGTTGAAATTGATTGTCTACATGTTGTTGACTCCAACGTTTCTTTTAGTTCCTCGGTGAACGATTCAGTAAGCTGATAAAATGGCTGTGGAAGAAAGGTTGGCTGTTATCACTTGAATGATAGGTCAGCGATTTCCTGTTTCACGCCACATGGGACAGAATCCATTCTGCCTACCACATTGAAGGTGATAATCAGCAGATATCAGGTGATATTTTATTGAATGCATATGCATAATAACATAACATATAGGTAGATACCTAAATCAATACGTAAAAAGAAGTCATTATATCGCTCTGGGCACTTGAGGACGTTTTACATGTAGTATTTCCCCAAAAGACGTTGACAGCTCGTTTAACGAGCTACGAGGATTTTTTTTAAAACTCGTCCCGACAAAAGGCGAAAAAAGCCTGGTTCCGAAAATTCCGAAAACAGAGTGCCAGACCCTTCTGGTCAACCACACCTCAGGCAACCCTGTAGGGATCATGATAAATCATTTTTGCTGAGCTTGATAGAGCTTCTCAACCACTTGTTTGGTCAGCTTCGAAAGAACCTCTACTCAAGAAAAGCCAATAAAGATTGAATAGACTGACGTTATAAGCTGATGAGCAGATGAACAAAGAAGGAAGGAAAGGCGTGGGTGATTTGCGTAGTAGACGTGGCTGTTTTACCTAACATTATCGTTCAAGTGCTATATTAATCTACTACATTCACAAGTATGTACTAGTACAGCACCTATCAAAACAGCTCACCTCATTAAAGTTGTTTTTCAAGAATAACGGAAGGTTCAGAGACTGAATTGATTCTTCGTCGCCAAAATTGAGGTGCCAGTCAAATTTAAGATAAACCTGAAAAATACGTATTTTTTACAAAAATATTATAAATAAACAATTAGTAATAGAGATATCTCAACAATTTCCGAGTGGAATGCTTAGCATTAGACAACTTCAGAGTCCCTGATTCTCGGAGGTATGCCTGCACGGTAGACAGCCAGCTTCCATGGTCCCAGATGCTAGTGTGATATGAGCTTCAGCTCCTAAGAACTGCCATTCCACCAGAACATTGCGCACTAGATCGAAATACCTTGAGTGTTCTTCTAGATATAAATATATCACAATCGCCATTTTTTAAATCCCATTACAGCGCTTCCTCTTCTCTCTGCATTTATTACCATAGAGAATCGTTCAAAAATCGTAGCTGCTCATATATTAGTTAAGGAGATTGCTCTCAGCAATAAGTATAAGTTCCGGAATTCATTAGAGAAATGTAGGTGCTTAAGTTATTTCTGTAACTGGTGACTTACAGGAGTGGAAATCTGCTGCTTCCAGATAGTTTTACAGAAATCCTCATTCCACCCGTAGCCTTCAGCTTCTTTTCTAAGTACACAGAATTTCATCTGAAACCAGCACGTCATAAGTCAAGAAAATGTTATCTTAACACGTTGAGGCCCTGAACCCGCCTTTGCAAGGATAAAAGTGCCATGGACCCGGGAACCCGTCTTTTGTCGGATCGCTCTCTGTTCTGTGCTGTTCCCTGCTGGCACGTTCTTAAAGTATTATTCTGACTTCTTGCCAACAACAAGAAGTGGTTGGTACCTCCTCCCCTCCCATCCACTCCCTTACCAACCCTCTATTCATACCTGCCACCACGGTAACGGAGACAACTTATAACAGAGAGGAAAAATAAAGTTAAAATGACAAGCAAGCGTTTCATCAACTATTCCTAAACATATCGAAAAAATAGGTAAAAATAACGTGTAATTACGGTGACATATAGAAAACAGCACAAGCCGTCAGGCGCACGAGAGTGTGGAAAAAGGTCAGGTACAGGGGGTGTGTGGGGAGTGGCCTCCAGTGACCAGGCGGCCAAGAGGGCTCGGCGGGCAACGGGTTAAGTGTAAAAAGTTCCATTCATGCAGCATGAGTTGGAAAGCGAAATTTCAAAGAATAATTTTAACCGATTTGGTGGGTGATTCTTATGGGAAATTTCACGCTGATTCCGAATATACCATATATGTTACCATGTTTAAGATGGTAATTCACACCAAAACCTCAAAAAACACGTTTTTTAAAAAGCGATTTTTGACTCTAAATTTCCAAAATTTGACCCCTTGGAGTACTCCAAAAATTCTGGCCAACGAACTTGACCTTTCTTTTGATATTATTGACATTTTAAAATTTTTTTGGATTTTTTATCTCGATCCCCCGGGCAGATATCGTCTGGAGTGACTGGCAAGTATATACATGTATGTAAATATATTATCTACATATAAAGAATGTTAAATTTCAGGAATCGTTTTAGAATGGCCTGAAACGGATTTCCATGAAGAAAATTTTCAAACATTTTCATTACAAAAATTTTGAAGCCATTGCAATGGCTTCATTTTCTTCGAAAATTCGCTAAAACGACAGGATTAATACTTATAAATTGTATTGCTTTGAACTACCTTGATTGTAGTACCCACAACGTGAGTAAAAGCCTGGAGCACCTGCGATCCGAACTTATTCATAACGGCTTTTCCACACGAACTGACGATCTTACAGAACTTGATATATTTTTCTTCGTCTGCAGTTTTGAATACCAAAGGTACCAGGTCTACGAACCGGATAACATATTGGATTAGGATTGGTATTACAGAGGTTACATTACATATTACATTGTACATACTTATCATATTTAACAGGCATTACACATGTAAGAAAATAATTTGATGGCTGGCCCGAATAACTTTGTAATGGCATTTTGTCGAAGTGGACAAAATAATCTTCAACTTCGGCAGCTCTGTGAGCAGGTAATCACAGCGACAAAAATTAAAAATCATAGTAACGCGATTGCCGTGAGGGTTGTTTGTTAAATTTTGAGCCAGCATGCCTGGTAGGTAGGCACTAGGTAGGTACCTACGAATCTGTCGTTTGAAAAACCAGAAATGTCCAAAAAAAACTGGAAAAATTTTTTTTTTTTTTGCATAAATAGTATTTTTTGACTTGCAGGCACATGTTTCAAGAGAAATCCGACCATTCATGAGGTTTTAGGAGAGGATGGAGATTTGGGAATCTTTTTGCCAAGAGGAATCCGATAAGTCCTCCTTCTTCTTCTCCGGGACAAACATTTTAGCGCTTATCAAACGTTATTGAGAAAAAACTCCGAGGTATCCTTAGAATAACCCGGAGAACCCTCATACCATCATTGATTTATCATTATCTCTAAATTATTTTAGGCAACGAAGTTTTCAGAGGCAATTTACAGAAATAAATCAAAAACTACC
Source organism: Lygus lineolaris (assembly GCA_030264115.1). Taxonomy (NCBI): domain Eukaryota; kingdom Metazoa; phylum Arthropoda; class Insecta; order Hemiptera; family Miridae; genus Lygus; species Lygus lineolaris. Next base: position 7,702,079 of record JAEMON010000002.1, on the reverse strand, counting down.
ACATTTTAGATCCACAATAATAGCTTCATTTCCAATTCTGCTCGGCCTCAGGTAGGTAAGATATGCCCATGTTACCCGCCGAAGTAGGTACGCTCCAAATGAATTAATCTAACAAAGTTTGTGTGTGATAATAAAATAAAAAATTTATAAAGCAGGTAATCCAGTCACCTCGAAGAAAGTTGAGGATTCTGATAATTTCATTGTGATGTTTGTGCCAATTTTTCAATAGGGCAACAACTAAATTTAGAATGCCATCATTCAATAGTCTTTCTTCCGTCATTTTGTAAAGTAAATTCTCCAAAACTATCATAGCCTGAAATCAGAGAAAACCCTAAATGAGAAAACAAAATTCTCAACTGAAATTCACGGCATCCACTTCGTTTAAACATCATTTTAAAGGTATTTCATTTAAAGATGTCACCGTCAGGGGCATGGCCGATAGCAGGAATTACCAAAGGCCACCTTTTCCCTATCTATATAAAACTATCTACTCATTTTAAAGGTATACACGAAAAAATACAAAATTTGATAACGAACAACATCAAAACAATACCTACAGAACGATTAATACTATCAAATCGAGTAATACCATCCATTAAATTAAATAAATTAACTATTTATTATATTTATAACTATATATATTTATTATTATTTATTTTTTACTATATATATTTATTAAAACTATTAAACTGTCCATTAAATTTGATAACGAACAACATCAAAACAATACCTACTGAACGATTAATACTATCAAATCGAGATTCCAACCAGATCGGTAATAATTGAAACGTATCGCACCATTTTGTATCCTTTGGAAGATTTGAGGTCAATCTCGGTGAGACAGTAATCCAAAATGTGGTCTTCCAAATAGTTTGTCTCATATCCTTCAAAGGTCATGAATGTCAGTATTTGCAACGTCTGCGATAATATATTGGGTAAGACTGTTTCCTTGGATGCTTCCAATACCAACTGCTCGAAATCTAAAAGATAAGAAATACTTGTTAAGCAAATATTGGTATCTCAACTCTTAAAGACTAGCGGCTATTCTCAAATTTCCTGACAAAATCCCGATATTTTCTTACTATTAACAGTGAAACAACGAGCATAATTCAGCATTATAGGAAGGAAATGGCAATGTGAATGTTCTAGAACCCCAAGAAACCGCCACTCCACTCATCCATTTGATGTAGGTAGGTACAGGTAGGTGTCCGCTATGAGGTAAAATAGCCTAAAAACGCTGAATTCCAACTTTCTCGATGCTTTTTGGCATTTAGTTAGTGGTCGGCGAGTTGATATTTCCTGACTCCACATATAATTTTCCTGAATTTCCTAACCTATTTTAAAATCATGAATTTTCTGACCTGTAACAATCAACTATCGCCATGGTAACAATCCTGCGTATAAAAAATAAAAAAGTTCCATTCATGCAGCATGAGTTGGTGAGCGAATTTTCAAAGAATAATTTTAACCGATTTGGTGGGTGATTCTTATAGGAAATTCCACGCTGATTCCTAATATACCAAATGTTCCTATGTTTAAGATGGTAATTCACACCAAAAACCTCAAAAACACGTTTTTTTAGCGATTTTTTTCTCTAAATTTTCAAAATTTGACCCCTTGCAGTACTCCAAAAGTTCCAGTCAACGAACTCATACGTTCTTTTGATATTATTGACATTTTAAAATTTTTGTGGATTTT
>JAEMON010000002.1:7650408-7665960 GCA_030264115.1 Lygus lineolaris | reverse complement strand
GAGTTTTGGAAAAAGGAAGTTATGCTGCCGCACCCTGTACATCATAACATAAAGACAGCCATAACTCAGGAACTACTCGACCGATTTCGGTAGAATTCTCACTATCTACTGACTAATTCTCTGATTCTACGTCCATGTTACAAAAGTGAAGAACCTTTACCTACTGCCTACCCAACTTGGGAGATTTTTCTCACCTTTCAGGGAGACGGTCCATTTGTCCGTGGGCGTCATACTCGTCATACCGAAAAATCCCGAAAGAACAAAGGCAAAGAGCTTGGGAAAGGTCACAAAAGCAAAGAGAACACAAGAACAAATGAGCTTGTTTAATGGGGGTATGGGATAACCGCATTACCGCAATTTTGAAAAATCTGTTATTTGAGGAAATTCTTTTGGGAAGTTTATTACTTTTGGTTTCTTTCTTATTATGATGATCATTTTAGGACAAAATTCATTTCAATTTAGTCTTGAAATTTCATTTTTACCATACAATTCAGTTTCGAGGAACGCTCAAGGTACTACCTTGGAACCTTGGAAAATCGGTAAGAGGAATCGGTTTCCTCCTTGGCTGGAGGCCTCCTCAACGTTGAGTTGGATTTATGAATACTGCCGTACGGTAGTCGAGGAGTCCTCGGAGGATTCCTCAAATCTTGCTCTCGAGGAACGATTATGAATATGGATTCCGCTAAAGGAATCCTTGAAGACCATCCCAAGGTCTCCTCAATACTCGAGGACCTTCTATGAATCCCACCCTTATAGTATACAGACAGTAGGAGCATGCAGGTATTTGAACTATTCTCCTTTAAAAACATCTGGTGTGAATCGGAAAATGGTTGTTTCAGTAAGTAATTTCAGGAATATCCTGAAATATTTCCTAGGAATATTATCTTGGAGATGAGACGCACTGGTCGAACTGGGGATATTCAACCTGTGGCACCAGAATGGTGTGAATATCCTAATATTATCAAGATATTATTGTAGAACTTTGTAATAATTGTCGACATTGGATGGCTCTCCTGATGTTATTCTTTGGCTAGTCGAAATATTCGTTGGTTTCAATCGTGTATCGCACTTCTCCTCAGGTCCAATGGTCCCCCCATAACGAAACCATCCTGGCATCATCCGGCACTGATCGAAGACTGCACGTTTGGGACCTCAGCAAAATTGGCGAAGAGCAGAGCGCGGAAGACGCCGAGGACGGTCCTCCAGAGCTTTTGGTACGTTTGAAATTGATCCTGGTCCAACTGTGATCCTATTTTCTAAACTCGATGTATGGAATTTGTCATTTTATACTATTATTCGTTCTCTTCATGTACCTATTATACTTAATTTTATTGCAGTTCATTCACGGTGGTCACACTGCTAAGATCTCTGATTTCTCCTGGAATCCTAACGAACCTTGGGTTATATGCTCAGTATCTGAAGATAACATCATGCAGGTATGTTGATAGCATGATATTTTTTATTTCTTAGTAAATTCAGCTTCTACAGGTCGTAAATTCAACTATTCAGACGCCAAACTAGGTGCCTACCTATCTTGAATTTAATCCACTTGATATAATCCGAAAATAAAATAAAATTTAGCTAGTTTTGGTCGAAACCACACAATACAAGTTGGGTTGTCACGAAAATTACGAATTCATTCGAAAAACCAGAAATTTGAAATGAGTTTCACAGCGATATTCCGGAACTACTTGACCAATTTTGGTGAAATTTTCAAAGATAGTAGGGGGTAGCCCCTAGACAGTCCCCTATTAATTCCATAGCCATCGGTCCACTAGTAGCTTGTGCGTATGCGCTAACGTGAATTTCCTGAAACTACGATTTCTCAGTTCCTATTGGACCGATTCCGCTAAAATTCGGAGTGTAGTTGAGGGCTGACTCTCAGACAATCACCTATGAATTTCGCCAAAATCGGATGAGTGATGGCTACTGTGCATGCGCAAACTCATAATTTGTTGTCATAGGCATAACTCTGGAACTATTCCACCAATTGTGCTGAAATATTCACTATAAATGTCCATGTTGCAAAAGTGAGGAAGCTATATTGATCACCTAACTTGGCAGACGTTTTTGCATGGAACATGCTTTAGCCTTGAGCTAACTACCCATAAACGTTAGGAAATTGTGTCACACGAATGCGACCCAACCGTCACCTGTCACAAAAAGAGCAGCTAAAGCATGTTCCACGTTTCTTGAATTGTAGCCACAGGCTCTAAGCAAAAGCATCCGGGGATGCAGGGGGGCTGACCTCCTGCCAAGGCCCAAAGGACTTTTTTTTTTTTGCCTGTATTTGTAACAAGTGGTGTTTTTAAAATTGGCAATTAGGGGGTTTTGAGGGTGCTATATCCGAATTTGAGGTCAAAAGTGCAAAATGTCCACCCATGGCGCATGCCCCATGAGAGCTTTTCTCTATTCACGTGATTCTACCCAGTGTCTTTATGTTGCACTTACATTAACTACTTAGGTATATTTTTCCCAAAAATATAAGTTCACAAAAATCATGATGGTGAATTGGCTTAGGTCTGAAATAATATCCTCTTTGGTTGCACGTTTCTTGTTATTTGGGACTGGAATACAAGAATAGGAGCATAAAAAGGATATTTTAGTTGTTTCTTTGAGTAGAAATCTCAAATGGACCTCAACTAAACCTAACTGACGTCACACAAGCACGACCGGTAGCGCTAAATTCACCAGGCCCTCAACAAATAATGTAGACAAATTGAATACAAGAGTTGAATAGTTGCAACAAAAAACCGAATTAAAATAATTGTTACAATAAAAATCCAAGATTCTTTCCAACTTGATCAGAACCACAGTTTGAGAGCAGATGTGGGTGGCAGTTTGCTGGGATGTATGTTGGCCATACTGTCTGGAGGAAGTAGGAGTACGATCCTACTTCCATGCTTATGGCGTCAGTTAGGTCTGGGCGAGAATTCAAAACGACTTAATTTCAATGAATTCCTTAACATTATTATTAAATCACTTTTCCCGCGGAACACCTTTGTTTTTGTCTCTCTCAGGCCATTCCTTTTCCGAAAAAAAAGAAAAAAAAAACAAACGGACAGTAGATCTACAGTTCTACAGTATGATAATTTAATAACGATTAAATTATATCTTGACGTGACGTTTAGGGATGGAAGATCGAATCGAATTTTCAAGTGGGTCAATCTTTTTGGTCTGATTAATTGATTTTTTAGATCGATCGCAACTTGCCAGATCAATCGCGTGTATTGATCTTTTTATGGGCGATTTTCGATTCGATTCATTGCTTGCATTATACTTTAATTTTTGGGACACTATATTCCTCCTACTTACAGAGTACCTGGCGATACACGAAGAGAAGAAATATCTGGCGTCACAGACCCAATACCTTCCCCCCTACTTCCTATTTGTTCACAAATATTTGTTTGTTATTCATTAGGTACTCAGAAAAACAACTCATCCAACATTCTTGACCAGAATGAGTAAAGAGAGGAGAAGTTACAGCAGTAATTTAAAAGCTTATGCAAAATAGAATCGAAATATCGATTCTTTTGAGCCAATTCATCGATCTGTTTTATTCAAAACTTTCAATAAGTATGTACATCAATTCCCAAAATTTCTCTTCTTTTCATTTCGATCTCCATCCCTAGTAAAGGTCGTGAAAACTGATCGCAGAACTTCTAAACGTGACGATAGGTCGCGAAGGTGCGATATTTTCGCCGTGAGTGACGGTTGGCAAAAAAATGGAAACGTCCTGTTAATCATCATTAAACGATAAAAATACCGTGTACGTTCCTAATTGCCCATTTGATGTTGGACCAAACCTCCCAAATGTCCCCGTTTTATACACTTTGAAAGTCCAACTCTTCACTCATTCCTCATATGAACATGTGAATTGCTGCAGGTCTGGCAAATGGCAGAAAACATTTACAATGACGAAGAACCAGATGCAGCTCCGTCAGAACTGGAAGGCAGCGTGCCAAATTAAAGATGGTAGATTGATTGAATCATCAGTGTACTGTCTGAACGTCAGGGAAAAGGCCTCGCTGTGGCGGTTGAAATCCTACATTATCTCCCATGTTTTTGTAATTATTGTAATAAAAGGACTATGCACTCATTTTTATAATCTTGAAGTATTTTTGTAGTTTTGAATTAGTTGATTATCCATACTTGATAAGTTGCTTTTAACGTGAATCGTTTTAATATTTCCTTCCTATGTTTGGAATACCTTCCTAAGTTAAATTATTTGAAAATCATTCTTGCATTTTTACTTCAATCCTCACTGGAATTCACCAGGTCCTTCAACCATGAAGATTTTCGACGACGATTGTCCTATGGAAGTTGACGGTACTTTGTACCTGTTCAGTCTCAACCTGAACTACCTACTGTTTTGAATTCCAATAATTTTACCGCGCTTTCTGCAGATGCTCGTTAGTTTACAACGCCCTGCATAGAGCGCTCTTGTGTAGGCTATAGTTACCTACCTTCTGACGAAGGTTATCTTTCCATTCGATTAATGCCGGTTTTAAAAAGTACGCCGCTCCGCAAAAATCACCTCTTTTTCACCATACGAAGTATTAATTAATTTCTTTAGTACGTTTTGGAAAACCCGCTGCTAAAATCGCGAGTTTTATTCCCATCTGACACATAATACGACAGTTCCTTCGCCATCGCCGCTTTGCTGTGAGGGGCCCCTCGTCGATCGCCGCTGGATCCCCGCAACAGGTGAGCTGTCTAAAATTTTGTGTCGTAAAATCGCCCCTCTTTTACTGAGCTATCAAACAGTACCTTTGACGGTTGAGTGTGAAGGTGTGATGCTTATCACCTATAGGTACCTCACATGTCTGCTGCTCTGCTGTCAAAATGTTAATACGCTATTGTGATAAATTGCGGGATCAAATGGGGAGGGTTCGGAATTATTAAGTAGGTATCAATGTAAGGCGTGAGGTATACTTAAAGCCCTTATCACACTGGTGTCTCTGTTCATCGAAGGATGAAGAGGACTGAGGGGAGAGCCAGTGAGACTGCTTCCCGCCCCTTTTGTGCTTCTTTCTAGGGATGGGATATCGAAAGAAAAATATCGATGTCGATATTTCTGAGTGGCATCGATACCGATACAATATCGGAAACATCGATATCGATATTACTATCTCTTCTCTCCACCGTTAGTAAAGCACCCCAACTTTTGGCTCACCTTGGTTGGAACTTTTCCACGGTTATCTCAAGTGAGAAAACAATACCTCTCATCTGTTCTCACTGCAGAAAGGAATATACCCAATTGAGCCAGTTTCAACATATTGGTGTTTTTACATTGACGAGAACTCATTTCTAAGAAGAAAACGTTCGTTACTCTTCTACTTTTAAGAGTTTTCGAACTATTTTCCCTATGTAAGTAGGTACGTGAACTTTTCCAATAATTAGTAAAGCCATTTTTTGCTTCCTTTTGTGTGAGTTTTTAATCCGATATTATCTGTCCCTATCATCGATATCACATGTGAGGTACTGATGCTGAAATATCGAATATTGGAAGCCAAATTTCGATGATATCTATATCCCATCCCTACTTCTTCCTCTACATCTTTCCATCACTGCCAGGTGGACACTGACCTTGAAAGTTGGAACTGGCTCTAATTTGAGCGTCTGCCCCCTTCATGAGGGGGCCCGGATTTTAGGAAGAAAAGATTAATAAAATTAAATAAATAATAAATCATTTTAAAAAATGAATGCCTAAATAAAGCCTTCTTGGGTGACCAACATACCTCAAAATTGCCATCAACCCCCCATTCTGCACACAGTGTTCAACTGAGCAGATCGCTCGCTTCGTTACTTCGTATTTTCGACCTTAAGTTACTAGAACAGCGGTAACTTCCTTAATCTACCAAGGAAATTAAAATGTGAGGATACCGCTGGGAAGAGGGTTAAATTTCCTATCTACCTAGTGCTAAGTATAAAAACTTACAGTAGATTCAGTGGGCAAGAAGTTGGACTAAAATGCCCGTATGTGTTGTATCTGAGGGGTTGAATAGAAGACGTCGACTCGCCTATTGGATGCAATTGAACACATTTATTCACAGAGGTAGGTAACTTCACGATGGCATGATTAGAACTGACTGAACATTCGATACTATCTCATATAAGATGGATACTAGAATACATTGGATACTATAGTATGCAAGAACGCTTCTTTAATAAAAGGCCACCTTAAGCCCATATCACACTTGCGTCCCGGCTTCTATGTCCCAAGGGTGAAGAGGGCTGAAGGGGAGAGCCAATGAGAGAGCTTCCCGCTGGTTTGCGCTCCTTCCTCTTTCCCTTTGCTCTCAGATGACCGCCTCGAGATGTCCTGAGGTAATCAGTTTCTTTCCTATCTAAGTCTTCGATAAAATAAGTGAATTCACGAGCACATCGCAGGAAAAACTTTCTCAGCTTTTCACTAGTGTGGTTAGTTTTAGCGAATTTTCGAAGAAAATGTTAGCGAATTTTCGAGAAAACTGAAGCTATTGCAATGGCTTCAAAATTTTTGTAATGCAAATTTTTGAAAATTTGTTTAATGGAAATCTGTTTCAGACCATTCTAAAACGATTCCTGAAAATTAACACTTTAGCGATAACGAAGCTACTAACGAATAAAATGAAGCTATTGCAATGGCTTCAAAATTTAAATAACACAAATTTTTGGAAAGTTTCTTCATGGAAATCCGTTTCAGACCATTCTAAAACGATTCTTGAAATTCAACACTTTTTCATATGTGTATATATATAAATATATATATATTTATATATGTGTCACTCCAGACGATATCTGCCCGAGGGATCGAGATAAAAAAATTTAAGATGTCAATAATATCAAAAGTAAGGCTTGAGTTCGTTGGCCAGAATTTTTGGAGTACTCCAAGGGGTCAAATTTTGAAAATTTAGTTTCAAAAATCGCTAAAAACGTGTTTGTTGCGGTTTTTGGTGTGAAATACCATCCTAAACGTAGAGACATGTGGTATATTCGGAATCAGCGTGAAATTTCCTATAAGAATCACCCACAAAATCGGTTAAAATTATTCTTTGAAAATTCGCTCACCAACTCATGCAGCATGAATGGAACTTTTTATATGTATATATGTTTACATGTGTGTCATTCCAGACGATATCTGCATGAGGGATCGAGATAAAAAATTTTAAAATGTCAATTTCAAAAGTAAGGATGAGTTCGTTGGCCAGAATTTTTGAAGTACTCCAAGGGGTCAAATTTTGAAAATTTAGTTTCAGTAATCGCTAAAAACGTGTTTTTTTTTTTAGGTTTTTCGTGTGAACTACCATCCTAAACGTAGGGACATGTGGTATATTCGGAATCAGCGTGAAATTTCCTATAAGAATCACCCACAAAATCGGTTAAAATTATTCTTTGAAAATTCGCTCAACAACTCATGCTGCATGAATGGAACTTTTTATTTTACTGTAGAAATTATGGGAAAAAATAAAATTTAAACGCAAACAAACGCCGGTTTTTTCGAAGAAAGCGTTGGGGCGACATGACCATGGCTAGAAGAGTTTGGTATCGTTTTCGACGTATTTTTTCACTCTGAAACGAATGGCGACACTCCAGATTCATTCTGACTGTTGAAAATAGTGAATTTAGGGGCATAACAGCACATGCAACCCATTTGTTTTGCTAATCAGTCAGCAAAAAATGTTAGGAGACTTATTCGATACACCCTGTGTGTTATTCACATGCTACCTATTCCTAATTTATTTACCTAGGTATACCTAATATGATCTATTTCAAAGATCAACTTATTTAGCTAAAAAAAAAAAAAAAGAGGGGCCTGATGATCGTGTCCCCCCGGGCCCGGACTTTCTCTCGACTGCCCTGTCTGCAGCCCTGGGGACAGTGTTACTGAATGACAATCACCAAAAACCCTCAATTCCCTGTCATGCAACATGACCCAATAAGCGAATTTTTGTAAGAAATTATGGAGTAAAACGTTCAACGCTGGGCCTGCCAGTACGCCAACCCCTAGGACTGAACTTCTGTGGCTGGAAACATGCAACCGCGAATAGACAGGAAATCACTTTGGTTAATTTGCTTCTTACAAAACAGCAAACAAGTTCTTTTGGAAGCACAAAAGCAAAATACTACTTAAAACAGTCGATATGTACTAGGAGAACGGCACGACTGGCATCTTCCATTTGTTAGGATGAATTTTGCTTTTGAAAACACTTCGACAACGATGCACTCCAGTGGCCAACTGGGGAAGTACTGAAGGGGTTTCATCAGTTATGGACCCTATCCTATGATTTCCAAAGTCAGACTGGAGGTCCAAAGAAATTGAGGATCAACAGAGGGCCCCGTCATGGATGTCATGATGACAACTGGCATGACATGTATATCATGGCACCAGCATTGAATGTGTTAACTAATAAGAGTTTTTGTTCGGAAGAACAGGAACGAAATGTGAAGCGGAAAATGGATCAATGAGCTTGAAGCATTATCTTTTCGTAAACTAGTAGCAGCTCTTCACGTAGGTTTTAGTTTATGTGACTCAGTGAAATAACACGAGTGGTAATCAGTAGCTAGATCGTCTATTAATACACATCCGAAAGCTCATAAATAAGAATACACCCTAGACACCGAATCGCTCCCCCACTCACCACAAAGTATGGGTAGAAACCTCGTACCCCTGAATTCCCCTCATGAACTATAAAAATTTGCACATGGTAGCTAAAGTTGAGGTGGAGGCAGGAGTGACACGGTATTTAACGCATCTCGGCTTAAATTGGAGGTCAGATGAATGATGAGAATGGAAACCAATTATAATCATGGAACTGATTCTTTACCATGGAGGTGTGGGATTCATAAATTTGGACATTGATAATAAATGAAGGACATGATAGAGCACGGTTTGGCACATCGATAGATCAATTAAGCACAAGATAAGAGCATCTGCTTCATAGAGATTACAATAGCATACTAAAATACAGAACAGATGGGGTGCAATGAATACAGCCCAACTCGACTCAAAAAGTGATACGAGTAACACTAAAGTACTGAACATTACTAACAAGATAGAATAATATCAATATCTGATCAAATAATGGGAGCAAGTTAATAATTATGACAATAATAATACGAGGGATGAAAGAATTTATTTTAGGAGATTATAATTTTATCTCATTCTCAAGGCAATATTGATGGTCGTCCGTGGAGCTGGTGTTTCTTGTCCATATTGAACACATTCCCCACTTACTCTTAACTTGAAGTTGACGATAGACAATTAATACACAACAGTAACCTGACATTAAAATTAACGAATAGCAATTTTCCGTAGAGTGTAATATAATGTTTGTTTATTAGAGGAAGAAGCAGATAAGTACTGAATGGTTAATTTTTTGGTAGGGAAAAATATCGAAGGAGTTCTACAATTGCATCTGTATCCTGAGAGGCGCGGTCCCACAAGGATTTCTTGAGCTCGGGACTGTTAATGAATTCATGACATTCATGTAGGAGGTCAGTAGCGTTGGCAACTTTGGCTTTACTGAGGAGGAGCAGGACGTTGTCTGGAGTGATGGAGCTTTTGAGTTTGGATAAGACGTCGGTAGCAATCAAGTCTTCTCCATAGCTGGTTGCTATGATGTAGAGGTCGAACATGTCCTCGCAGGTCATCTGAGTCAAAGGCGCGCCGTAGAAGTAATGGAGGAGGCCGCGGTAGGCAGAAGGGTTGTAGGAGGACATGTTCAGGACTGCTGATGGGTTGGAGTCAGAAAGGATCTGCCTGAAGTAAGCAGAGGACCTGTGTAGAACCAGACGGTGCAAGGGCAATTCACCATCAGCCAACTTCAGGGTGAGGTCGCTGAAGAGGTGTTGGCCAAACATATCAGCAAAATTTGAGCTCTGTTGATAGTGAGACGGGCTCTCAGACTCTGCTCCAGCAAGCTTCTCATCAAGTTCAGGCTCATTTCGACTTCCATCATCCTGGTATTCTGGATTGACATGGTTCTGGTCCCTCTTTGGTTTGGACTCCTTGCAGGCACAGAATCCTGGTTCGACACCATCAGGTGATATCACACTTGCTCCATGAAGGTGAATGAACACATCAGTGGAATCGCCCGTCAGAATTGTTGGTCCATGCACTGACTGTGTTTTGATTTTCTTCGTGGCAGATTCCATCAGTTGGGCATTATTTATGAACGCAAAAGTCGGTACACAGAGGAGCACAGATTCGAATAGATTCAGAGAAAATGTTGACCCAGTGAAAATTTTGTTGACATTACCATAAACAATTTCTACGCCATTTTGTAGGAGACAGACAGTAGACTTTAATCCACATGCTACTTCCACAACAGGTGCCTTCAATGGCACTTTCTTCAAGGTCACACAACCATCAGTGGCTGCCCAGGTGTAGCCCAGCTGACCTACTTCACCAACCCCACAGGTGTAAAGATCTCCTTGGTCAGTGATGACTGCGATGTGAGCTGACCCACACGCTACTTTGGTAAAGGAAACCTTGTCCGGATTCTTTATAGCACAACTATGTTTTTGTCCACCAAGATCTCCCCAGATGACCAACTGTGAAGTCGTTTGAACGATCAGAAAAGTCTTCCCTGCTGCAATGTCCACAATGGGGAGGTGAGTTGGGAAGGTGACCTTGTGTGGAGCAGGGTTGTTCTGAGGGAGTATCAAGTGTTGGTCGCCATCAAAGAGCTGGTAGCATGATGAGCAGGAAGCTATTTTCATGTTGCTGACTGGATAATACGTCCACTCTCTGAGGACTCCACATTTTGAACAGAACATTTGAGATACTGGTGGTGTGGTAGCAGTGGCTGGGTACCCAAGGACAGCCAGTGGTCGACCTGTCCAACTTGTGGGAGATGGAAGAGAGGAGACTCTATTATTTCCAAACCCTCCACATTTACTGCACAGTGACAATGCGGGCACAAGGGAGTATGACCTAAGTTTTTGCAAACACCTTGAACACCTAGCCCCATCGTAGTGGCTCTCCAGAGCCAACCTAGACAGTCCTACAGGTAGCTCCACATAACCTGGCCCCACATCAGTTCCCCAAAGGTACAGGTCTTTGCTTTTCGTGAGAGCAGCCCCAAACTCCTCCCCCACCACAATCCTCTGCACCGACTTTCCTGACAGCTCCCCCACCTTCACGCTCTTCTCCAGAACGCCTTTATGCCAGGTTGGTACATTCTCCTTGCAGCGTTTCCCTAATAGACTGTTAAATCCTGCCAGGAACACCTGAAACATGTTATAGTAGTTAGTTATTTATTTTTAATTATTTATTGTTTGTTATTTTATTTATTATGGTTGTTTGTTGTGTCTACTGCACATGAGCAATTCAAAACACATTGATTATTAGAAAGATGAAATTGTTCAGGAAGGTCTAAAAAGTAAAATGCGAGCATGCACTCTGATTTTGAGGAAAACCCTTCTTCACTTTTAATCTTTTAAATATTATTTTATTAATTTAAATTAATGAGTCAGGAAGGCCAAACCACCTTTGCCCTCCAGCCCCCCTCCCCAGCAGCCAGAACATTTTTCAACCCTTCATGACACGATGGCAGAAAAACAGTCTTTCCGTCATCTATTTGGAAGCTTTAGAACTAATACGATGATGGATAATATAAAGAATAAGATTTCAAGTCCTTTGAGAATAGTTATTTTGACTAAAGATAGATGGTGGAAGAACACACTAAAGCGGGCCCCGGCCCCAGCAAGACTGATAACATGAAACTAATAACCAAAACACAACCTTTTGATATTATTCACAACCCAAAGGAGCCCTGCAGCGACCAGAAGTACGTGGAAGGCACAACAGAGTGCTCTGCATCCAAAACTATGAGAAAAAAGAGCTGGACGAAATAGTCGTCAGGAGTCCCATGTGCACGCTTGGTGATGGATGAAACTGTTGTCAGGAGTCCGTGGGGATAGTTTTGCTTGGACAAATATTTCGTCAGGGGTCCTCAAAGGGTTAAAAACGTTGTCTATTTCCACAAACATAATGAGTTACAAAGTTAAGTAGATTTCGACGGTTAGGCCATCAAAGGTAACAAACAAGAAGAGGTTCTTGTTTGTTACTGATGATGGCCTGACCATCGAAATCGATTTTAGTCAGTACTTTACTCATTATTTTCGTAAAAGTAGGCAACGTTGTTTTTTTTTTATTGAAATGGGTTTCCACAACTTCATCGCAAGTGATATAGTTCGTGTGAGAATTAAGCCCTGAGGACACTAACATAATATGTTATTTTGAATACCTATTGGTTTTTTACGGATTTGGATTTAGGGTGGTCTGAAACGGATTTGTACGTGGTCTTTTCTCAATTGAACATTGTCCTCCCCTGACCCAGATCGTAACATACGGACGCCTCTCAGTGCTGAGGGACTTCCTAAAAAGGGTAGATCCAGTGATCTACCAAAAGCTGTAGACCTGGCATCCCTGGAAATACCTCATTTACTGGTATTCTACATCCACCTACTTCGTCATTAGTAGTCAGGTAGAGGGCACTGGGACCATCGAACGAACTCCGGTCACTCCCATAAACATGAACAAACTTGATGGATGATCTCTCCTCTTCAGGTAGGTGGCTCAGGACATGAATGTATTTTAAATCAGCAATCTCCAATCTGAAAAAAAATTATTGCACCATCATTTTTAAATAAGAGACAGCTGCAAAAACGGTTTAGTAGGTATTCAAAGAACACATTTTGAATGTTATCAGAAGAGAGTAATTCTCAGTCTGGTCATTAGTAATCAGTTGAACCTCTACAGTTCTAAAAAGAAAGAGGAATCTTACAGGAAGGTTATGTGATTTCACAAAGTGTGAGGCATGATACAGGAGGGTAGTTCCTGACTGAACTACTCCTGAAGAACAGACTTCGCGGAATGAACTACTCCTCAACATAGTTACCCTTCACTGAACGGTAGTTCACTAGGACTACACACCTACACAGGTGATAGGTACTATAAACTCCTCATGTCGTATCCATCGTTCAATGAACTAAGAAAACACTCAGTCCCCCAAGCTAACCACTGGTAGGATGTACTTAGTTCTTTTCTTGGTCCATTGAACGATGGATACTCACACAAGGAGTTTAAAGCAGGTACTAATCACAGAATGATAGTTCAAAAGAACTAAGTTGGAAGAACTACTTCTTTCAAGGAGTAAACTAACAGAACCAGAGTCCCACAAATGAACTACTCACCCACCTCTAAGACTTGGTAAGTATTTTATGTTAGTTTGTGAGTGTTTGGGTTTGGAGGCGGTCAATGTTTTGTTCGATTTATTACACATTGGGAAGATAGGTATGATTTGTGATGTCTAGGCATTGCAAATGATCTCTTCCAATGTCTGTACAAATCGAACAAAACCATCATTAATACAGAAATCATCATAATACAGTATCCATCAACCATCATATATACTCGTACACACCATTCTGTCCCCCAGAACCCAGCAATGGGGAATTCCGGTGTGTCAAAGTTTAGCATTTTCGACTTCAAATTAGGATTCAGCACCCTTGAAATATTGAATTTTCAGCTCAAAATGTTCGTCAGCTGGGCTATACAATAGGTGATAAGATTGTACGCGAGACATCATACGTTCTGAGGAGTGAAGGGCGCTAGTTGGGTGACGTCATAGGTTTCGATTGCACATCAATAGTTTTTGCTCACTTCCAATCATCGGATACCCCACATGTAGCACCTTTTTGGAAGACTCTCACTGAACTCTTTCAGTAAAAGAATAAAATGGAATAGCCGGAATTGCTGTCAGGTGCGAAGCATCACATTACTTTCCTTACTTATACAGACACAAAAATGGCTATTTTTATGTGTTTCCCAGCTAGTGAAGGGCTCAAGAGTAATCCCAGGAGGATGTTCAGTAAGCTAAACAACTGTTGGTAACAACAGTTGAGTTTTCAACTTGGCATTTACAATTGATACATCGTTTCCAACCGATACATAGAGTACCAAGCCAATAATTTCTCACAACTCTTGTGGCTACAGTTATTCTACCCATCAACAGTTGTTTTGAATTTCCAACAGTAGTTTTTTTACAGGGGGGGTTGTTCTGTAACTTTGGAGTTATCACAACTGTTGAAAAGTCAAAACAACTGTTGACAGACAGAACAACAACTGTTGTAACAAGTGTGTGTTCTTCCCGAGTAGGCAAAATCTCCGTTCAAATATCAGCTGTTCAAATGCAACTTTCTTTCGATTCCACCGAACCAAGTTTGTTGTGTACTTTCAGAAGCTTCCTTAGTTACTGAATTTCATTAAGGATGAATGGTACAACACTCCGATAATAATAATTAGGTACAAGGAGGCAGGTACCTACTCATTGTCGCCAAGAGATGATTGTGAACCTCGCGGTAGGTGGGTATTTTATGTTAATAGGATTGAAGTGTTCGGTTTTGGGGATCGGAGCAAGACAAGAGAACGATATTATTACGGAATGCAGGAGCTTACAAGTGCCAGCGGCGAGAGCGTTATCAAAAGTAACGAGGCATGGAAGGCATGGCCTATCAGAGGCATGGAAGCATGAATACTTCCTCAGTCATGGAAGTACCCACATGACATGGAGTCATGGATACTTCCTTCAAGGATCTTTGTAGATGGGCGATCTATACAGAAAATGATAAACCGTTGTGTAATGATTTGCAGCGTTTTTCCAATACCTACCAAAAAATGAGATAACATTCGATACTGTCATATCGATATTACGGGTCGTCTAAATGGACCAAGTAACTCGCCGGAATATTACATTGTTCAAATTATGTAGTTTCACCAAATTTATTGTGTTACACCATACTAAAGTTTTGACACCAAAGGCTGCTATTAACCCTTCATCAGAATTGGTGCAGTTGTTTGGCGCTCTGTCGTGTCTCGTATATAATCAAGTTACCAGCTTCACAGCAGGTGCATTCGTTGACTATTGTGGTAAAAATAATATAAAAACACATCCCATCACGACGCAAGCAGTGGCGTAGCTAGGCCTGGTGGTACCCGGGGCGGAGCTTGGCTTTGTCACCCACCAAAAAAAAAAAAATTTTTTTGAACTTGTAGGTACTCAAATGGTTCCGTAAACAAAGCAATACATTTTGTTGAAAATAATGGGTTAATAATAATAATATTAAAATTTTTAAAACTTGAAACTCGATCACATAGACTTTGAAAAGTTAACATCATTATAAACGTATGCTGATAAACGAACCTACTGATATCTGACTTGACTGATATCTTGATATTGTAATTATTTGTTACGAAAAATAAATCCATTTGAAAATCTGGAAATCCGAACTTGAAGAGATAAACTATATAAAACGTATAAACTATATAAAAAGTCCTCAGCGCTTTCCACTCTTTCCAGCACGCAAGTCGGGCTAACGCTCAAATGTGACCGTGAATCGTCAGTTTGGCCGTATCGAGAATTGAATAGAAAATCGTTGTAGGGTCTAGTTTAGGGCTGCATTCGAACTCACGAACTTTCGAACCGAACTCGAACCCGAACTTTCCATATAAAGTTCGCTAACTGTTCGCGAACTTCATTAACAGATGTTTGAGTAAGGTTT
>JAEMON010000002.1:7588215-7598461 GCA_030264115.1 Lygus lineolaris | reverse complement strand
AGTTTGAGTTTTTCCAACTTTACTGAATTAGTTTTTGTGTAGTCTGAAAAGGAGGCTTCCATTGATTTTAAGAATTGAATCGGAAGGGGTTTCAGGAGCGTATGTTGAATTTATGTGTCATCTGCAGGCTGATGGCAGAAAGGCAAAAAATTTCAAAAAGTAGGGGAGGATATTGACATAAAGAGAAAATAGCGGAGGTCTTAGAATAGATCCTTGGTGTTCTGCATACTCATAGATTTACTTTCAATCAATAATAACAATAATTATTGATGTTGTACCAATCATCTGTCTATTTGACTAGTATTCCTTAATTTTGCCAGGGTGTTCAACCTAGAGGAGGGGGTGGTGGTGGAGGAGGAGGAGGAGGAGGAAATGGCAGTGGCGTAGGCCCTGGCGCCCGAGGAGGTCCTATGGACAATAAAGGAGGGTAAGTCTTTTCTTCTTCGTCTTTTTTCTATTCATAATGTTAATATTTGATTAGTTTCTATGTGTTAAAATAATTAATCAAACTTGCCTAAAATAGTTTATTATTGCCGTTACATGAAGATGAAGAGGGAATGTAGTTTATTTCTTTTTTTTTTCAACAAGCACTAGCATGAACCGATCATTAAAAATACCTATATTATGGTGTGACATCCCAAACACACAATTTACAATCTACTGGAAATTATTACACAATAGTTTATTTTCAGTATAAATGCGTTTCTCCTTTTAACAATCAAAATTGATTTGCTATTCCAAATTCTCGACCCTTAAGCCCTTGTGGGGTGCGAACAGTTGGTCACCCAGTATAAAAAGTAAAGTAAACAACCATTTCGGGAATGTGGAACATGATCTCTCGTGGAACCGTTCTGTAACTGTTCCAGGTTGCTCAACATAGACATACCGATACATTCTCAGGGCGAGGGACTGGTGGGATGTAGCTAGAGAAGGGAGGGAGATTTTATTCCCACTATGTACAGTAGTCCCTCGGTAATCCGGCAGATATGGAACCAGAGCACTGCCGGATTATCGAAAACGCCGGGTTACTGGAAAATATTGAGGAAAAACGCAGTTATCACTGAAAAATCAGTTATAATTATGTATGTACATACATGGCTAAAACACTGACGGCGTGAGTGAGTGGACCGTGAGTCAGTGCTTTGTTTACTCAGACACCAGTCAAAAGTCCAATCTAGTGTTGTGCTCCTTCTCGTAAACAAACCGCTCCCCCTCGAGAGAAAAAAACGCCGGATTACTGGGAGTGCCGAAGAGCTGAGATGACGGATTACCGAGGGACTACTGTACTTTCAAAACTGAAAACAACACACACAACCACAATTCCCCCCCTCACAACTTTCCTTCATCTTTTCCAGGTTTCACCCATGGAAGTAGGTATAGATTCCTACTTCCATGGTTCCACCCATTCACAATTTCCATAATTTTATGCCCGGACCCAGATCAAAAAGGTGGAACTATGGAATAACGAACAATGCAAAAACTTCCATCGAAGGATCCCTATGGATCGAGAATTCTTTGAGGATCTGGAACATGAAACCATGGAAGCACGATGAACCTTCTTCAATGTTTTCATGTTTCCAATCCACAGAGCAATCTTGATTCTTTAGTGATCCTGTTCCGATTTGACTGCTATGGCCATGCGGGGGGGGGTTAGACCTGTGACAAACCACCCTCAGATCAGTAAGTGGAGTAGGATCATTAATTTTGAACTATTCTGCACCTGGAGCAGTCAGGAACAGTTTCATCAAAGATTGGTATCAGCACATCTCTAGGCTGGAGTCTGCCACTCTTGGCGTTGAGGAAGTCATCAGCTGTCCTCATTGCCTCATCCCTTGAGTGTCGAGGGGGGGGGGGGGGGGGGGGTGACTAACTATAAAATACTGAGATGTGTGGTTCAGCCACGCAGGCGGTCCCCAATCCAAGAACTAACCTCACCAATGATAACTTAACTTTATTGATCTCACGGGAACAGGTTTATTCAACGGCGGTTTCCGGACAGTCTCATTCAATTCTAAAGATTGGAAAATATTTAAAATCGTTTAAAAATAACCATACCTTCTATTCAAAGTTGTTGAGCTAGTTCGGTTTGGTAATCATTTCATCTCCTATTTTTCTACCCCTTGGAGATGATTGATAGTAACGCTATGCGTTAATGGACAACTAGACCCGAATGGGATCTGTAGATAGTCAAAATGGCTTCCAATTCTGATTCAGTACCCTTTAAAACCCCCTGGTGCCAATTTTCAGCTTGAAATTACGACTGGTTTGACCAGATATCGGGCTGAAAGGGAGCGAGTGACGTCATTCAGGTTCCACAAAAGATGGGAGCTGTCAGTTAAGTTGGAATTACAAAACCGATTTTCAGTAACATTCAATATTTGGATACCCCTCATGTAGCACCTTTTTGGAAAGCCCTCACTATGATCTTTCAAATAAAAAACACAAAATAACCGTGCAAGTTCCCCATTTCATTAATTTCGGTCCATGGTAACTAAGCAAATTACCGCATAAGACTTGGGTTGTTCAATTCTGTTTTCGTATTCTACCTCCCTGTTCTTAAACTTAAAATACTCTGATAATTGAAAATGGCACATAGCTTCCTCGCGTCCAAGAAAATTGAATCAAAACTGTGCTCATGTGTAGAACGTACCGTTGATTTAATCATGATGATATTCATAATACGGGACCTCAAGAGGCCGACCCGAATAGTCCCTGAAAATTTGAACAATATCGGATGAAAACGGTGATTGAAGGTGGTTAAACGGTGACACGGGGGAATCCTTCAGATTTTGCTGTGTCAGTAAGGTTCGTACCCCCTCGAAGTACCTTAATTTTTTATTAATTTCCCGTCCATTACAAAAGGGAATGCAGACAGACAGTCTCGGAATTCAATTTAAAAAATGTATATTTTCCATTATGACTGAGTTCAGCTGAGTTGTTGTGCCAAATTTTGAGTTAGGTAAGTTGTTTTGCAACCTTATATAATCAATGCTTTGAGAGTAAAGTACAGTCAATTCGTAATAAATAACACCCTAACACTCGATTTCCTCGGAAAATCCGACATTTTTTGGCATTCAATCTTGATTTTCTCTCTTAACTTCTACAGTGAAATATAAAATAACCACGCCGTTGAATATTATGAGATTCTGAGAAAGTTTTTCCTGTAGCGCATGTGGGGATTCACCTTCATCGCCATTTGAAGAAATAGTGATATTGAAAATTTGTGAAAACTTGCTTTTTAGTTACATTTTACTCCCTATTGATCACTTTAAAAGTTTTAATAATGTATTAGGGGTTAGGAAATTCAACGATCCTTATTTTTTGATTTTTACACTGTAATTTAAGCGAGATATGACCATTTCAATCTAATATACAGGGTGTTCACACTGTTCACACTTCTTGAGAAGAAGAACCTTCAAAGAATCGATTCCACTACTAATTTCCAACAAAAAGTTCTTCCTAGAGTTGTTTGTATAACCCCTTCTTTTCGAGAGTATTTTCACTAGGTATTAAAATTTTTTCGTATTTTAAATCTTATGAGCTTCGAATGAACATCACTCCCTCAATTTACAGTGTACAAAAAAAAATAGCACATCGTTAGAAAAAACGAGGTTTGGTGGGAGCCAGCCTAGACTGTTTCAATAAACCCTATTTAAAAAAATTGGGATGTTCTCCTTCAAGACTAGAAATACGAGTAGATATCATGTTTAAGGTCTAAAGGCTGTATCACACAAGCGTTTTAGCGAATTTTCGAAGAAAATGAAGCTATTGCAATGGCTTCAAAATTTTTGTAATGCAAATTTTTGACAATTTTCTCCATGGAAATCCGTTTCAGACCATTCTGAAACGACCCCTGAAATTTAACACTTTTTCATATGTATATAATATATATATTTATATATGTGTGTGTGTGTGTCACTCCAGACGATATCTGCCCAAGGGATCGAGATAAAAAATCCAAAAAATGTTTTAAATGTCAATGATAACAAAAGTAAGGATGAGTTCGTTAGCCAGAATTTTTGGAGTACTCCAAGGGGTCAAATTTTGAAAATTTAGTTTCAAAAATCGCTAAAAAACGTGTTTTTTGATGTTTTTGGCGTGAAATACCATCCTAAACATAGGAACATATGGTATATTCGGAATCAGCGTGAAATTTGCTATAAGAATCACCCAAAAAATCGGTTAAAATCATTCTTTGAAAATTCGCTCACCAACTCATGCTGCATGAATGGAACTTTTTTCCAGCTTTTTTTGAGCTGAAAGTTGAAGAGGACGAACCAAGGGACTGAAAATAAATAGAAGGGAACAATGCGGTTGTTGATGAAGATGTGAATTGAAACCTTTCAAGGTTTATCTTCCAGCATTTTTTTTCGGCACAAAATGGCGTCCGAGAAAATTGGAACATGTTCTAAATCTGCTCAAGGCCTAAAAAAATCTCTGTCAGAATGCGCATTGTGCTAAGGCGGTGGAAAAGTTAACCTTGGTAAAAATCTGGTTCTTCCTCTTCAACCTTGGAAAAAACTGATTCGTCCTCTTCAACTTCCAGCTCAAAAAAAGCTGGGAAAACGCTCCTGTGATATGGCCTTCAGTGCTATTTGTATTTCAATTTTTTGTCTTTGTTGAAACGATTCTGTTATCATGTGCCTTTCTTGTGTTTAATATCAGTTTCTCTTTCAGCTACCAACTTCTTTCCACAGCTGCACTTTCCAGTATCGTAGGAATACTCTTAAATCCTTCAAAATCTTATATAAACTCATCGCGCTTCAACAAATTTACTTTCTTCTTTGCTTTCCCTCTCAACCTATATTAGATTTCTTGAAAGTGTCCTCCTATAACTAAAGAGGAGCGAATCGTCTTAACTTCTGTTTCCATTTTTCGGTGTGAGAGTGTATGTTGATGTACATCCACGGTCATTGAGGTTTGAGTCCCTTCACTATCGTCACGTTAATCGACCGAATGAGTGTCTGAAAGAAAGTTTGAACGTTGTTCGTGTGCTAGTGCGTTTCTTATCGTAAAATCTCCGAATACTCACGAATTAATCATTTATTTTAATCAATTCAGAATGCCAACCAAAAATCATAAAATAGGTACTCAACTAATTCATAGTGAAATTTATGCCTTTCATAAACGTGGCAGAACAAGACGGAAGTGGGTTATTATCAACTTGACAGACAAAGAATGGATGAATAAAATAACTGAACTAATAATATTATAAACTATAATTTCCACTATCATCTCGAATGTTAATTTGTTCAACCTAGGTTACAGTGCTACAGTGCTTTTGATAGTGAGGAATCAAGCAGTGTGAGTTTTCTGTTTTAAATGCTGCGTATCTACCAATATTATTGCATAGTTCTATACATTGTTGATTTAACTGTTTCTTATCATTCATGTCTAGAAAAAAAATTCTCGATTGCAATTCTATTGCATTCCAATGTTTATTGAATCCAATGCACTACACTTGAGTATCACTGCTGCTAAGTACGAGCTGTTATACAGGTTTAACTTGTACCTATAGTTGTTTGAATCTGCTGTAGTCCTCGATATTATTTGCCCATTCCATTCACTGTAATATTATTCGTCTGAAACCTCGTTAGATAGCCACTGTTGCCTGGCATAAATAAACAGTTTTACTACCAACTCTATTGTCAGAATAACGAAGCAGTTTCACCAACCAATAAGAAGAGCGAGAAAAATCCTATCGCCATCTCGATTTTTTGCAGAAATGGAATGAAATGTAGGGTTAGTCTTAGTCCTAGGTGTAATAAATAAGCCGGACTGTCATGATAATCAAATTTCATGGGTCAATATTTCCAAAATTGTATCTTGAAAATCGGAATAGGACCATTGAAAACCATCGATCGTCAAAGGAGTGTACCGACCTACAGGTTTGAAAGTTGGTAAATTTGTTTGTAGAGCTCTTTTTCGTCGAAAAAATCGAAATCCAATGAGTTCTTAGTAATAGCAATTTTTCACTTCACAGAACTCACTATCTAACTTTCAAAAACAAGGACTAATAGATTCTATGATAGTATCCATGCTGAGGGGCATGGTGAATGAATGAAGTGCGACCTCAACTATCTCTTCTCAGTGTGGTTCTAAGTAAATTAGTACGTAACATCCATGATGAACTTTGCAATCAACATTTCTTAGGTAGATTAGTACTCCTTACGAAATACTCAGATCTGGAAATCGTCAATGGGACCTCCGAGTATTGAATAACAATCAATAGCCAACCAGTATAGGATCTTATCATCATTCATTGCCATAACAAAATAAGTCCACTTTCAACCGGTGGGTAGGGCATTCCCTATCACTCGAGTTTTTCTCAAGATCACTATTGTGTGACTCAAAAAGTGTTAGTGCTTGGACTAGTGACAGCTGATCGCAAGGAGATATTAGCTGTTAGATGAAACCAACCTGTACGGCTTGCCTTTGTCTACCTACATCACAGATAACCTTTGAGCTCAACCTAGGGTGGCCCGATGTCCTCCATTACTTACCGGGATCTTCTTGAAAACTAGATCGGGTCCTGAGAGGAGTTGGGATTTTGATTTCACCCCTACTCAAAATTCAGTGTTTGTGGGTGATGAGGGGAAAGTAGAAACTATCTAAAATCCCCAAACTGCCCTTGGATAATTTCGGAGAAAATTTGTGAATACTTCAGATCAGTGGGGAGACCACTCAGTAGATGCCTATCCAGTAGTTTCGTGTAGTGACGTAGAGCTGACAAGTGGGTCAGGTGATGAAAGGACAATAAATTCTAGTTATTCGAGTGTTTTAGCAACCCACTAACCATTGCTGTTGAGTCGTCCACTTGGATGCTATAGTGCCAGGCCCCATGGCTTTGCAGAAACGGGTGACGACAAAGTCACACATTCAGCATGCTATGTTAGAAAGGTACGGAGCCTGGCATGCATAACATTTGCAAGTTATAACTGAATTCATCCACTGTCATCCAGCAATCATACATTAGCGTCACTCCAATGATGGTTGACATGACTTGAACTCAAACTGGAAAGGGCTTGTTGGAAAAGGGTAGCATCTCAAATTTGCTTGCTCTAGTGGGAGGCCACGGGCACTGTTCAGTTGACCGTTGATTGGCTGCTAAAACTACATTCCAAGAAGTGGCGATTCTGAGGGTGACCCAGTGTTGCCAGGCGTAACGTATTCATCGTACCCATAAGTGCAATAAATCAGCCCTCCATACAGTAGAAAATCTATATTTTTGTACAAACATGATTGTACGATTTATCTTGCTAATCATGCAATTTTCATGAATAATTTTGTACGTTATTTTCAAAATCAAGGGTTTGCATGTCAGTTTCAAGCACAAGGATTTTGTTTATTTTCAATCATCAACGTAGGCACATTATCGTCTAGCAACGATTACCTACTTACTTTTCATATTTTTCTTGGCTCATGACAAAGAGAGTCCCATCCTGTCTACGCACTACCAAGTACAAAAACATGTGCCTACTCTGCCACACCACCCCCGCCTACGACTTCCCTCGCCGATAATTTTGTCAAAGGCGCTGGGCTTACGGGTCCTG
This sequence comes from Lygus lineolaris, assembly GCA_030264115.1. Classification (NCBI taxonomy): domain Eukaryota; kingdom Metazoa; phylum Arthropoda; class Insecta; order Hemiptera; family Miridae; genus Lygus; species Lygus lineolaris. The sequence goes on along the minus strand of JAEMON010000002.1, from coordinate 7,590,908 downwards.
GAGCATCTCACTGAGGGTGGCATAGTGAGAACTCGCTTCTACCCAAAAAAAGGTGCAAAGTAATCGTTGCTAGACAGTACCTAGGTTAGGTCGCCAATGGTGTGACTACAGCAATAATATTAGGTTTGTTCAAAGCGACCAATTTACCAGTAAGAAACCATTAGCAACCACGTTTGCAGTAGGGATGTATAAAAAGTTTCAATACTTGGAAATATCGATATTGGAATAGTAGATATACTTATTCTTTTTTCCAATATCGAAACCAATACTTTTTTCAAGGATATTTTCTTACTTCCAATTTTCACAGAAGATACATCTCTACAAAGCCCAGTAGTCCCACTATTTGTCAACTACGGCGCAACAATCATGACATGAAACTGGAGATCACTCATTCAACTGATACTGTCCAGCATCTTGTGGGACTGGAAATGTGTAACAACAACTAAACCAGTTGTCTCCATTACCATGGAAGAAGGAGTAGGAAGTTCTACTTGATACCCAAAATCTTGCTGCCTTTTTTGTTGCCTAGACAAACCGAAACTCTAGCGCCGATGTGCTTAAGCTTTCCAATCATCGGATACCCCACATATAGCACCTTTTTGGAAAGCTCACACTGAAATCTTTTATATGGGATTTTGTGGGTTATTTATTTACTGAGCTGATCCGATAGGCAGAACAACCACGTGAAATCCACACTCTTCCGAGATATCCTATCGTGAAATCTTTTAGTTTAACGAATAAAATGGAATTTCCCATTCTTAGATTCCCTCCCCTCTTTCGCCCCTCCATCCTCTCAGGCGCCCTTTCATTCTGGAAAAGAGACTTTGGCCACCCTAGGTCGTGCCATTGAGACTTTGGCCACCCTAGGTCGTGCCATTGAGACTTTGGCCACCCTAGGTCCTTCCATTGAAGAGAACCAGCCAGGATTGCCTGAAGAACGGATGGAAGCGTGAGTGAATGAGATTGCTGTGAAGTCGATGATTGTTGCAGGTACGGGGGAGGATACGGGCCGGCAGGTAACGGCGTCCACCCCTACCACGGTGGTGGCGGGGGGCCTGGAGGAAGCGGGAATAACATGGGAGGGATGAACGGCGGCCCCTGGAGTCAGGGCAACGCCAGGTCCTCCCTTGATATGCCCAACCTCCAAACCCTCGGCATCACTGGTCAGGCTCCCCCAGGTATGTTGGATTTGTTGAATATCTTGTGGTGAATGGAGTGAAAGGATTTTCTCTCGGTGCTTCCATTTTCATTTTTGGAGTGCATTTTGTGAATTTGCATGGTGCGTGGAAGTTATCCACCTTCTGTTGTGGAAGTTATCCATCATCCTTGACGAATCTCATACAAAAGTGCACAGAATTGGATTTTCATCAATGGCAGATTCTTCTTCTACTTGGAAGCTCATCATTATGTACTACCTACATCATTTTTTCAAAAATATCTCAAAATCTTGTCAGCATTCGAGATTTCCCACTGGTTGTTCGTTCTCCAATCTGATTGCAGAACAGTCATCGCCCCTTTCTGGCCCATATGAATCAGGCTTAAGGATTTGGGAACCATTAACAAGAACATCTTGCATACAACTTAGTTGGTATTGCTTCAAAAGTTGAAAGAGATTATGTTGAAATTGTCAAACGTGGAATTGGCCGCCATCTAAAGCGAAAGATAGTCGGTGATTAGTCATCCAAAGGAAGAAAATTAGTTAGATTTGCCGTCAATATCAAGAAAACACTGTAGCATCCATCCTCATGAAAATCAACAAGATCGAAATTGATTCCATCTGACTGACCTGTAGGTACTAAAATTATCAAAGCCTATAAATCTGAATGAAAGTCATGACATTTTTCGTGTGTTGTGTATGGGGGGGAGGGGGAGGGGGTGTTTTGTAAGGTAAACAACTCTCGTGTTTATAACTTGGTGATCTATAACTTCAGCCCTTGTTTTTCCCGCGAGGTGTTCTGTTTAAAAGCAACATTGACAAAAGCTCTCTACTGTTGACAAACTTGTGATAACCTCGGGAGGTGGTGAGAAGATTATGTCAAGATGAGGTTAGGTGACTGAAATCACGATTATTAGAGAGTTCCTAGAAGTGCTTTTGACGTACGAAGTTTCGCATTGTGGACTGTCGTATCGTATTGCAGCAGCATCTGCGCATCACAACCAGTTACGAATTTTCGTATCGAGATACGACGTTGTATCTCTTAGAATTACCTTCCACAGCAATAACAAGGCACATTGCTGGTGCTCAGCAATTTTGAGGTCTTCGGCAGACCGAGATTGAATGAATTGAAGTCGTGCATGATGAAAACCGCCACTTTACGATACGACACTAATTTCACGATACGGAAAAATATTGGGACACGAACTTCGACAAGGTTAGCTTCCACTTTGCTCGTCCGAGCCAATACGATACGAAAATTAGATGCGAATCTTCATATCGCTCCTGGGATCTCTTAGGAACTCTCTTTTATCATTTACTGGCGATAATTTTAGTGTTTGTATTGAGTATTATTGTGATAGGTACATCATGTTGTGGTATTTGTTAATAATTTGAACCATAAATCATCATGTTTTATTTCTTTCTCATTGACATTTACAATCGATACATAGTTTACAATCAATACATTGACTACCAAGAGTTACCTAGTTATATCTGACTTGATTGAACCGAGATTACAGCCTAAAACATGTTTTAA
>JAEMON010000002.1:7558260-7570094 GCA_030264115.1 Lygus lineolaris | reverse complement strand
AATTAAGGGGGGGGTCAAGTATCCTTGATGTGCCTGGGTCAAATCTCCCAATCGGCACGTTTTTGCTTTTTTGAGAATCGTGGGACGCTACAAACATATTTCGGCAAATTGGAAGGCACAAAATAAAACTAGAGTTCTTGAGGAATAAAATGGGTGGTAATACTTGAGAATTTGCCTTGAATTGGTCACCGTTTTCCAAAGGAGAAGTCCTCCCTCTAGATTTTCTTTTGGTTGATCAAAACAAAAAAAACACCATATCTATTGTGATAAAGCTGTTAGCAAATAATTCTCCCACGCTTCTACAACGGTACAACGGTTCTACAACACAAACAGTACCCACTGTAGCCAAAATTTGTTTTTTTCGAGGATTAGGAGCTGAGAAAATGAGGGAGGGTCAAGTCTCCTGGGGGGTCAAGTCTCCCTAGTTTCCCCTACGGGTAAAATTTTTATAAAGGCCGCTGACCTGCTGAAACTTCAGTTCAGCCAGCATGCTGGTCCCACCGTATTGTTCCCGGTTTGTGCACAAGTTCGAAATCCACCAACGGCGTGGTTTGTTTTTCTTTTTTTTTTATTTAATACGTAATTAATGAAAAAGTACGCAGCTGCTGCCACTTGCTGCGGTGAGGTCGCCTTGGTTCGAGAACAAAAAGAACACTCCTCGTGGACCGATCGCCCTCCCGTAAACAAATTTGTTACGGAACGATGTACAGAACGCTGAAATGTTCGTATGGCATGTTCGTCCATTTGTTCGGAACGGTGGTACGGTACGGAGTACGGAACGCCAGTTTGTTACAGGTGTGTACCCACCTTAACACATTCAGTGCAGAGAGGCGCTTAAGTGCCCCTCCCAGTCTTTACACCCAGCGGGAGGGCACTTAAGTGGCCGTCTCCCTCCCTACATGTCCCTGAAGAGGAAGTCGTGGTTCCCCATCCAATCGCTTGGAAGCCCCATTTCTCTTCACAATCTATTCAGTACAAACCTGGCTGTCACCCAGTACACACAGGAGCTCATGCCAAATTGTGAACTAAAAAATACGTGTATTTTTACGAGTAAGACCATTTTTATCATTTTTTGGTTCAGGGTTGTAGGGTTGACACAATTTGGGCTCCCACACTGAAGGTGTTAATAGAAACCTCATAGCACCGAACGCCCCCACGACACGAATCAGTTTCGTCGGGTTTCTATTTTGCGCGTATTCGAGTCTAAGGTACACAAAGTCCACCGTGCGTTCACACTTGCAAGGTTCAGATTCGGTTTTGTTTCAGTCTTCTCTTGGAGAACGAACGCTTCTCTCCGGTGGGCAAGGAGCGACTGAACTTCGCGGAACCCCGGAACCTAATTGGAACCTCATGCGTGTGAACGAACGAACGACGGCAGAAAACGAATCGAATACAGAACGAACCGAATGATACCGAATACGTGTGAAGCAAGGCTTATTACTGTTAATTGGTCCCTCTTTCAGCAGCTCTCTGAGATCCACAAAGATGTCGATATAGGACACGGATTATTGTGAAATATCACTTGGAGGGCTTCAATGAAGCTAACAGCGACGTTCCTCTCATTTGAGAGCAAAACTCCGAGATTTGAGGAATGTTGGCACTTTTATCTTCTCTCTTTCCCTCGTAGAAAACGACGAAGTTCACTCGTGGGTCGATGCTCCACATCAAGTAGCTGCACTTCTCCTGAAAACGAGAAACAATTTACAAAATTAAAAACGCTGCACATTATTTCACAATGGTTTATTGAATGATAAGAGCGCAGAATTGAATAACAAGAAGAATGCCGCAAACCGCATCAAAATCGGCCAGCAATTGGTTGAGCAAAATCCCTTGGCCCGGAAAAAGGATCAGAAACACCAATGTGAATCGCAAATCTTTCTGTGTATGTGTGCATAGGTTTATCTGGGGCGACATGTCGCGGCGGTAAAAAAAACCCATTCCCACTGCTGCACTCCTGCAACGAGATTATTATACTATTATCCGTCTATTATTATCATATTATACTGCAATGTATCAATAAAAGTTCCATTCTTGCAGCATAAGTTGATGAGCGAATTTTCATAGAATAATTTTACCCTATTTGGTGGGCGATTCTTATAGGAAATTTCATGCTGATTCCGAATTTACCATATGTTCCTATCTTTAAGATGGTCTTTTATACCAAAAACCTCAAAAAACACGTTTTTTAGCGATTTTTAAAAATGAATTTTCAAAATTTGACCCCTTGGAGTACTCCAAAAATTCTGGCCAACGAACTTGACTTTTCTTTTGATATTATTGACATTTCGAAATTTTTTCAGATTTTTAGATCGATTCCTCGGTCAGTTATCGTCTGGAATGACACATATACCTATACCTAGATGTAGGTATCTTTTTATTTGGTTTCCCAATTCTCTCTTTTCCCGAGTCTCAACTCGATTTGAGGAGAAAATTCGGGAAAATAGATTTATACGGTACGAGGGAGGGTAGACAAAAACACGCGACAAAATGTCGCTACCGCCGCAATAACAACACTGCCATAAGGTTCAATGTGTTTGTAGGGGCTGGCGATGTCGCCGAGGTTTTGCGACAGTCGCCCGTCCGCCAATATGCGGCGACACTTTTTTGAGCCGCGCGACAGGGCGACTGTCGCCGGTCGCTGTCGTCGCAATATATAGCATTTCCAAGTCAAATGAAACCTTTTCCAAGTCAAATGAAACCTTGTCCAAACCAAATGAAACTTTTTCCAAATCAAATGGAACCTTTTCCAAGCCAAATGAAACTTTTTCCAAACCAAGTGAAACTTTTTCCAAATCAAATGAAACTTTTACCAAACCAAATGAAACTTTTTCCAAACATAGTATATTTCTGTAAAGTAAACAATCGTAGATGAATAATATATATTACAACATTTCAGAAATTCAGTCTTAGAGTCTTAGTTCGATCAGTCAATGTACGTCACTACCGGTGGCGGTTCGAGGATACTGCATCATCATGTCCATCACATAATTGGATGAGTAAGTTGCTGTTACAGTTCAGTCATTTTCTACTAAGGTGAAATCCACTTCGGTAATCTTAATGCCTGAAATTCACCGAATTTTCATTTTGTAACGTCTTTCTATGATAGGTACAATTGCATCTACCTGCAACTTGCAGGGTACCTACCTATCTAGGTACATACCTTAGTTCACTCATTTTCTCAATAGGTTCCTTTGGTTTGGAAAAAGTTTCATTTGATTTGGAAAAAGTTTCATTTGATTTGGAAAAAGTTTCATTTGGTTTGGAAAAGGTTTCATTTGACTAGGAAAATGTTTCATTTGACTTGGAAAAGGTTTCATTTGACTTGGAAAAGGTTTCATTTGACTTGGAAATGCTATAAACGACTCCATTAGTTTCTTTGTGTTGCCACCACAATTGTCGCGGCGACATTTTACCGCCGCGACATCTACGCCCCAGTATAAACCTACGCTATCTCGCCCTCGTTTGGATCGCCTTCCGCACGCGTCCACACTCGTTCGAATCCTACGAGGGTGCCCACCCTCATTTGGCACAGTGTGGACGTGGCTCGAGACCCACTTCCGGTAGTCCCCGCCATCCAAACGCTGCAGGACAGTATGTTACGTACAGTAAAGACTTTCTTACCTCCGAATTATAGAACAGATACGGCTTATCCGGCGATATAAGCTCAGCTGATCGTCCATCCAGAGCACGACTGACTCCAACCATGCGCTCCCCCATTTTCTAAAACGAAGCATTCAGATGAGCATTATTTCCAACAACTTAGGTTTTTTTTTACAATATAGATGGATCAATACAATCTTATTATGACCATTACCTAAGCTCTGTCTGTTTGTGACAGAGATGGTCAGTACATTTACAACTAGTAGCTATTCAAAAATTGATCAATTTTGCATAGGAAAATTATCAATTCATTCAGGGTATGTTGAGACCTCTTGTGATAATCCATAATAGGAATCAAGTAGGTTTTTGTTTTACAAAGAATGTTACCTTTAGATTATCAAAGTATTTATTAACGAAGTACTTTTCGTAACTACTTCATCCCATCATCAGGTACAAAACAATAAACAATGAAAAAAACTCGGCGCTCCGCGCCTCGCCCCAACTTTGAGCCTTTGGCTAACATCACAATTCATGAATAATGTTTTTGCGTCCCGTTTCCCCTTTTCCTTATCCCTTTTCTTCGTCTGTATGAAAAATCGCTATCGCGATTGACTGACCTTCCAAACGATGGCTCAATAATTAAGAGAACCGTACTGGAGAGAACTACAAATCGACGTAACTCACTGTCCTCTTACTATTGTTCATCGTGAAAAACATAGATTAACACTATAGAAATGATTAGGTACTACCATGAAACGTAGGTAACTAGTTATTCGTAGGTAACAAAGGTAACGTTGGTAATTCTTCATCACATTCCTCTTTGCGCTCATCTTTATCACATTCCTCTTTGTGCTCATCTTCGTGACATAATTTCGTGACACTTTTCGACTCTGGTAGGCCACCGCAAAAACATTATTCATGTTAAAATTTTCCATTGTTCATTGTTTTGTACCTGATGATGGGATGAAGTAGTTACGAAAAGTACTTCGTTAATAAATACTTTGATAATCTAAAGGTAACATTTTTTGTAAAACAAAAACCTACTTGATTCCTAGGAAAATTATGATAGGTACGATGAAAATAAGTGAAATCTGGGGGGAAATATGGTATCCATAAACATGGTAATTTCGCGCTGATTCCGAATGTGCTGTCCTATACATAAAATATTGAATATTAGCTGCGCTATATTTAACCCTTTAGCTCCGAGGCCCGCGATATCGCGAAAAAATTAGATAGTTCTTACGCCATCCATTTTTAGTCAAAATAACTATTCTCCAAGGACTTCCTGTAGGAGTGGAGAAATATATCACCATGGAAGCCTTCTTCTTTATATTATCCATCATTGTATTAGTCCTAAAGCTTCCTGATAGATGACGGAAAGACTGTCTTTCTGCCTTCCTGTCATGAAGGGTGAAAAATGTTCCGGCTGCGGGGGGCGCTGGAGGTATGAAAAGGAAGGCTGGAAAAGGGTAAATAATGAACTCTCAGCTGTTTGAAAAACAGGCGGCATTCTGAGGGCCCTTGAGACACCCGGTTACACGTCACACTAAAAGAACAACTGAAAGACGATGTGCTAAGATCACAGGGAGGGAGCAGTGAAAAAATAATTTGGCTAAATAATTGATAATTATTAATTAATAATTAATTAATTAATTCGATCAATTATCCAATTAAGTTAATTATATTCTCACTAATCCGGAGCTAAAACAGTGTTGTTTTTGGAGATTTTCCGTTTTCAGTTTTGTTTGGTTGACAGGCATGGACGGGTTTGGCCAATGACAGACGACACCTGTTTCAACGAAACATTCCCGCCATATTACAACAATGAAAATTTTAATACATTTTCTAAAATTACAGATACATTATTCTTGCTCTACGACTTCAATATTGTTTCTTTTAAGCCATTACCTTTCAGAAAAAAATTAAAAAATTCCCCATTTGGCGATTTTTCAAAGTTTCCCGAAAGTTTTTCTAATTCACGACATTCTCAGTAAACATGGTACCAAACTTCCATGAAACCATGTGGTGTTTTCAGTTTTCCACGTTGTGTATGTTTCAGGATAAGTACCGTGTTTTACTGAAAAAATCGTGAATTCAACAACTTTCAGGAAACTTTGAAAAATCGTTAAAAATCATGGCTAAGGTGTTAGTGAGCTGACGTTGGTTGGTCTCATTCGACGCAGAACTTTTCGTATACACAAAAACGTGAATTTTGTAGGTTTTTATAGATACCGCAGCTATTTTAGATCGGAGATTGCGAAATTGCCTATAAGAATGGAGAAGACGATATTATTCTCCAGGAAACCCCTTTTTCGAGCCACTGTGTGACTTGAGGATTTCAAAAAAGTTGAGAACAAATTCTAGAAAAACGCCCTGAACGCTAATCTGAGGGACCCTAATAGAAAATAAAATTCGAACAATGGGAGTTTAAAAAATACTACCTAGTTTACAACTTCACGGTTTTAGCTTTGCAGCAAAAATATTGTGTAAAGTGTTGACACTTTCAGAGGAAATAAAGCTATTTCATTAAATATAGCAGTCTAGTTTGGCTTTGAAACTAATGTAAATGAAGTGAATGTGAATGCTGAAGGTCCTGCTTCCCCACCCACCAGCTTTCACCTGATCCTGACTTTGAATTCAAATCTTAAGGGGACTTTGCCAGTCGAAAACCCGGATTCGTCACTCCTCCACTTCCATCACATACAAAATCTGTAATCCTGAATGGAATGTTTTAAAATTTTCACCGTGTTTTAAGAACATTCTCAGGGCAACTCCATTCAAATTTGGCTCAATTTGGACCGTTAGAACAGACGTAAAAAATTATAATCCAACAATTTTTGGTTTTGAAAATATAGCGATCTTTGGGATAACATTTCGTTGTTACTAGTGGATCTATAGTTTTGAAATTTTCACCCGCTATTCATATTCACCTTAATGCTATTAGAAAGAATCCGTGCCAAGGAATTTCGAAAATATCAATTTTCCGAGTTTTGGTGACCCCTCAAGCTTGTGTGTTGAAAAAGTATATTCTCTTTCTTGAGTCAAAACATGGTACGGTCCGTTCTGCAATTCATCCGGTAATATCCTTGTTACGGACTCTTCTTTACACTATCAAGAACACTCGGTAAACATTTGAAGGCGATTGGATAAACGGTGTGGGAGAAAACCAATCCCAACCAACGAAAAACGTCATTTTGCGGGGGAACAGTTTTTGTAAAACGGCAGCCTGCCGCTACTGGAGTACAACTTACCAATAGCAAGTCCATGGTTGTTGTTGTTGTTGTTTTCCATATGTATCTAGTTTTTATGTGATTGATTGTTTGTTTCACTCTTCTTGTTTGGGCGTGGTTGGCAACCGTCTGTCCATTTGTAGTTAGTTGGTTCGTACGCCTTGCGGATTAGATTGGTTGCGTTGAAGGCTTCTTGTAGCTGTAGGAGTTTTTCCGGTTTGTCCAGTCCCTCTCTTAGGAATGTTGTCAGCGCTTGCTGGGTGAGGATTAGATTGTCAGGAGTTTGTGGGTTATGAAGGACGGAGATCGAAAGGGACCGTTGAATGCATGACCAGCTAGTATTCTGTTAATGGTGGTGATAGTTTTTACTATCATGTCTCTCTGGTCCTTGAACCAGGGGCTTCTCATTGGATTCATGATTAGATCTAGTGTCCAGCCTCCGGCTCCAGTAGTGGCAGTGTACTGATGTACCCACTCCTCTGTACTGAGTCTCTCTATAATGGAGTAACAGTGTGTATGGATTGTAGTGGTTTGGTTTGAGATAGTGCCCCTTTGACTACTTTAAGACAGCCAGGCGGTCTACGAGAGTGTTATAATACAGACCACAGTGTGCGGGTGCCCACTGTATAGATAAATTTATATGTTGCTGTATGAGGAGCTGTAGTTATGGTGCTTATAATTTCCATAAGGTGCACAGGAATGGGGCTATTGTTTTTGATGTTTTAAGGGCTGAGATCACCGATCTTGAGTCACTAAGAATCACAACTCTCAAGCCTGTCACGTGTGCTGTTATGTTGTAGTGCCATTTGGAGGCAAAAATTTCGGATTGAAACGACGAGGTTACAGGATACAGTTTTTCCCGTAGCCTACGTTGTGTTCTACACAGTGGTAAACACAACCAGCTCCTTAGGGATTTTTTGTGGCATCTGAATAAATTTGGGAATATTGACCGAATTTAGCATGTAGATAGGCTAGTGATCGTTGTCAGAGCTCTATATCATTTATATTCCCTTGTTTAGACACTCCTCGGATGTCTGAGAGACCTCCTGTGCAAACACTGTGGAGTTGTTCCCTTATTCCACGACGGGTGCGATATGTTGTGCAGGCTTCTTACTTAGTTCCTGTGTCGCAGGGTCTTATGTGGTTGATTGAGAAAAATCACTCGAAGTAGAAGAAGAATTTGATATCAAAATTATCAGCGTTTGTTTACTTTCTTGTCTTGTGTGCCACGGGGGAGGGAACTATGAGAGTATAAGCCATCAGTGCCTGAAACTCTTTTCCAATGCAACCCCAAGCAGTGAGTGAGGGGGAGGGAACTTCTAGCGCCCATAACGTTCTCCAAACTAGGGATGGAATATCAATGTTATCGAAATATCGATATTTGGCTTCCGATATTAGATATTTCAGCATCTATACCACACATGCGATATTATCGATACATCGCTGATCCAGACCGATAATATCGGATTGAAAAACCAACACGAAAAGAAGCAAACAATTGCTTTATTATGAATTGAAAAAGGTCACGTACCTACTTACATAGCGAAAATAGTTCGAAAACTCAAAATATTAGGTGAGTAAATAAAGTTTTCTTCTTAGGAAAATGACTTCTCGTCAATGTAAAAACACCAATCCGTTCAAACTGGCTCCCTTGAGTCTATTCCTATCTGCAGTGAGAACAGAAGAGGAAACAGATGAGAGGTATTGTTTTGTCACTTGAGATAACCGGGGAAAAGTTCCCCGGTGAGCCAAAAGGTCAGAGGGGTGCTTTGCTAATGGTGGAGATAAGAGATAGTAATATCGATGTTTTGGTCCGATATTTTATCTGTATCGATGCCACTCAGAAATATCGATATCGACATTTTTCTTTTGATATCCCGACCCTACTCCAAACTGCTTGAATCCAAACTGCTCGGTTTTTTTTTAAACATTCAGAATATTATGTAAAAAAAAAGACATCATAAAACCTAAAATCGATTTTTCTTTCATTTTTGCGGCAAAGTCCCCTTAAACTGTCAAACGCCCCAACTTCGAAACTTACCACAGGTTGCGACAACATCAAAACGTAGTGGTCCGGAAGAGCCTCAGCAGGCCGCTCAGGGTGGAAATAACCAGGACCTCTCCAACCAGGGAGGCCTCTTGGGTCGAAAACCAGAGCTACGAACCCCGCCATGCACTTTTTCTGAAGGTTGTGGAGCCTAAAACATACATTTTTTCGTTTAAAATATCAATACCAGGGGCCCGCTTCACTATTGGCTTGTAATTGGTAGTTACCTACTAGTAAATTGTACGAAACTACAAGTTTTAATTAGGTACCTACTAGGTAGTTCTTGTAAATTGCACACCATACCACATGAGATATAACTCCTCAGGAGAGCAAAAATATTGCCAAATGAAGAGCCAAAAGTATTGAGTCTTTTAGGCTTACAAACACTTTTTCCAGACATAAACTGTTACATTTGGCAGGATAAAGCAGTATCCATTGAAGAAAAGGCAAAACTGATGCTTCAACTAGAGCAGCGGTTTAGAGGTGTGTCGGACCAAACTGTCGAACGTAGTCTCTCATTGTCACGGTTCCAAACGGTGACAGCCCCTTTGTTTTTACCGGTACAGTTCCATTAACAAAGCCTTGCTTATGTTATGCCATATTTTGAAAAATCTAATTAGTAGGTACCATGTGCACTTTATTGAAAATAATTTGATAAACCTACTGATGACCAGCTTTTAGAGATCGTAAAACTTTATTGAAAATGGTTGAGATGTGAACTCATAGTCAGGGGGGAAAAAAGTAGTAAAAACTCGGAACATTTATGTGAAACAAAGAACGAATTTTATTCAAACAAATTATAAGAACCTCAAAATCAGTATTATGAGTAAAATAGTTTTCAATTTGAATCCAAAAAATAAACAGTCTGGGCCTCCGAGGCGAAAGCGAGCTCTTTTTATCACAAATCGAATTTTATTCAAATGGAACTGTACCGGTGAAATGGAACGGCTCCATTCTTGTCATTGTCACTGTTGGAACGGTGACAACAAAAAACCGGGACCGACACACCCCAACAGTGGTTCTCAACTTTCGGGGCGCAAGCGCACTTGGGGGGGGGGGGGGGGGGGGGGGGGGGGGGGGCTGTCTGAAAATAGTAGACAATAATAATTACATAGGATCAAAAGACGAACGTCAAGGTGACAGCTGAATTCAATACCCAGCTAGCTATTTGGTGCCTGTCGCATTAACGAATTTCCAACTAGTAGCCTGTATCACAAAGGTTAACATTGGTTCCAATCGAGTTTCCAAGTCTTTAATAATGTTCCCAAAATTGAGTGTTTTCACTTTCGTGTTACTTACTTCTGTTGAAAGCGTTACTGTAACATGAATCAGAATCGATGTACTTCTCTGACCCTTTGATTCATTCGTTAAAGATCCAACTTCAAAATTTGCACACGGTAGCTAGGTGGCGATCACAATCACAAGGGATCGTCTGGGCCCTAGAGAGTGTTGATTGTTCATTCCTGTGAGACCTTTGAGAGGAGCTCAAAAAATTCATAGTACCGAGGAGAGGTTGAGAACCGCTGGTTTAAAATATCAATACCAGGGGCCTGTTTCACTATTTGGTAATTGGTTCCTACTAGCAAATTTACCAAATCTACAAGTTCTAATAAAACTCCTCAGGAGTGCAAAAACAACCCTACTACATACTGACCGATGGTGAGGAACTCTAATGAGTAAACCAGGAGTTTTTAAATTAGGTAGATATTTCACCGAGTTACCAAGTTTTGTTGGATTATAGACTGTATCGACTGTTGATTATGTACCTAAAGTTTTCCACAGTTTAAAAATTAATTTAACAACTAGATACTACTGAGGTTTGTAGGATTACAAAATCTGTTACATTTCGCTGAATACAGCAGTAGGTATCTATCGAGGAAAATGCAAAACTGATGCTTCCACTAGAGTTTGTTTGAAAAATCCATCTGAATGCACCAAAAATGGGGTAAAACGGTAGAGAGTACCAACCTACTTCAATTTGTTAAGGGTCTTCCGGCCAGAGTGTGTACCGTCATCGAAAATTCGCAAATCCCGGGAATTATAGAGTTCATATTAACTCTCACAACAAATCTAATTACTGCTTCAGGCCACTATGTTAAAAAGAAAGTAACTGCCCCTTCCCCCCTCCCGTTACCATTTTACCGTTAAAACCTTTTTCCAACTTTTCTCAGCCAATAATCAATCAATCTCAAATCTGTTTTCTGCATGCTTTCTATTCTTTAATTCTGCGGGGCAACGCACTATCAACATTTTAAATTCTAAATTTTAAACTGATAACAAAATGTGAAATTTTTGACATTTAAAATTTCGATAGTGTGTTGCCCTGCAGAATTAAAAAATAGGAAGAATGCTGAAAACAGATTTAAAGTTCATCGATTATTGGCTGAGAAAAGTTGGAAAAATATTTCAACGCCACTGGCGGAACCCCCTTAACACCCTCCCATGAAATTTTGGCTGATTCTCCTATTTGGTGGTCAGTCGCCTACAGGACAGATCACTTTCAGCTCAAACCCTTCAAACTAACTGGAGCGACGAGATGAATGAGGGTGAAGGCGGATGCATAATTATATGTACTAAGTCAAACTACCACACTGTACAAAAAAAGGCAGTAGCAGTATAGTAGTATCATCTACTTGTATCACTAGTTTGTAAAACATGATGAAACAAGCCTCGGCATATAGGAAGTTAGAAATACCTACTATACTATACTAACTTTATATAGAGATCAGTGTTGTTCTTGGATGAGAGATAGTTCCGCATCTCTTGAGGAGAAGTTTGTTGTGCGAGAGTTGAATAAAAGTACAACGTAAATTTGTTGACTAAGTGCGCTCTGAACCTCCACAGCCACTGATACAGTAGAGGTTGGGTCGGGCTCTTCAGGAATCCAATTTTCCACGACTGAAAAAACAATAAAGCCACCATTCATGCAGCATGAGTTGGTGAGCGAATTTTCAAAG
>JAEMON010000002.1:7527267-7556671 GCA_030264115.1 Lygus lineolaris | reverse complement strand
AAGGTCTCCTTGAAACTGGAGGATCGTCTATAAATCCCGCCCCAAGTGTTGGGTCACGGCTCTAGTATTACCGATTTAGCTGGAACTATGGAAGTGGTTCACGTGTACCTACTCGGACTTGGACAATGAGCGCGGTTCCATGATCCCTCCTTCCGTGGAACTGTACTGGTAAGGTCTGAATTGTTGTTACTGCGTATAACCGTTCCAATGCGAGACTAGGTTCCACAGTCCTGGTACAGGTATCACTACCGTATCACTCAGCTGATCAGTCATGGTGCAGAAACCAACTTCCTGATCACAATGAAACAACCCTCGACAAAATCGGTTCAGTCGTTTGCTTGCCTATAAAGTTGGATGGATGCTCTCATTCATAGCCATGGTAATAGCGTGCACGAGTACATAATGTGAGTACCTATTAGAATTAAACTTGCATGTAGTATTAATACGTCTTCCATTTTTTAGTCGGGACTCATCCCCTCTATAACTATAATAAAGAAACCTATAATTGTCATGGCCTAACAATAATCAATTAGTCTGGGTTATGCTTTTATAAGAAACACACAGACATTGACTTCTAAGGATAAGTACAAACTATCAGTAGGTTTAACTATTATTACCTACCTCTTTCACTTGAATGGATTTTTCCCATTGTGTTAGGCGACCGTGTGCTGCATGGAGGTTCATGAGGGAAGGGAGCATAGTCCATTCCTCCATCTTGGTTTGAGCTCCAAGGCAGTGCATCAAAGATTCACATTCCCATCTTCAAACAAGTTCCCACAGTTATCAGATTACCTACTCCATTACAGAAGATACTCAATGGTCGGAAGAATTTTGGTTCAATCCTAAGATTAAACCAAGTAAGTACATGCTAAGCCATCCATAGCAAACTCACGTGATGCAGTTCCTTATGGAAGACAGCAAAGGGTGAGGGAGCACGTGCATTTCAATAATCGCTTCAACTTGTCCTCTCAGCTCTTCATATTTGATGTGTTTTGTGCCAATACCCAAGTTGTAAATCTTTTCGTATCTGAGTAATCACAAGATAAGGCCATTCATGTAACAAAACCTCGTTTCCGTTAGTTGTATCAACATCCATTAGAGAAGCTTATTCGTGTCTGAAGGAAATGACCTATTCGTTAACAACAGGTCCTAACCAGCAAGGGGCAATACTGCAAATCTGGCCTTCTCCTAAATAGCTTCTCACGATGGGCAGACAAAGTGAGGGGGTGTTCTGTAACTTGGAGTTATCACAACTGTTGAAAACTACTGTTGGGAAGTCAAAACGGCAGAATGAGTGTTGTCACAAGAGTTGTGAGAAATTATCGAGTTGGAATCGATTTGAAACGATGTATCGACTGTGAGGAAGGAAGAAAACATGATAGTTAATGGTTCAAATCATTGAAAATTACCACAACTTGGTGTATCACGCTAATAACTCAATAGAAACGGTGAAATGATCGCCAGTAAATGATAATAATCCAAGATAACGTGATTCAGTCACCTAACCTCATCTCAATAAATCTTCTCACCACCTCCCGAGGTGGTCACAAGCTTGTCCACAGTGGACAGCTTTTATTGATGTTGCTTCCTAACAGAACACCTCGCTTCAAAACATGGCGGCGTTGATCACCGAGTTAAGAACTCAACTGTCGTTACCAACAGTTGTTTCGCTTACAGAACCCCCCCCCCCCCCCCTCCCCCCGAGTAGCTCAGCTGCTCAGGAACAGCTACTCACTGATGCCTGAAATTTAGATCTAAGATTTAAATGATTAACTAGGATTTCGATTTAAGTTTTCATCTAAGCGGGTTAGGCGGCTGTTACAATGTTTAAAAGATGAACTGAAGATTGTTCATTTCTTTCCACCTGGCCTCATCCCGACTAATTTGAGAAGAATGATTTAGTATTTAGATAATGAACTAATATTAGAAAAACAAGGATACAAATCGATCAGTTGTTGTCTGGCTGTCGAAAAATGACACAACTGACTGGCTAGTGGTGTGACCGTCTTTTCAATTTCTAAAGCAACTGGATCGTTGGATGATGAGGGGAGTCCTTCGAGACGGTGCAGTTCAAGTCTCAATCCATCATACATAGTTCTCACAGAGCTCTGAAAATAATGATCAAAACAATCATAGAAGTTCTACATATTATAGAATAATATGACGGCTTCGGAAGGTGACTGGTGGGCAGGCGACAAGCTACAAAAGAATTAGGTATGTACAGATGTTAAATAGAGTGTAGACAAAACAAAGGTAATTTTGAAACAGTCAGGAGTGAGGATCATTTTATAAATTTCAATAATTGAAGAAAAACTGTTTGAATTGATCAAAAACTAGACGTAGGGACATGTTTGTAATTTGTGAATTTTTGTTGGCAGAATGATTTGTGAAAATATGTAGGTAGGTATTTATTATTCTTGTTTTGTCATTTTTCACAACATGCTTATTTAGCTTCTATATAAAATAAAGATAGAAATTCTATGTTCTCTCATCCCCACACCAACTACCTTATTTCAAATGAGAGATTACTCATTTCATTTTTGCTGCCTCACAACCAAAGGTGGGCAAGCGTTCGTGCAGGCATTTGAACAAGTTGTGTCAACCAAATTTAAAATTTTCAGACGATACTACTCGACCGAAACATCTACTCCACACATACTCGAGGATTGGACACTCGGCGAGGAAGTGTTGCACCCTTCTGGCTGTTTGAGAATCCTCAGCAGATAGTCCGCGTTGAGTTTCAGCGTTGAACAGTTCCCTGCTTCATTTCGTTGTAAACGATGTAGTTTGGAGCGTTCATCAGCAGTCTGAACAGTTTCTTGAGGAAGGATCGATTCGCTTTTTCTATTTCTTCATACTCCGAGTGCCCCCCGAATTGCGCAAACTGTGGCCAGAGTCACTGCCTCAAAGACCTTGAACTTAACCTCACTTGAAACATTTGCTGCTGAGAAGAGGCCGTACAAGATGGAGTTTATGGCTGCGCGAGCAGTTCTGGATTTTTCTATAAAGTGCTTCTTCAGTTGGAGGTGATTTGAGAGCACATTCCCGAGATACCTGTAGGAATCGACCACATCGATGCATTGGTCATCCAACCTCCAACTCCCTGATCCGGCTAGACAACTAGTATAGTTATGGTGTATTTTGTACTGTACATTTTAATGTGAATAAACTATACCCATTGATTTTACAACCAAGTAAGATGTGAGACCCGACGCTTTAACACCTTCAGTGCGGAAGGCCAAATTGTATCAACCCCACCACCCTGAACCAAAAAATGATAAAAATGGTCTCAATGAGCTCCTGTGTATACTGGGTGACAGCCAGGGTCGTACTGAATAGATCGTGAAGAGACCGGCTTCCAAGCGATCGGGTGGGGAACTACGACAGGTGTGGGGAGGGAGACGGGCGCTTAAGTGCCCTCCCGCTCCGTGTGAAGACTCGGAGGGCCACTTAAGCGCCCCTCTGCACAGAATTTGTTGAAGAAATTTGGTGTGGATCACGCACATTTTTAGCATGTAGCAAAAATAATAATAACGCATAAGATTTCTAAATAACTCCTAATCAAAAATAGCAAGACACGTATTTTTTCTTCTGTCAACATGAAATTATTTTTCTATGTCCAACGTTAGTGGGAAACCTTGTATGATAAAAATAATTTGTGAAATAGTATTGACCAAGACAATACAATAGGAAACTCACATCTTTCCTCAAGTTAACAAAAATTTTCGTTTTTGTGGAGAGAAATCCAAGATTGTAGTACGTTTTTTCAGCTTCACACAAAGTGAGTAACTGAATGAAGAAGGCTCTCAGGTAGCCTGGTCTACTCATAACTCGCTCCCGCTCCTGTAATTAGGAAAAAAATATTTGTTAACAGACATTTACTCATTATTTTAGACGTTATGAGGTTTTCACAACTCACAACAATGGAGCTTTAGCTTTATCTTGGCCCGTTTCACGTTGCTGTTTTCCTACTGCACTCTACATGGGAAAAGTTGGAAACTGTGATTGGGACTACCTTAACTTTTTTAACAGCTGATTCTCAATCAAGAAGAGAACTTTTGGTAGAAGAGAACATTTGTTGTGACGTAGGCAGCACTCCAATTCTCAAGTCCTGGTGACTCCCTTTTCATTTGGTTTCTTCTTATTCTTTTTACTTTCTGCTTTCAACTTGAATAGCTGAATCATCCATTTCAATTTTCATCAATTTTTCAAGCTCATTATTTTTCAGTTAGAAAGTGTTGTGGCTAGTGCCATGGACATGGATATAAATGAAATTTCCAAGAGGAAGCTGAAACCGTGGGGTGAGGAACAGCCATACAAATCCAACCATGGAAGTCGGAAGAACAAATCTCTTGTCTTTTCCTATTCCTAGTGCTACCTCCATGCAAAAAAAACTCGTTGTCTTTTCATCACAAACACTTTTTCATTAGTATGTGTGAAATTCCGATCCTCTCTTTGGAGGACAGCTGATGACGTCTGTTGGACGAATCACCAGCAATGGAATGGGGTTCTTTACTTTACTTTTCAATATTACGTACCTATATCACTCCAGACAATTTATGACCCAAGGATCGAACTAAAAAAAATTTAAAAATTGCAAAATGTCAATAATAATGAAGGGCTAGTTTGTTGGCCAGAATTTCTAGAGTAGGTACTCTTAGGGATCAACATTTGAAAATTAAAGGTCAAAACCAGTGTTTTTTTAGTAAACTTTATCTTAAACATTAAAACACATTATAGTATAATATTCGGAACTAGCGCAAAATTTCCTATGAGAATCACTCACAAAATCGGTTAAAATGATTCCTTAAACATTTCCTCAACAACTCATGCTGCCTGACTGGAGCTTCCGAGTTTTTCGTTTCACCTATTACGTCAGCAATAAATGAGTTTTGGTTTTTAAATTTTGTTTAACCTTTTGCTTTGCTGCTTAAATGTTTCGATTGGCAAGCCTTGACAATTTTTTTTCCTATCTGTCAGTCTGTCTACGGTCGTCTGATCAGTTTCTTGTAGGTACTTACTGGGGCTAACTCCTGCACTATTCATCTGATTTTGATGAAATAATGTTCAGGGATTGTTAAGTACGTTGGCACATCTGTACACTGTACCTTGTACTAAGTAGGTACATGAAGTAGAACTGACAAAAACGTCTCTCCTAGTAAGGATTGTTCTATCTGACAGAAACTTAGAAACCTCATTTCTAAAACATGGGAACCTACATAAAGCATTATGCTACTTCTTCCAAATCACGTTTTATGGACAAATGATCGAAATCTATTATTTATCATTAGTGAATACTTACGACCATTTCCTTAGCTTTGTCATAACAAAATGTCGAAACCAGACAGAAAAAGTCCGACAAAAACTTATCCAAATCCTCCATGATTTTCAATTCACCAGCAAGAATTCATTCATCTATGCTATCGAGTCACTCATTTGGGTGCTATCGAGTCACTCGTATCTAAAATATCAAAATACCTAATTAATTAAAATGTTTACGACAACAATGAAAACGAACTCAGTCGTGCACATCATGTTGTTGACATTTGAGTACTGATAATGATAATGCGATAGCTTATCACTCACAACAAAAGAGACAAACAACTTTTGAATGTTTCAGCTATTCTCTGGATCTTCGTAGTTCGTGGGATTTCCCCAAACCCTATAAGGATAATTTGAATTTTAAAACTAGTCTGTTGAGAAATCCAGTGATAAACGTAATATTTTTGTCATAAAAATAAAACAGGATACCGTTTCAAATGTTGTCTTGATCGTCTCTTCACCCTGTTTTGTTAGCATCCATGAAAAACACGGGCATCCATGAATCAATAAGTGGTCATTGAAGTAAGTTGAAGATCCCGTAATTTTATATTAAAACTATTTGTACAACCACAATTTATTATTCAGAAATCGAAAAGATTTTTTTAGTAAAGACCCTTGAGTTTTTACTTAGTTTTTTGAAAGGATATCCTTCGGATTGGGGTGTTGACTGGAGACACAGAGAAGGAACCAATTCAACAGGTGAATGAGAAAATAATGTAAAATAGTAGGTATGAGGTATTTTTTATTTGAAAAAACTGTTGTGAAAATTCAAGATAATTATTTCAGGTTTTGTCAATTCATTTCCTCTTTATTTTCCAAACAAAGATTTCATTAGTAAGATCGATTATTTACGCATTCCTTTGAACAGTCTAGCGAGTTTTGAATGCGTAGTACAGAGATCGGAATGTGGCAAGATGGCCGCACGGCTTGCCACTACTTCTTATATCTTATGTTCTTTGGTTTTAAATTAACTATAAAATCACTGCTTCGTTTTCGCGTGAAACGCATCGTATCTTGAATAAGTGGTTCGTTCGAATTGTGCATTTCGTGTCCGGGTAGACTGTGAATAGTGTTCTCTACAAATCCGTGTGTGGTGCCATGTCCTGGCATTTCTACCTTCACCAGTACGGGTTTGTTTCGAGATAATTTTCCAAGGAATCCGTCTTTATTATCCAGGTGAGATTCAATTTTACGTTTCCCCCGTTTTTCACGCTTTCCTCTCACATTTTGCTGCCGCATCGACTAATCGAATCGCCCAGGTTTCTCCCTTCGTTCATTTCCGTTGTTTGCTTCCACGAGAATGGAATGCCAAAAGTTCGAGGATTTTCCTATTTCTTACTATAAACAACAGTGAAGTTCAACCTATCTTAGGAACCTCATTGCTGGTAATTGGAACATTTCAGTGCTGAGGAAAATCTTGTTCCAAAGTTTTTGAAGTCGGCTAGATTTCCTTCCCTTATTTTCATTCTTTTTGCAACAATGTAAACTCGGATTTGCGTGCCTAGCCCGATCTACTTTTAGCTCTAACCTCATAAAATCCACTTTTTGAGCTTCCCAGTTCTCAAACTTTTCTCCAATATTGTTGTTTTTTTTTCGTTGGACGTTTCTTGTAAATCATCAAATTATGAGCGATTTTACTTGTTTTTGATTGCCAGCTGTAGGATGTGATGTGTTTGGGTAGGTAGGGTACCTACTAATAAATAATTTCGATGACGTTTAGGTGCAATGTTAATCCATTTTCTTACACAAAGGTTACGTGAATGTAGTTGGTAAATTCATGTTGTCTTGTATATATGACGTAGGTACTCTGTAATCTCAGTATAGGGGTCATTATTTGCCTTTTAGGTCTATTCAGATCAAATAGGTACCGTCCTACTGATGGTAGGTACGGAAACTCCAGGTAGGTAACCATCATTGGCCTTCAAAAACATTCGAGATGGAATAGACAAATGTCAAATTCGATCTGTAAACAAGTTATTAGTTAGGTAAGTACTTGGGTAAAATTTTAAAAATTAAAGTTTGAAGTTTCTAACATTTGAATTTGTCGGGTTCCGAACGCTGACGAAAAATCTCATGTTTATTTTGGTCCACCGCCCCTGAGCCTCTCAAGACTCTCGAATGGAATGTCGGATGTGCGCTGATGCATTTGCAGCTATTATAATGTTTTTATAACTGATAGTAGCTGCCTCGTTGCCTAATTACAACAGATAGGTCTGGAATGTGATTTGATTTTATGCCTATTATCTCCCACTCTCGGTGTCAAAGTCAATTCGATCGTAGTTTCTCCAAGAAATTTCTTCCTCCACCGCGTGAACCCGAAATTAAATGGTGTTGACCTCCTGTTGGCAGTTGAGTTGAACACGGACAGACAACGCGGCTGCTCTTCAAGTGTTCATTGTCGCTGTCGAAATGGACATAATTTGACATAAAGGACATTTAAGATGGAAGATTCATTACATCTGAGGGAGATTAAATACAAGAGATTCACTGTCATGTTTATGTCTGATTAAGGTTTAGAATCATCAACCGCAACGATTTACCAGCGAATTTGTTTGTTTTTATTTTTATCTAATGCAACCCGGTGATTATTTACTCGAAAGGGAATTTTGCAAAATTTAAAATGATATTGTTAGAATTGATTTGGCCCAAGTTTTTTTTCAAATTTATCCATTTAAAATTATATTGTTAGAATTGGTTTGCCCCAAATTTATCCTAACTAATAGACCGCTCTTGACCGCGGTACTCCTGACAGCCGAAAAGAAGAGATTCACTTTCGTGTTTCGAATTGGTTTGGATTTATAATCGTCAACATGAAAACGAACTTTTCGTTCGTTCGCTGTTAGTTGGTTGAGTTTCTGTCGGTAAGAAGCGCTTTGACCATTCCTATTCTGACCATCCATTTTTTATCATTTTTAGTAGGAATGATTAATTTCATTTCTTTTTCAACTTTTTCAAACTTTTTTTTCGATTATTAATAATAATAAATAACGGTTTTTACTTTTTTTCGCGACATAAGAAAGCGTTACGTAGAAAATATCGCATCTTCGAGTGTTAGGGAAACAAGGGAAACATTGATTGTGTTTGTGTTGAAACAAGCAGGTGATTGTGTTTGTTTGTATTTGATGTTAAGATGAAATGTTCGTTGTTACGCTTTGGAGTTGAATGGCGTAAAATTAATCATTATTAAATGATCTGACTGTAGAACTGTAGGTCTACCGTCGGTTTTTATTTTTTTATTTCGTGGTCAATTAGAAAGGTAATCCAATTCAAACCAATGAGCAGTGAGCTGTCAAAACCTCGATTTTGCAAATAGATTAGGGCCACATTAACCAATTAGAAGGGCAGCTGAAAAGGCGATGATATTCACTTTAGTGTATTTTACTGAGTGGATTTTTCGTTTGCGTCGCTTTAGTAATCGTTTTGTAATTACATTCATATTTTGATAGATGAGATCAATTTGAGGATGAGAGTGTCAAACCAATGGGGTCTGCGCATGATTTTTGTTTACAATTTTTATTGAAAGGGAATTGATTCAAAATGCCCATAGTGGGGTTATTTCATAATTATGTGGTCTCCCTATTTTTTTATCGAAGAAGAAAAATGTAAACGTTTGAAAAAATGCGCGCGGAAATGGAGCGCGCTGATTGGTCGAAGCGCATCCATGCGGAGAATGTCGGAACCATCGGAACGGTGTTTGAGAGGGCCAGCAAGGGGTGTGACGTACGTACCTCTGGAGGTACCTACGTCACACCCCACCGCGAAATTCAAAACATTCCATTTTAACAAGACGATTTCTGCTACCACATGGAGTTTTTTATCCTGATAAATAAAGTTTACTAGTCATGGGAACTCGAATAACATAATTAATGGGTTTTTTCCAATTTTTATTTCTCATGCGCAGACCCCATTCGGCGTTTAAGCCCATTTTTAGAAGTTGTTGGATCGATGTGGTCCAAAACCTTGCGGCTAAATAGTGAAGAGTCTCTGTCGTGTTTCTACCTGATTAAGAATTGGAATCACCAACAGGAACACACATTCAACAAAATTAACACCATTGATTTGCCTAAAATGTAACCTCATAGCTTAATTCAACACCTTAGCCCAGTCAATTTCTACATCAAGCATTGCAAACGCGCATGTATCTCTGATTGTTTTGTTGTAAGGACCCCAACGGGTAGTATCCAAGTTTGCAACCCTAGTGCTCGAAAAACCGCAAAATTGTTGCACTATTTTCTTCTTTCTTTTCAAAAAACTACTATAGGAAGCAACCAGCCGAAAACTTTACTATTTCTTTCTTAAACAAGATAAAATTCGCTATCATTTGAGCACAGCCCGATTTAGGTCCAATGGTTGCGGTGGTACAGCTACTCAAAAATTTGATTTTTTTCCAAAAAGTGAAAATTGTTAGTACCTATTGGTCATTTACGAAGTTACCGGCGAAACTAATGGTTCTAGAAAAAGTTCATGGGAGAGGAATTTGTAGAGAATTTGTCAACTGAATAGAAGAGTGTTTTTGCCTGATTTGGGTTCTGAACTGATGAATCATCAATAATGATGCGAATTTTGTTCTTTGGTCGATTCTTCTTCTTGCTTCGAGGTACAAAGCGTTGCGGACATTCATATTTTGATCGTTAGTTCCATCATTTTATTTGTATATAACTTACCTACCTGAATATTGATCAATATCAATTGAATCTACTTTGTGAACAAGAGATGAATGAGGAAACGATTGACATAACATTGCATCCATTGTTGAAGTTGTTAAATCGGTGTGTATCAAATACCTTACAGGAGAAATTCACTGTCGCGATTCTATCCGCACGAAAATTAAAATCATCAGAATAAACTTTGGTTGATTGATAAAATGTTCACCATCTATTAGGGTAGCATTTATGTGAATAGAACAGGGTTTTCTCCACGTCTGGAAAACTTGGATAACCGGGTAATGTCAGGAAAATTGAAAACCGTCAGAGAAAATTGGGAAATGTCAGGGGTATAAATACTCGCATATTATAAAAAATGTCAATCTTCTGAAGAAAAATAAAATATCTACTGATAATTTTGTTTAGATTGGCAACCATGTCGCACCCCTGCCAGAAAAGTGACACTTCTGTCAAATGGTCGATTTTGAGTTAATACTTGAATCCAAGCCCTCGACTGTCCTCTAGTGGTTGGGGAAGGAATTATTGCGATACTTTCAAAAATGAACGCTAGAAACGCCAGTGTCAGTTTTCCCCTCGGGTGATTTTTTAGGACTGCTGCAGCACGAAAAGTGACATTTTCCGACATGGTGTGGTGAAGTGAGGTTCGCGTTAATTTGGTAAGGAAATTGACACTTCTCCAGAAAATACATGGTGCTGAGTAATTTTCCTTTCAAAACGTCCGGCGAGACTGTTGGGAATGACTGAGATCCAAGCGAGAAGAGTGACACTTGGAAGAGTTACACTTGAAAAGAATCACATCCCGAAGTTTTACCGATATTACCTATTACATTAGAACCCATTTTGCATTAGAACCCGCTACTGTGATTTTATAGCTACCAATACAGTTACCAAAATGTGATCATTCAAAGAATCATCATTCATTTTTACCGAATTTTCGAAGAAAATGAAGCTATTGCATTGTTTTCAAAATTTTAGTAATGCAAATTTTTGAAAATTTTCTTCATGGAAATCCGTTTTAGACCATTCTAAAACGATTCCAGAAATGTAACACTTTTTCATAATATGTGTCACTCCAGACCGATGTCTGACCGAGGAATCAAGATAAAAAATCCAAACAAAATTTAAAAATGTCAATAATATCAAAAGGAGGAATGAGTTCGTTGGCCAGAATTTTTTTATGTACTCCTAGGGGTCAAATGTTGAAAATTTAGAGTCAGAACCCCCAAAAGATCGCCAAAAAATGTGTTTTCTGAGGTTTATGGTGTAAATTACCATCTTAAACATAGGAACACATTGTAAATTCGGAATCGTGAAATTTCCTATAAGAATTTAAAATTATTGTTAGAAAATTCGCTCATCAACTCACGCTGCATGAGTGGAACTATTTGTTCTTATCTTGTATTTTGATAGTACCTAAATTTTGGTTTTGTTGTTAGAAGAAGACATTTTTCATTACACTACTTTAATTCTATTTTTTGTATTTGTCGCATTATTCATTATATTTCCTACTATTGCGGCTGATTATTTTGCTGAAAGTGAAATTAGTATGTAGGATATTATTTTTTTGGGATAGCTAAATAACCTAACCTGTGAATGAAAAATAAACATGAATTTCGTTAAAAATTACAATAATTGTATTAACTTGTGTAAATTGTTTACACAAAATGTATCCCTAACAAAATAATGATGAAGGCTCCCGCTACTAGAAGTATTTAGTCATGAAAAAGAGTAAAACCCGTTTTTAGACCAACAAAGTAAGAGACATCTTGAGTGAAAAAATACAATAATGACGGCGCGAAAAGTGACACTTAGTCGTTTTTCACTTTTCTATCGGGAATCCTGGCTCGAATAATTTCTAACAATCAAACCTATCGTTTTTATTGGGTTGGTTTTATTGGTGTTATCGTGGGATAGCAAAACAAGGGAAAAAAACATAAATTCCTTTCCACTTGCTAGAAATACAGAGTGCCCATTTGGTAAAGCGAGATATATTCATCACAAGTTTTTATGAACATTAATATTCAACTCACACAAAAACGCAGTGATCATAAACACACATGATCCAAACAAATATCCCGAAACTGGAGTTGGTCTAACACTCCCCCTCAAAAATAAACTTACCCCTTGGTAATTATTTTTGTTCCAATTGAGACAGTCCAAAGCACTTGGCACACTCCATGTGTTTGGGATTTGGTAATGCCGTCGTTAGGGCGTCCGCTGGCATGTTTCTTGTGTCCAGGTAACGACCGCTAATTTGATTCGCAGCGAGTGCTTCTCGAACGAAATGATTACGGATGTCCACGTGTTTCGTCCGGGCGTGAAACACAGGGTTCTTCGCGAGTGAATTGTGTTAATCGAACATGGTATTCTTACAGTCTTTCGCGTAAGGCGATTTCAAAGCTTGCTTTGGTGTCTTAGGGTCATTGAAGTGATTGACTGCTAGTCCACTAATTTCGTTTGAATCAGTCAACTCTTCTCTAATCTCACCCTCACAGGTCGCAGGAATCATATTATATTGCTTTTTGGGTCTTCCCCTTCCCCCTGATCGAATGATCGAAACGGACAACGTTTCAAAATTTTCGTTTTCATCTTCGTTTTCACTTTCCGTCAAATACAGCTCTAGCCCCTGATCCTCGTTAAGATCTTCAACTTCTCTTTCGACTGTAGTTTCAAAAAAATATTATTTCCGGTAGTATCGGGTGTATTTTCTTCATAATTGTTGAAAGTTTCGTTTTTGAAGAATTCAACTTCCATTTCCCATTTCTCTTTTTCTCTGTCTTGTGAATCTATTTTGTAATCTTTAAGAAATCCTAATGTGAATCTCACATCTCTACTTCTGAAAACTTTTCGTTCCTCTGGGTCCCAAATTCTGTTAGTCGTCAGAATTGTTATACATTTTCACCAGACGTTACGTCGTTACGCATGTTTACATTACTTCAAAAGTTCAGTGTTCAATATAATTATTCCGTTACAATCCAGTCCCGATTCTTCTTCATCTAAAATAGCTAGACACAGCAAATTCTATAGGCTTTCGACTCTGTTGAGTAGCCAATGAAAATGCCTATTCTAGATCTTGGGCTGAATTTATGTTTTTCAGGAGATACATTCAGCCAGTACACTTTCTGCCCAAACGTTCTAAAATACCTCAATGTAGGAGTCTTTCCGGTCCAGAGAGTGTAAGGTATTTCTCCATTTATGCTGCTTGAGACGCACCGATTTCTCACGTAGTTTGCGGTAGATATTGCTTCTCCCCAAAAACTCATTGGTAATTTGGACTGAAGTAGCATACAGCGTGCCATTTCTACCAAAGTTCTGTTTTTTCTCTCTGCCACTCCGTTTTGATGCGGGCTGTAGGCTGTTGAAAATTCATGTTTTATACCTTCTTTTTTCAGGTATATTTTCAATGTGTTACTCAAATATTCACCACCATTGTCGCTTCTCAAAATTTTCAGTTTTTGTCCCGTCTGTTTTTCAGACATATTTTTATATTCTTGAAATTTCTCAAACAATTCTGATTTCTTTCGCAAAAGATACACCTCACACCATCCACTCTTGTCATCGATAAACGTTACAAAATACTTGGCTCCTCCTTTTGATTCCACTCTGAATGGTCCACCGGATATCGGAGTGCACGAGGTTGAGCGATTCTGTTGAGTTTGATGATTATTGTTTAAAAGGTTTCTGAACTTGTTTCCCTCTTACACAAATTTCACAGGGAGGTAATTTTTCTTTGGTATTGCATCAATCCCGAAAGCTTTTTTCTTGTTGACAATTTCTTTCAAATGTCGTTCATTTAAATGGCCTAATCTTTCGTGCCACTCTTTTATGGACACTGTTCCCGCTGAAGCAGCCTTCGCTGATTCACTAGATCCTTCAACGTAATATGATTGACCGTTCCGTTTTGCTTTAAAAATTACTTGTCCGTCATCAGGGTTGAAATTTTTAGCTCGATTCCTTGTGAAGTTTACTTGTAGACCTGCATCTGTAATTTTTGATACAGACATCAAGTTTGTTCGTAGGTCTGGCACCAATAAAGTCTCATTCAGCTTGAGTGTGGCATCTTTCCTTACCTTCAGTCGGACTGTGCCAATAGCCTCAATTTTAGCTGTTCGCTAAATTCAATTTGTTGGAATGAGGCACTCTCATATCCGTGAATAAACTTCTATCGTTGCACATATGCGACGTAGCTCCTGAATCGAGACACCATTCTTGGTACTCATCGTGAGTTGAAATTTTCAATGAACATTTGGCATTCCGCGAAGATTCGTTTGATTTTGGTTCTCTAGAGTTCGATTCTTTGTCTTCCGTCATTTTTGTTCTGCACTGAAATGATTTGTGTCCCAATTTCTTGCATTTGAAACACTTCGGAATTTTCTTCTGTTCACTGTTCTGAGCGTGACTCTTCTTTGCGTAGAGAACTTCTGAATCACTACTCTTTTTGTGTCGACGATTTTCATTCTCATTCTTCCAGAATTTTTATTTTCAATTGTTCCGGCTTTAAAAGTTTTCTTGAGTTTCTATCGCGACTTTTAAATTGTTGGTATGACTCTGGGATACTGCACAATAACAACACAGAGACAACTTCGTCACAGACATTTCCATTTCCTTGAGTTGGCCAAGATTTCGAAGAATTCATCTATACATTGCCTCATGTCTTCATGATCGTTCATCCTGAGCAATATTACCTTTTTCAGCAACGATGCTATTCTTGGAGGACCTTGAGACGCATGTATTGACTGAAGTTTGTCCCATATTTCTTTGGAAGTTTTGCACGATTTTATTTGAAATAGTTCCGATGGACTCATCCCTAAGATTATATCTGTCATCGCTTTACCATCCAAAAGTATGCCATGTAACGTCATTTTCATCTCTCGGCGTTATGGTTCCATTTACATAGCCCCATACATCATTTTTCGTGAGGACGGCTCGCATTTGAATCTTCCATGTTTCAAAGTTTTCCTTTGTTAGGAGTTCAATCTTCACTGAAGCCATTTTCATTCTCGCCGATTTTCGTTACACTTATAATTTGCCTACACACAATTTGCCTACACTTCATCAAAAGTTTTTACAAACATTAATATTCAACTCACACAAAAACGCAGTGATCATGAACACATGATCCAAACAAATATCCCAAAACTGGTGTTGGTCTAACACCACTGGGCTGCTCAGAGGCATCAAAAAGTGGTAAACTAAAGTGTTGATTCACATTTTTGCCTCTACTGAAAAGTTGGGTTTCTGGTGTGATGAAATGATGACCATAGTAGTGGTGACACTTAGGGGGTAATGATGGGGTATTATAAAAATAATGGAATAACTGCAATGAAAAAATTGAACTAATTTTAGTTTTTCAATTTTTTCAATCATGATCCTCGTTTACTATTTTATGAAATGGGAGGGATAAGGGGGAACGGCAGGGATAGTTACGGGAAAATGTCGGGGAACTTTGTGAAAATACGTCGGGAAAAACGGGAAATGTCAGGGAATTTTGAATTTCTGAATCTGTAGCAACCCTGATAGAAGAATCATGGATAGAAGATTCATAGCCGCTGAATAGAAGAGATTCATCGTCGTGTCCCGGTCTGATTATGGACAGAAATATTCATCAAGAAATCGAATTTCATCGTTAGTTGAGTTTTCGTCGACGTAGGAATCGGTTCGCTCATTCAATATTGATTCTGATCGTCCATTCTTATACTCCTACGTGTTTTGTAGTATGTAGGTGAATCAATGAAAGTGTTTAGTTATTTGTATATAAAATGAGGTGAGGTTGGCAGTTAAGGGGCCAGGGGACTGTGATCCAGTTTTTCCCATTTTTCTCGGCCAACTGTCGGCCGATTATGATGCGGCACTCTCCCTGTTATTCAAATCTCTTTGTAGTTTTCATTTTGTATATTTCAAATCCT
The DNA here is from genome assembly GCA_030264115.1 of Lygus lineolaris. Taxonomy (NCBI): domain Eukaryota; kingdom Metazoa; phylum Arthropoda; class Insecta; order Hemiptera; family Miridae; genus Lygus; species Lygus lineolaris. Next base: position 7,540,779 of record JAEMON010000002.1, on the reverse strand, counting down.
GTTTGGTTCGTTTTTTTAACCCCAATAGTTTTTAACACTCAATAGTTGATGTTTTACGTCGCAAGATACGTGGAATCCAAAAATCGAATTACAAAATCCGTCCGTACGCCGCACAGCGTGTCCGAACCCGAACCGGCAAAAGTTCCATCCATGCAGCATGATTGAGTTGTTGAGCGAATATTCAAAGAATAATTTTAACCGATTTGGTGGGTGATTCTTGTAGGAAATTTCACGCTGGTTCCGAATATACCGTGTTTTCCTACATTTAAGATGTAGTTTACACAAAAACCTCAAAAAACACGTTTTTTGACTCTAAATGTTCAAAATGTGACCCCTTGGAGTAGGTACTCCACAAATTCTGGCCAACGAGCTTATCCTTTCTTTTGATATTATTGACATTTTAAATTTTTTTTTGGATTTTTTATCTTGATTGCGGGGACAGATGTCGTCTGGAGTGATACACACACACACACACGTATATAAATGTATAAGTATATGAAAAAGTTTTAAATTTCAGGAATCGTTTTAGAATGGTCTGAAATGGATTTCCATAAGAAAATTCGCAAAAATCTGAATTACTCAAATTTTGGAGCCATTGCAATAGCTTCATTTTCTTCGAAAATTCGCTACAAGATGAACATTGACCTCAAAGGAGGAGCGGAGAACCATTCATGGAATGGTTTGCTCTCAGGTCTCTTTTTACTAAAAATGCCCACAATAATCAATATAATACTCATCTTCCCTTTTGATACTTACATTTATTTTCTCCAAATCTCCGAAAATAGATGATGTACGTATAATTTTGAAACGCGATTATCTCTTAATATGCAGCATCACGAATTTTCCCTCGATTATGCATAAATATGCCTCTATAGTCCGGATATGCAAAAATATGCAGTATAAAATTTGAAACAGAGCATCTGCTGAAGTCAACTCAAACAGTGATGCAATTTTTGGATGCCTCAGATGAGGCTAGTAGATGAATATAAAATTGAATGAAAATACGGTCTCTTCATATGATGTACATAGTAGGGTAGGGTAGGTTTTTATTGTAGAAACATAGAAAATGCATTACAATCGTCAATGTCAAAGGCTAAATCTTAATAAGAAGCACGTAAAAAACCTAATAAAACTAATATTATCACAGTCCAGCATATAAGTCACTCAAATCAACACACATTAATCAACAGCATAATAAAACACAGTAAAGCAGCAAAATGACACAGTAAAACAACAATTAACAAGGCAACATAAATTCTCCAACATTGTGCAACTCTTGAATCCTTCCGCAAAATCTCACTTTTTCGGTTTTTGCAAACTCATTCTACGAACGTTTTTACAAATCATTGAAACCATGTAGGGGTACGTTTTTCGTGAAATTTCACTAAGAATCCGTATCTGCAATAAGAAGAAGGGGGTCCTATACGTAACGAAAAAACTTCATTTTCGCGCAAAGCTCAAAAATCTCATATTCGACAAATAAGGGAAAATACTAAAGAATGGCAATGGTCCGGGTTTTTCTGTTCCATAAGTTGAAGGAAATGAAGAGCTGGTCCATTAAATGTTGGCCACCCTGCTTACATCACCACAGCGTTCCACCCGACAGATTTTCATGAACTTGTTGAAAATGAATCGACCTTTATTGAGGTCCAACGGGTCCAACAAACCTCGTTTTATCCGTGAGGTATTTGTTAACGTGTTAACCGTACCTACACTCGAAATTTCCGATTGGTCGATGGAGGTCCTGTTGGTTGCGACAGTGATTTCGCATTCAGACCTCATAACGTGAACACCCAAGGGTAGAGCATGGAGCTGACAATAGGCCAACGTGAACAAAATGAAATGAAAAAGGGATTGTGCAAGAGCGGCCGTGCGCCAATGTGTTGAGGCAGCGCATAACAATGGTCTGGTGAGCGGAGCCTTCTCAGCGCCACTGAGTGATCAACAGACTACGCACAGTGATTTGTCCCAACAAATTCCATCTTAACGGATTTTCGGGAACAAATAAACTGTCCTAATCGGAAACTTTCAAGCAGCATGAGTTGATGAGCAAATTTTCAAACATCATTTTCAACGAATCATTTTTACCGATTTAGTGGATAATTCGTATAGGAAATTTTACGCTGATTCAAAATATGCCATATGTTTCTATGTTTAAGATGATAATTCACACAAAAATTCTCAAAGTTACATTCATGCAGCATGAGCGAGCGCGGGATGACCGAATTTTCGAAGAATCATTTTTACCGATTTCGTGGACGGTTCCTATAGGAAATTGCACGCTGATTCCGAATATACCGTAATATGTTCCTCTGTTTAAGATGGTAATTCACACAAAAAACCTAAAAAAACACGTTTTTTAAAGCGATTTTTGACCCTTAATTTTCAAAATTTGACTACTTGGAGAACTCCAAAAATTCTGGCCTACGAACTCAACCTTCCTTTTGTTATTATTGACATTTTGAATTTTTTTTGGATTTTTTAGGTAAATTCCAGGGTCAGATATCGTCCTGAATGACGTATGAATATTTAGATACATACATATATTATTGTATAGGTACATATATGAAAAATATAAAATCTAGGAATCTTTTTAGAATGAACATAAACGGATTTCCATGAAGGAAATTTTCAAAAATTGTCATTTACATTTTTGAAGCCATTGCAATAGCTTCATCTTCTTCGAAAATTCGCTACAATTATGAAGGGCAAATTTTTTACGGTCCACTTGAAGGCATTCTCAATTTCATTTTTCTTATTTTATACTTACACATACTTTTCATACCTAATAAATTATTATGGATGTTAAAACCATCTGGTCCTGTCTAGAGTAATCCATGGATTAGATGGCTCTGCCCTTGAATTATAGCTGAGCGAATTCGGACCATCGAGTCGTGGAGTATGTTGGCGCATGCGTAGTCACTATTACTGATCCGAATGCAACGAAATTCAACGGGACCATCTATTAGGGACTTTCCCGGAACTACCATCCAAATTTTGGAGAATTGGCACCATTACCAGAAGAGTTGTGGCGATTCGACGGTTCTCACATCATATTGGCGCTACGATTGATACAAATGCCAATAAATTCATGTGGGACTGTACAGTACAGGGTGCCTACAGTTATGTTGGGACAAACTTCAGGAATCGATTCTACAGGTCACTTCCAACACAAAGTGTCTCCTGGAGTTTTTTCTAACCCCCTTACTTCTTGATTATTTGTAATTTGAAGATTTTGTTTCTTCTTTCGACCCACGTCACTGAAGCAGTCAAAACTCCCTCAATTTACAGTGTAAAATAAAATGAAAATATGCCATTGGAAAGAGCGTTAAATTTACTATAAGAAAGGCCAGTGGATTTTTAAAGCTCAAAATTCAGCCCAAAGTTCAAATTTAAAGAATTTTTCAAAATTTGACTTTTTTTCAGGCGTCGTTTCGCTTCTAAACCAAGACCGTTGAGCTGGGCACTCAACAGGAATAACTTCCTCAGTATCTCAGCTTTCCAATGGAGTAGTACTTTTTGAATTTGTTGCGCTAATTGATGGATAAAATTGCGTTTGAATGCAAAAAAAGTGGGTTTTTCAAGAAAGTCGAGAGTTTCAGGGTACTGACGACCTCACCACGACTTGAAGATTCAAGTATCGTTGTCCAGGTAATTTTTACCCTGAATCGAATGGTGACTCTCCCGATTCATTTTGACTGATAGAAATTCGATTTTACGAGAAGTAGTGACTTTGTGGACATACTAGCTCACCTAAATCATATTTTGCGTAGCTAGTGAACGGTTGAGGTAAATCTGAGCAATAATTATTTGGAAAAATAATAATAAACGCAAGATATAAGGGGGTTGAAAAAGATTACCAATCCATACTAATATTACCAAAATATGAGTTGGATGTGCTGGTATGTCCAGAAATTAACTATTTATCTCCAAAAATCAATTTTTTATCCGTCAAAATGAATCGGAAGTGTCACCATTCGATTCAGCGTGAAAAATTACCTGGAAAACGATTCTTCAAGTCATCAGAGGTCGTCAACTCCCAAAAACACTCGATTTCCTTGTAGAACTTTGAGCTGAATTTTGCGCCTTGAAAATCCACTGATGAAGATAGAATCCTTCCGTATAGATCAATGCCCTTTCCAATGTGGGGTGTGTGTATTTATTTTCAATTTTACAGTGTAAATTAAGGGAGTTTTGGATGTTTTAGTGAAAAAACGCAAGATATAAGAGGGTTAAAAAACTCCAAGAGACACTCTTTGTTGGAAATTACCTGTAGAATCGGTTCCTGAAGTTTGCTTCAACTTTTAACTGTAAACACCCTGTATAGGACTACTTCAATAATAATAATTGCAATTGCTACAATATTCTTCGGTAAAATGGCACCGACCTTCAAACCCGGTACATAATATTATATGCAAACCTAACCTGTTCCTGTTCGTTTCAAAACTTGGCATTTTGTCGTGGACAATTCCTCTGCCAAAAAATTCAAATTTGGAACATGGGGTAGAAAGAAAATTCGACAGATCTCTGGATTCTGACCGGTAGTTTTAAAAATTAGACTTGAAGTTCTCTAGATCCTCTTTATTTCAGTGGGATCAGTGGAAACCACAATTTAAGAGCGAGCTTAGCATCCGAATAAGACTCATTTTCCTTCAACTTTCACATCATTTAAATATCTGACATTATGCTGTAGAGCGCATAATGAGTAAGTGTAATTTACCTCCATGTTTCTATTCGGCGCACCCACCCAACTTAGCACTTATGTTGGTATCATGTTCCCGTATAATTTACAAATTAATATCTTCTTATTGTGACTGATGATACACAACATCCCACTGAATGTCTGGTATTGAAGTTATCATAGCTCCACGAGGCAACCGCATTATATCTCTTCTATCAGAAAAACACCCTGATAAATTAGTAGGAACATCAAAAATGAAAAAAAAAGAAACAGATGAGTCAGTCGGACTTCCCGATATATCCATCCTGCGTTTATCACATACGCCCGCTCGAGTTGTGATGCCTCAGCATTCCAGTGCTCTCCCAGATAACAATATAAGACTGACTTGACTTACATGCAAAGCTAATTCTTTAAATAGTGAAGGAGTCCATTTGTTAGTTCGCCTTGCACTATTTTCAGCTTGGATTGGATTTGAAGGAAGGATGATTGTACGACCCCACTTGGCCAGAATCCAGTAAATATTTGGTAGGTATGAGATCAAGACGTAAACATCTCTATGAGTATGTATCACACAGATACTCATTATTTGGAAGTGTACTGAGAGATTTATGCTACATCTTGTAACTCAGTACATTAACTTAGCTGCCATCTCAGTAGCTTACAATGTATTGGAAGGGTATTGCTGGCTATTGTTATTATGCCGCTTGTTGATTTGATTGGACATTTTTCTTAATCATGGACCTTGGAGTGTCCTTGTTTTCAAAGTAGGGACACCTATGAACCTACCCAAAAAGTGCCATTCGTGCAGCATGAGTTGATGAGCGAATTTTCAAAGAATCATTTTGACCGAATTTGTGGGTAATTCTTGAAGGAAATTTTACGCTGATTCCGAATATATATGTTCCTATGTTTAAGATGGTAATTTACACCAAAAACCTCAAAAAACACGTTCTTTGACACAAATTTGATCCCTTGGAGGACTCCGAAAATTCTGACCAACGAACTCAGCCTTACTTTCGTATTATTTATTGACATTAAATTTTGAATTTTGTTTGGTTTTTTAGATAGATTCCAGGGTCAGATATCGTCTGGAATGACATATACACATAATATAATCACACATCTGTGCTTTTTGGGGAAATGGGGGGTCCAAAATGTCCTAAAATGAACTCACCTCATAGTTGGAAACAAGATTTTTTTCTCTACAAGTGGGTACAGGGTGTTGAGTCCTACCTTCATTCTGTGATGAGATATTCATCAGTGCCATTGGGGTTATGTCATGAAATGTTAACGGCTTGTTTGGTGAAGGGGGTTTAGTCCATTACCAACACCAGTTTTTCTGTTTTTATTAATTTATTATGCTACCAAAAATGTCGCTAAACGTTGTGTAATTAAAATGTGATCATATTCTACTCATATCATTGTTGGGGTAACATTTCTGAGTGTGTATCAGAAACGCGTAAGTCGGGTGTAGGATTCGTTAAGGCAAAGTGGGAGAAGTCCTTATTTTCACGTACTCTTTGATATAAAATAGAGATGAGATGCCGATGTAGCTTCTAACAATGAAAAAATAAGCGTTGGTAGTTAATAGTAATAGATATCGAATAGAAATAGCCCCTAAGAAATTCATTTTATGCTATATAGGATTTATGAAAAAATTTCAAACTTTCAATTGCGAATATCTCAAAACTATGATTTTAGACTTTACCCCCTTTCCTCAACTAGAACAGATATATTATATACATACATACCTATGAAAAATGTTAAAACCTGGGAATCGTTTGTGAATGGTCTGGAACGAATTTCCATGGAGAAAAATTTTCAAACTTTTCATTATTTAAATTTTGAAGCCATTGCCATCATCTTCTTCGAAAATTCGCTCATAGCTAGCATGTTGGGCGTTTCCCATTCCTCGTGATTTCCTTTTTACTTGTTTCTGAAGCGATATCCTACGAAGCAACTAGACTTCAGCCCAATTCAATGAATTTCATCAGTGTAAAAACGTAAAATCCTCCAAACATCTTCGATTTTGCTCTAACTTATCGGGTAGTTTGGTTGTTTGGTACTGGGCTCTGAAATCATTCTCTATAGATCTATCACTTTCACCACGATCGTGCAGCCCTTGCACATGCAAAACTCTTGAAAAACGCACATGGTGTGGTTATTTTCTGTTTAGAAAAATGTGAATCCGATCGGATTCACATCGAAGATGTGAAAAAGATGTGAAAAAGATCGATCTTTTTTTGTTCACATTATTTACTTACGTTTACACATATATAAATATGTATGTGCAATTCGATAATCCATACATTCGTGTTATTGGATTGCCCCTATTTTTTAGCGTTTTGTTACGATTTTTGGACTGAATTGCATTTTTCTCGAACGATCTTGTCGGTTGAAAAAGGTTACATTCTACCTGCATGGGAGTAGTTTCATCCTATTCAGCATTAGAAATCAATGCGAAAATGTTACCTCACTCGAACAGGACACGTAAAATTGTTATTAAAGGTTTCCATCAGGTGACGTCAGGAAGTATTGAGCACCAAAAGCCCTGTGTCTGTGCTGCCGACCTGTTTTCGATGGTATGGCTGGTTGCATGATGTAATGAAAGCTAAGAAACTCTTGAAGTCTTGAAGATTATTTGACTCGCTCTTTTGAGGTCACGCAGTTTTCCGTACCTTTCGATAATCTTGGACTGTTTCATGGATCGGTAGCAGAGGAGCTCACGGAAAGTGCTTTAAATCTTGTACCTACGCTTTGGCTCTCAGGCAGGTCAAGCATTGTTGTCACAAAGTACGATCTGTAAGCGTGAAACATCGCGATAAAATAGGTACTTGGTTGTGTACTTGGGCATTAGTAGCCACAAGAAAAGACGAGGGAAATTATTTGAGAACAATGGTTTGTTCGTGTGAAGAGTTCGAAGACAAGGGAAAGGATAGGCTGCAAGAGTTGATCACGGGAAAACCGGTATTGCTGATCTGTCTTTGATGGTATGCTCGGTTCCATCTAACGCAAGCGAAGAAACTCTTGAAGTACCTTTTTATTATTTAACGACTTATCTGGTGCTTGAATCTTCTTCGTACTGTTCTAAATCTGACTTAAATTTTGACAAATCTTTGTTGTACACTCGTTCTGAGGTGTCATCTCACAGTTCGCCGAACCTATCGACAGTTTTGGATCTGAAGGTATATAGACTTAGGCGGCTGACACATTCGATAGTGAAACACACCTCATGACGTCAGCTCTTCCTCTCGTTAAATGGAAGGATGAACCATTAAAGCGTACCTTTTTAGGAGACCGTCTCCCTTTTGGGACACAGCAGACCATTGTGATGCGGCGCTGCCTTCACTTGGGAATGGGTTTTTGTTTTCTCTTATCATTGCATTAAAACCTCATCTATTCGCTCATTCGCCATGCTACTTTTACTTTTTACCCTTTTGTCTCCGTCTCGTCCTTTGTGTAGAGGTGTTCACTTTGATCTCGGTCCCGGATATTTCTCCAGCTTTCGCGAACTGTTTTGTTTGAGGGTACCTCCGCTGAGCAATAGGTAACGTTGCCTAGGGGCAAGTGCACAAATTTATTATAGTTTCGAAAAAGTAATAATCTCATGCAGTTATGGTCGATTTGTGAGTAGCGATATTTTATTAAGTAATGCGTGATCTGTTAATAAGCAATGCATTTCTGTATGAGTTTAGGGTGGTGGTCAATTGGTAGGCTTCTACCTGTTCAGTGGTAGGCTTCTCCCATAATCATTGTTTTATCCGAATACTTTCGCCTTAAGTCTTTTCAGGGCAAGCAAGGGTGTTTCGTCTACTGTATCGCTATCTAGTTATTGTACAAAAGTTGCTACATTTTTATTTTTCTGAACAATAAAAAGAAGTGAAGGTACATTAGAAAGAGCACAGCTTATAAATAGTCACAGGAGAAAGGGAACTTTAATCCCATAGGTCGAGAAAAGTGAAGGGGGTGAGTGGAATACCCAATCACGTGCAAGCAAAGTGAAAGGGTTGGGAGGGAACTTGAATCCTATTGGCTGAGAGAAGTGAAAGGGGGCCAGAAGGAATGACCCGAATTAGGATTGTAGGGATTACCTCGTAATAATTTGCTGCGTTTTTGTTTTAAAGCGAGTTTTGTAGATTTTAATTAGCTTACTTCGCTATGCCTCGCAGTGATCCAATTTTTATGAAACCAAGTGATTATTTTTCGAATGGTCGAGAAGAGTAAGTACTTGGAAGTTGGAGGGGAGGGGGTAGGATTATTTTTCCAAATTATTTTTTCATTTATGAACTAAACTGTACTAACCCTTTCCAATATTGTCAGATATAAGTTCTTAGGCTGTAAATAATTTTCGTTTAAACCGTGGCTGGGGAATATCTCTAGTATAGAGGGAGAGCGCCGCCCCTCCTTTACCTATGCCAGAAAGGAAAAAGGGGTGTTCTTCCAATTCCGAAATTTACGTGGTACGATACAGTTGATTGGTTGGTACAGGTGTGGACCTAGTTTACTGCATTTGCAAACACATCCTATGAATTGGTATTCCAATCAAATGCTACTATATTGGTACTTTTTCCCATTAGTAATCTGTGTTTTTTTTTTAAATTTTAACCCCGGATATAGCTCACTTGAGCATATCCTGGGGGGGATTATACAATGGAAATTATTTTTTTTATATTATCAGCTAAATTTGGACTCTAGTCCCCATGTGGTTTTTGCTGTCATCAGTAAAGTAGTAAATCACAATTTTAGGATGGATTTTCGTCCGTTTGCCATTCTGGGCATAGCGGACATCATCTGCTGTCCTCCAAAAGGAGGATCAGGATGGGGTGTGCTCATTGTTATTTGTCAACTTTACAAATTATAAATGTCAGTGAGAGCTTTCCAAAAAGGTGCCACATGAGGGGTCTCCGCTGAGCGGAAAAGGGTCTTGAAATTAATAATGATGACGTCACCAACCCCCCTCCCCTCTGGGGAAGACCCTCAGCACCCAAACAATTCTTACGTCACGCGCCTCACCCCAGCTAATTTCTAGCCTAACACATTTAGTACGGGGGGGGGGGGGGGGGGGCGCTTAAGTGCCCCATCCAAGTCTTCACACCGAGCGGGAGGGCACTTAAGCAGCCGTCTCCCTCCCCACACCTGTCCCTGAGGACAGTTGTTCCCCACCCGATCGCTTGGAAGCCCCCTTTCTCTTCACAATCTATTCAGTACGACCCTGGCTGTCACCCAGTATACACAAGAGCTCACGCCGAATCGTGAACTAAAAAATACGTGTATTTTTACAAGTGAGACCATTTTTTATCATTTTTTGGTTCAGGGTGGTTGACACAATTTGGGCTCTCGCACTAAATGTAGTTAGCAACGGTATTTTCAGTTAAAAATTTGCAAATGGGGCTTTTTGAGAGCGCTGAACCCAAATTTGAGGTTGAAAATGCAAATTTCTGGCCCATGCGCACAGTGTGCACACCCTATTTGTTCTGATGTTTCGCTCTTGACTATCATTGTCTCACCCCCTTGAGTGGAGAGGGGGTCGCCAACTGCCCGTCGACGCAGGCGGTCACCAATCCAAGTACTAACCGTGCTGCTGATCTCTCGAGTACCGGTAAATTGCACCAGATAAGGCCCATTTCTTGCTGTCATTTTTTACATCATTATTGCTATTTATATACCAAAAATATTGATCTTTTTCTTCGCTTTGCCTGTTTCAGAGAAGTGGAGAGGTCGGCATGCGGGGGTGAGGAGGTGGTCGGATGCTATGGGATAGGAGGACGGGTGGTGGGAGGGGCCAGCAGGGGGGGGCCCCGCCCCCCGACGATGATCCGGCCAAGCGACCCTGGCACCAGCCCTCCAAGGCCCTCCTACCGCGGTCTTCAGGGTAAGTACGTTATCAATTTTATCATTTTTTGGGATTCGCGTGTTCGTGTGCTGCTGCTGGGACCCGCTTTCTGTGAACGTGCTCAATTTTCCCCGTGGTGTTCATTGATCCTAACTCAAATCACTGCATACAAGTATGTATGTGACATTCCCATTTTCATATCGATAGTAAAAGTGTAAGACCTCGTAAGTCGGATTCTGGAGATTTTCTGATTTTCAGTGGAACAGGTAGTTTTTTAGGACTTGATCCTTCAGGCAAAGCCGTTTTTCCCGCCGTTGTCCCATCTCTTCTCTATGGCCGTGTGTAGAAACTTGTAAGTCGAAACCTGCCAGGGGTGTAGCAAGACCTTGTAAGTAGGGATGGGCTAAACTGTTGTTTTTTAATAACAGGCTATCCTGTTACTGGTATTTTTTAATAACATGTTACCAGATAATAGCCTGGGGGACAAAAATCGATGAAACCATAAATAATTGCATTTTGTATGAGAAAGTTTTTTTTTGTATCCTGTGAAATTTGAAGTTTTGTACTTACGAGGTCTTACACGTTTACTATTGATATGCGGACCTAAAATGAGAGATTATGAATACCTCATAATGGTAACATTACAGGGAGGATGAAAGCAAGGGGTCGGAAGCGACGGCGACATCAGAGTTTGACAGTGGTGATGTCTTGTGGAAGTTCATTGTGGATACTAAAGTGGTTTTAGAGTATACAACAAAACACAAAGAAGAGATTGTAAGCCAAACTATGTGTACCATGTGTGTACTGGAAGCTTCTGAGCTCCAAAGTTATGCAGCCAGGTTCGACTGTCAGAATCAGAATGGCTGAGTTTTCATGAAGTTTCTTCTTCAAGGGCGGACCTTCTAGGTTCGAATCCATGACTTTCGGCCTGGCCACAGATCACCGGCTAGTTGATGGCTCAACACGATCCAGGGTTTCCTTCCCCCTAACTTTCATCATCTCTGTTGAGTTATATTACTCAGTGATGATAACTATGGATAGGTACATTACCCACGGCCCTACCTTCACCTCCTTCAACGTGAGACCCTCAAAAAGCTACTGCCTCTCAATGCAAGGGACAGCAGCAACCATAAAGGTACGTGCCATTGTCATGTTTTCTGTAGGAAATCGGTGCTGCTGTGGCACTTATGATTTTATGGTTCGTCGATGGAACGATCAGTCCATCCATGTTATTATACCCATTGCAAAAGCGAGACCCAAATCATCGCCCTCTCCCTCTGGCTGACCTTCTAAATGCAACATCCAGCGCTCCAACACTGTCTTTTGAATATTCTATTTCTCCCACTCTGAATATGTGGAGGAATTGAAAAATATTTTGCGAACCGTAAAGGATCCATTAATCATTAGCAACTGTGGCAATAATCCATTATTGCAAATAATGCCGCCACTGCGTCGCGCTACGGTGTGTTGGGCGCATTATCTTCATTTTGTTCTAATGAGGACCCCTTTTTTGGTTTATTATTTTCAATAATGAACCTTTGGAATCGAGCACGAAACGAATTTGTTTAACCCCCTCTCCCCCTCAAAATTTGGTTCCTTTATGTTTAAAGATCCGTCCGTCCGCCGTACGTGTCACTTTCCTTAGTAACGCTTCACGCTGATACATTGTGACATGAATATGTCTTTTTGCACTGAGTAGGTGGTCCAAACGCCACGTCCATTTCACAATGTATACGCGTAAATTATAGACATTGTTAGAAGAAAAACACGGGTTTATCCAAAGGAACACGAGTTCTTCATGAGTTCTTTCATGAAAAAAACAACAATTTTATGCTGACTACTCGGGCATAAAAACAAAGAAACCATGTCACCGCTGGTTACCATATTTGATACTAGTAAACAAACAATTTCTATAAAAATAATACAGACTGTTCGAAGGAAAATTCATGTAAAACCCTCGTAACTAGGGAAATGTAACTCAGTCGGTTTTTCACCTACAAAAATCGTTTTCCACTCGTTTTGAAAGCTCTCGATTTATGCAGAAATGTCATGCTGACTGCTCGGCCATAAAAACAATGAAACCATGTCAAAAATGATAACGCTTTTGACGGGACAAAATTTTGGATTGACCTCAACGAAAAGACATATTCAAGTCAAAATTGTTGTCCTCCAAAATTGAAATTTCCACTCGCATTTTCCTGAACAAATTTGGTTCCGTGTCGGTCCGTCAGTCCGCATTTCCTTGTCATAGCCATATCTTCCAGAGTTTTCATCCGAATTTGTTCAAATTTCCAGGGATTATGCGGGTAGGGCTCCATGAAGGCCCATATTAATTTCATTGTGATTGAATCAAACGTAAGCTCTATGCATGCGCTTACGTAAATTCCGTTCACGATTATGTTGACATTTGTCTGAACTGACAAACATCAATACAATCAAGAGTTTTGAACTCCCATTTTTTTTCAAATTTATGTTGATATTTTGTCTAAACTGACAAACATCAACATGATCAAGAGTTCTTAACTGACAGATTTTTTGGGCAACCATCCTATCAAAATATGAATGAATCGGAAAGTGAAAATCACTTCGTTATTCAGCGTGAAAAACACATTAAAATCTTGTATGGTCCTCGGTAGTTTACTACACCGGCAAAAATCTATTTTTTAATGAAATTTTGCTTAGAATCCGAAGCTCTCATAAAAATGGGGTCTCTGATTTGAAAAAACTAAGTTAATGCGCCAAATGCACCATAGCGCGTCACCGTGGCGCGCAAAAATGTGATGATTGATTTCCTCGCGAAAAATAAGAGGGATCACCGTTTGAAGTTTTTGCCTAACCATCCTAATAACGGAGATAGAAAGGGTGGTCCATTCATTAAGGACCACCCTGTATAAGTATATTAGGAAAACACTCGATTGAAAAGAAAAATATATTTAGAGATGAATGAATAAAAAAACGGGATTAAATTTGTCGATTCACTCAATAGCCCAGGCATATT
>JAEMON010000002.1:7491561-7505468 GCA_030264115.1 Lygus lineolaris | reverse complement strand
TATTGACTGGACTAAATGTCCTATCTCCGCATTTTATGCACTAACGGCTTATTTATCCTAGGAGCACGCACTCTGGAAGTTCTAACTTGGGAGAGGGGCCCGAATCAGCAAAATGGAGATAAGAGTCAATTTTTGACTTTTTTCGACTGAGATACGAAGTTCTAACCAGGCTCAAAAGACGGGCCACGTCGAGATCTACTCGTACATTTAACCATGTGCCTGACTCCAAAGACACCAAAATCGTAGATACGAAGATTTATTTTAGCACGGCAGTATACCGTGGCTGTTTGGTCCAAAATCTAAATTTGGTATATACATATAGGTACATACTGGCAGGGTCCCATTTGGGTGGGATCTAGTTGTTCCTCGAAGCTTGGCGTTAATCTCAGCCATCTCCAAGGGGTAGAAAAGTAGGGGATTAATTTGGAAATCACCCTTGCTCAATAAAAAAGTGTGATTTTTCCAAGTTTTAAGTGGGTATTTTTATTCATCTAGTTATATTACCATAATCCTATTTTGTTCCCTCACTGCCGAGGTTAGGAAATTCTCTGGGTTCGTACGGGTTAAGGTGGGTACACACCAGTACGAGGCAGCGCACGAGGCATTCGGGGGCGAGGCGAGGCAAAACGTTTGCCTCGGACGGTCGATTTTGTGGTTTCGAGACTCCGCACGAGGCAACGCACGATATACCTTCGTTTTTCCATAGAACGCGCCCGCTCGCCGCACGTTCGGCCCCCGATCCATCGGGGATGGATCGGTGCTCGCCGCACAGCGCACGCCTCGGAGGGGGCCGAGGCAGGTTTTCCTCGCCTCGCTTGCCCGTCCACATCTGTACGAATGCCGCGCCTCGGCCTGCCTCGTGCGCTGCCTCGTACTGGTGTGTACGCGGCTTTAGACCTCAGACCGATGGAAGCCGCTGCGCATGATCCGATTTCGCTCAAATTTGGATGGTAGTCGGGGATTGATATTTAGAAATAATTCACTAATTTCAGCTGTAGTCACTGCGCATGCTAAGTTTAGGTACTTCCCTATGACTCCCTGCATCTACCAGGCAGCTGCTGAAGTCGCCCAAAATCTTCTTTCCCGTTCCCTGATTAAATAAGACTTGACTTCAGCAGAATCTTGAGCTGCCAAGTATGTACGTGTACACTGGCATCCCATCTAGACAGGACGAGATGATGAAGTCAAATTGGAATTGCTCAATGTTGGCAGGACTCTTTACGACTACATCTGCCCTATGCCATTTATCTATATCGATCCTACGCCATAAATTACTCTCTTCCCAAAAGCTGTGTTTTGAAGCACAAATAGTCTAGATGTGACTCGGACACTCATTCTTTGGAGGTAGTCTCCATTTTTTCTCTAGAACTCACACGTGTTTGCAACTTCTACCTGAATATGAGCCAAGAATGGCTCGAAACGACGCGTTAATAAACATGGCCAAGAACCTTTGAGATTCTTTCCAACATGGCTGCATTAAAGTGCATCAAAAACTTAATATAGCCGACAAACTGGAGTAGATTTGATGTGTTGAACTACATATCTTTGATGGTCATAATATTATGAACTATTCCATCATTACCACTATTTTGAGAAGATTGAGAGACAAATGCCGAAAATGAGGCTTCTAGATAGGAGAACGTGCGCTGTACCAAATTCACCAGCATCGAAAGGTGAATATGGTACACTTTTAGAATCGTTCCACAAGGATAGTAAGCTGGGATAAATTGAATTTTGAAGGAACAAAACAAGACCAAGAAAGTTGAATTTGGAGCCTTATTACTATATGATTTTTAGTAAAATGTACGAAATCTGTACTCAAGTAACCCACCTCGACGGTACTTTAGGAGAGTCCTAAATCCTGATACCTAGTAGGTAAATTCCATTGAACCTACCTCCTCCTTACTAGAGTTGTTGTCCTGGGCTGTCAATCTCCTCCTGCCTCCTCTCACGGGAGATGTGTGGTGGAGTTCGTCTGGATAGCGAGAGGTCCTGGGTTCGAGTCCTGGCTACCTCCCGATTTTTTCCTTCTTTTCCTGTTTTTTTTTCTCGGTTCACAACTCCAATTATTCTAGTATCTCTACTCCTTACCTACTAACCAGATAAGGAGCGTTTAGGAAACGAAATCACTCATAGGGTTGCTTTGCTTTAGTTTTACGTTCTCTTGCCCTTGGGATTTTCTAAGGGTTAGGGATGTTTGTGATTACGCCCCCTATTCTGATCGTTCATGAGGGAGTGGTGCCGAATGCACGTAGCTTTTCAAAATGCGCTTCCTGGAGCATCTTCTCGATCGTGTCTCGGACCTTCTTCCCTCTCGAAGACGCCCGTTCGCGCGCTTTGAAGAGAGCCTTCGAATTCCCCGCGGGTTGCCAGATGTCTCGGTTTGACCTTTCTTGAGGTCGCACCTGGACAGTTGAAAACCATCTGTCTGTCGAGCTCATAGTGGAGTGTAGGTGTTGGTTGCAGGGGGTGCTTGAGGAGGCCTCAGAAGTCCCCTCCACTCAGCTAACCCTTTCCTGCTCGATCCTCGGCAGTGGGGATCCCTTACATCCCGACCTGGTATCAGTTCCCTAATTAGCGCGAATTCTTACGTATTTGATGATCGCCGGGCGATATTCTAGCGGTGTTCGATCAGAATTTAGACGGCGTTTACAGATTCATAAACAAATCATCACAATGTCTTTTTGTTGTTTTTTCAAAATGTCGTCTACCCTAACTTTTTTTTAGCAACAACAAAAAACCACCAAAATTATTTGACCCAACCTAACAGCCCAAATATTCAAATATTTTCCTAAATGTCATACCACACCTCTTGATTCTTTTAGCGAATTATCGAATGAAGCTATTGCAATGGCTTCAAAATGTTAGTAATGCAAATTTTTGAAAATTGTCTTCATGGAAATTCGTCAGACCATTCTAAAACGATTCCTGATATTTAACACTTTTTCATATATGTGTCACTCCAGACGATGTTAATAAAAAATAAAAATTTAAAATGTCAATAATATCAAAAGGAAGGATGAGTTCGTTGGCCAGAATTTTGGTAGTACCCCAAGGTGTCAAAGTTTGAAAATTTAGAGTCAAAAATCGCTAAAAATCGCGTTTTTAAGGATTTTTGTGTAATTTACCATCTTAAGGCTAAAAGGGACGACAGTTAAGAAACGGACGAAAACCGTTCTAGGGCTTTACCTTAGCAACCAATCAACCAATTCTAAATTCAAGGGAAGATCAGTGCATTTCTCAGTCAATTTGATGTTAGTAACATTACACGTAAATTTTAATAATGTTTTTAGATTCATTTTTACAACTAATATTGACATTATTCATTTAATTTACATTTATTGGCACAACGCCAGATTCCTGGAGATGTGAGAGAACCAAAACCATTTGGATACAGTAATATTATTGAGCCAAATCGACGGGAAGAGAAAAGGCGTCCAAAATGTAGAGCCCGCATAATTATGCAATTTTATAGGAGGGCGTTTTTGCACTTCAAGGTCAATGCACCCTGTGCCACGCGCGCCCCCCCCCCCCCCCCCCCCCCCCCCCCCCTGGTCCTCCGTGATGGGGAGTGGATGGTCTCTATGACAACACGAGGGACTGTGGGTCACTGGGTACAATGTTCATTATATGCCTGTTGTTGGTCACCATTCAGTGTGATCATTTTCTTCCTCCATTGCACGGCATTGAAGAGAGTTATCGATGATTTTTAATGCCACTTCTAACCCAATTTTACTCAAAAGGAAGCCCCTTTTATCAGATTGGTAAAATTTTGCGCAGCTCCAGAGAAAAAGCCCTAACACTTTTGACGCGACTGCAGCGCCATCTCTTATCTCAGAATCGCACTAGGTGACCGTCCTCTTTAGCCTTAAGCATAGGAACTAACGAGTATATTATGATATATTCGGAATCAGCGTAAAATTTCCTCTAAGAATCTCCCACCAAATTGGTTAAATTATTCTTTGAAAATTCGCTCATCAACTCATGCTGCATGAATGGAACTTTTTTAACCGCTGCCGCGACTGTCAGGAAGTGCGATGAGTTCACCTGTTCCTAGTTACCTTGATGTTGAAATTATACTACAACCTTACGAGCACCTTATTTTTATTGGATACAAAAATATAGTCCATGATAATCTATCTACACGTGAAGGTACAGTTTTCTATCAATAACTAACTTACAGCGACAAAATGTGCGGCTGTTGCATCTCAGCTATTGTCCATACTGATCCTTGTATGTCTTTGTTTTGTAGTTAAGTGTGGTTTCTGGTTGGTTTATTAATCCCCAAAAGGCCGCAAAAATCGGAAATTGGACTTTTGTCAGTGAGGATTATGTGAAATTAAGAAGCTTCTGTTATAATTTGTAAATTATTTAGTAATTTGAAATAATTCAAATGGTTGAAGAGAACTCACTGCTGAAAACATAGAAGGGTTGTGTTCCGTTCCGTGAAATGAATCCAACCCTTTTATAAGCCAATTGGAAAAGTTGAAGGCTTGCTGGTGTTTTACAGAGGCGACTAAAGGTAGGAAGCTATGTACTCGTGCAAAAAAACAAACAAATTGTTGCCCTCCAAAATAAAAATTTCCATTTGCTTTTTACGTTTCAGAGCTTTGTGAACAATTTTGGTTCCGTTTTGTTCGCCGGTCTGTCTGTAGTCAATTCCTTGTCCTAGGCAAAACTATATGAAGTTGTCCGAATTTGATGAAATTTTCAGGGAACTGGCGGGCTGCATTTTGGGCATGCGCAAACGCGAATTTCCTGAAACCCCGGTATCTCAGTTCCTAATTAACCTATTCAGCTCAAATTTGGAGGGTATTTTGGGGCTGAATCCAAGATAATTACCTATGAAATTCGTCACGATTGGATAAGTAATAGCTGGACCACTGGTAGCGTGTGCGCATGCAAACGTAAATTTCCTGATACTACGATATCTCAGTTTCTAGTGGACCGATTTCGCTCGAATTTGGGGTGAGTGACTCCAAGAAAATTACGCCACAATTGGATAACTGACGGCTACTGCGTATGCTCAAACTTGAAATTTATTGTCATAGGGATAATTCCCAACCTCTCTCAAAACTGATAACCTCTGTCAAAACATGAGAGGTTTTAGATACTTGGTGTAAATAGATACATTTTCCATAACAGTGCGTATTCATCTAGTTTCTGGTATCTAGACTTCAAGTGAGTAGTACAACTATTTATCAGTCAAGTCGAAACAGACTAATTTGGAGAAAGGGAGTAGTGGAATCGGAGTCATCCCTGATGCACACTCTACAAACTGGGGTTCGTTGATAATCATTTGAAGTTGGTCGCGATCTAGAAGGTTTCCTCGATCCCCGAGCTGAAAGGTTTGAAAAGCTCGGAAGCCAGCCAGCTGTGCCACAGGCTACGGCTATCTATGTGCAAGAGAAGCCCCCCCTGTTCAGAGAACTATTTGTCCCCACCACGACCGCCGCTGCCTCCGGGATGACGGAAGGCGCTGGGGAGAGGAGGTCCGAGAAGGAAGGGTATAGAAGTTGCATTCCAGATCTCAAGATAACGAGCAGAGTGGGGGTCACCCCATCATCAATCTGCATTACTTACAGTCCACGGTCTAGGCAGAGCCAACTTGGCAGCTAACCTCTTTTTTCCCCCTTATGCTATTATAGATTTCACATTCGTTTTAATTCACATCACCCAGCGCCTTATTTATCCCAGACAAGCACTGCAAGTTCCATACTTGCTGAGTACTTTCTCCATTATATGATTTAGTCTACGATCAAATTATCACTCATCCCTTTTTTCAAACGTTTATTAAACATTTATTAAAGAAACAATATTGGTTCATTGAATGATTAAACTACAATGATTCCAAATTATTAGTTTCATTGATTAGAATATTCGGTATGGAATCCGGAAGTTCAAGATTTATGACCTTAGAAACTGTCAGAAAAATCCATACCTAATGGTCCCAAATGAACAACAACAATTTATTACGAGCTACAATCATAGATGGAAGTGCCGGGCAGGGTAAAAATTTTCTGCTTTGAACTCCAAATTCCAAACTTCATTCCAACTTCAAGTCCAAATCCTTGGCCCAAAAAATCCACCAAGGTAAGTCCTGGGGCTCCAGACCTGGGCAATTAGATCTCTGGTATTTGAGGTTCCCAAATTGTCAATAATATAATTATTACTGTTATCAAACGAAAGGATGAGCTCGTATGCCAGAAAGGTTGGCGCATTCCTACTGGTTACATTTGAAATGTTAATGGTCAAATTATTTTAAAATTTCTGAAAATCGTCGTAAATACCTACCATTTTATACATCATTTTCTTAATGAATTCCCCAACAAATCATTTTACTGATATTTTAGAAGTCAAACATCGGTTAAGGTGGCCAACATATGCTAGAAATTGGTTCTTTCACATTTCAATCATCTAGTCATTCCTGTTCTACTGTATTATGTATATTTCAGGCTTATTCACGATCAGGATATGCCTTAGGAACTATTGAATCTGAATGGTTCCATCCATTGGTACAAACCAATTTCAAAAACAAATTCAAATAAAAATTGTCGTTGAATTGAATAAGATGAATTTTAGGCGACAGTCCAAAAATAGGAATAACATTTTTGATGCTTAGCGCTAGATTTATAGACGGTCCTCGAGTTTCAAGGAGACCTTGAGGTGGTCTTTGAGGATTTTTTAAGCCGAATACGAATTCCAAATTTTCGAGGAGACCATCTCAAGGTCTCCTTGAAACTCGAGGACCATTTATAAATCCCGCCCCTTAATCATCAAAACCAGGCGCTTCAGAAATTACATCTCACTCACTGCTTGGGGTTTCCATTGGAAAGGAGTTTCTGGTTCTAATGACTCAATTCTCCCTCTGTTGAGGCCACATTATTTAAAGGGTTACAGGGATTACAACAGTAACGACAAACAATTTGAATGGTTAATACTGAGACATCAGCATTATCAGTGAATAAAGTCCATGGCATTCTCACCTTGGAAGGGCTGTTGAATTAACATTTTTTTATAATGTTATCTTCACTCCTTACCCGAAATTGGGCTGGTGGCTTTTCTCAACGTTTTGGAAAAGTGTATGTAAGTCCGTGTGTCCGTATGTATGTGTATGAACACGATTGCAGCCCCTACGAAAATGAAACGAAAATTCCGATTTCGAGGATTGGTTTGTACATGTCTGAGGATGAGACCCTAAATTTCAGCCTTCCACGTCAACTATAAGGGGGAGAAAATATTCCAAAAAGGTGAAAAACCGTGGTTTTTAGGCTTTTCTGCTCTAGCGATTTTGATGAAATTCACAGGATGTACTCTTCTTACAAGTAGAACTTCGAAAAAGTTCCAATACTCATCTCCACAAAAATAGATTAAGGGACGAAATCGGCGTTAAAATCCGAAAATATAGCCATTTTTCAGGTTTTACGGGTGAGGAAAGAAGCGTGAAGCCTCGCACCAGATGTTTGTACTCGGGAAATGTTCGAAGAAATTGGTTGAAGTACGTATCCAAGTAGGCATTGTACTGTAGAGAGAAAAAAATCCTACGTAGAACAAAAGCCCTATCAAATATCAACCATCATCCTGCCAAGTCAACAAAGAAGAGAGATTTTCGAGCCTCGTTGGATGTTTTTAGGTGTGTGAGGCATCTTTTTCTTGTTTACGCGTCCATAATCGGTTTGATAGCTACCCCTCCTATTGTTCTCAACAAGGTGAACTAGGAAGTCAGGGCTGGAGCCGTAATGCACTCCATCCTAATTACCTACCGCTCACGGTATGTTGGAAGATAGTGAGGATCGAAATGAAGCCCGTATGTGGTCTGTAGGAATATAGGACCTATCTACAGGAACTGTATGGCCTATCTGTAGGAACTACCGAGTCAGAACGACCTTCAGTGGAGCCTAATACGCCGGAGGCGGCTTTCAGGGATCTGGCAAAGATAAGACTTGAGGTTAGGGAACATGGAAGTAAGTAGGAAATGAAAGCTAAAGTTCCATTCATGCAGCATGAGTTGATGAGCGAATTTTCAAAGAATAATTTTAACCGATTTTGTGGTTGATTCTTATAGGAAATTTCACGCTGATTCCGAATATACCATATTCGATGTTCCTCCTATGTTTAGGATGGTAATGCACCCAAAAACCTCAAAAAATACGTTTTTTTTTTTTAGCGATTTTTGATTCTAAATTATAAGTGACTAAGAGATTTTTGACTTTCTGATAAGAGGCTGCTCCTGGGATGGTGAGTCCATCCCACCTGATCACCTGATCTGGCCAATTATTACACAACGGGCAGGCCGGGTTGACTATGACGTACCGTCACTACCTTTCTTCCAGCTGGGGGAGGGAGAAATTATGATGTACTTACCATCAGATTTCACGCCCTCTCTACCTTGACATGCTAGACACCAGTATTGAATCCGCTCTTTTATTTCAACATCTCTCCTCAGAAGAGGATTGGGGTGCGGAGCTTTACCAGAAGGGACTCAAGGATCCTCTAGATCTGTAGGTACCCTTTGCTTACAAGTTGGCTTATTAGTTTAATATTAAAATTGTATTTTCTCTTAAACAAAGCCTTTGAGCATTCTTCAAGCCAATGAGCAATATGTTTCACCTCTTTCTTGCGTTTTAAATCCCATCAAAATCAATTTAATTAAATGGATTTTTATCTCCAATATTTTTATGGTTGAAATTCCTAAATATTAGAAATCCCCCGAGTTGGGTAATTTAAATATGCTTGTGTGGTTCCATCGTCGATGGAGGAGTGAAATAACTCCTTGAGGTTTTCCTGATGAAACTCCTGGATTTGAACCTACCTATCAAAAATCTTTTCTTTATTCCTCTTCTTTTCTTTTCTTTTATTTCTTTTCCTTGAGGTTTTCCTGATGAAACTCCTGGATTTGAACCTACCTATCAAAAATCTTTTCTTTATTTTTTCTGCCAATCTTGTTGGAGCATAGTTCTCCACGAGTAGACACTTGTCATTACGATGGGGGTCTTCTTACCTTGAAATTTTCCAGATGCCCTTTTCCTGGATCTGAGCGTCCCTTCTCGTAGACCACCATCCCAGTTTTCAGACTGGGAGTGTGACGGTACGTCCGAGCTCTCAACAGGCAGCGCCTGGGTCGCTCGCGACCCAGTTCCCGCTTTGTTCTTTTTACGGCCTAATCTATGGCTGCTCCTGGGATGGTGAGTCCATTCAAGAGCCCTCACAAGCGCTCTGGGGTGGTTTTTTCCTCAATAATCGAAATTTCCGCTCTCATTTACCGTGTCAGTATTCCGCGAATCCTTGCCGCCAGGTAACTTCCACTGTTTTTATCAGAGTTTGACAGCATTTTCAAGCATTGTGGGTGCCTAAGATGGTCCCGTATAAATGTCAGCCCTGCCGGGTCGATAGCGCCTCTGCGCATGCTCAAAAATAAACACACTAAAATATATCGACACGAACGTGAACTTTTTGTAGAAGTCATAGAGTACGAGGAAGCTATGTGCTATACACACAACAGAGCAGATGTTTTTACTTTCCTCAGCCCACCCAGGCATGAATTTACCACTAGGCCCAACAGGCCCGGGCCTAGGGGCGCACTGCACCAAAGGACGCACTTTCATTTAGAAAAAATCAAAATCACAATTTTTTTTACATACAAAAGGTAATTAATATTTAATATTATAAATTATCAAAGAATTATCTTTAAATAAATGATTAGTTTGCTGTTAACAAGTATTCATTTGAACCCAATGAAACACCACCTTAAAATGGTCCTAATCGACATCTGATCAACTTTCTCCACATTTTGGACAATGGCATGTAAGTCCGTATGTTTTTTAACCGGGTGATAATACGTAGTGATTGTTTCTTGTGATTCCCGATACCACTTTCAGCCATTAATCGTCGTGCTTCTTTTTGTGGGCATTTTCTGGATTTCTCCGTGAATTTTGTGAGCTAACTTTTGGAACAATGGCAATTCCAACTTGACTGAACTCATATCGTGATTGTTGGACTTTAATTACACGTAAATAATGGATCCAATTCAATCCACACTCTAATAATGTTTTATTGTGATTCGCAGGAGCAATCAGTGCGGGCGCTGAAGGTGGCGAATGGGAGGTACGAAGCTGCTTTAGACTTGCTGGCCAAGCAGCAGCAGCAGCAGCAACATGAAGCAATGAACGGGGGCGGTGGACTAGGAACGAAATTATCAAGGAGGGCTTCCTTGGATCGAGAGCTGAACCAGCGATGGGGTTTGTACAACTCAACTAATGTTCTTATTCATTTAAACAAGGTGGTCCTAAAGGTAACGGATGCTGATCACGAAGATGTACAATATATTAAGGGGGCCCGGATTTGAGGAAGGAAAATAGGATAATGATCAAATTAAAGAAATAATAATTTAAAAAGATAATAATAAATCATTTAAAAAAATGAATGCGTAAGTAAGGCCTTCTTGGGGGTCCAATCATCTAAGCATCAACATACCTCAAAATTTTCTACCACCAATCCCTCATTCAGCACTCGGTGTTCAACTGAGCGGTCAAACTTGTATTTTGCTAATCAATCAGCAAAAAATTGGTTGCATGTGCTGGTATGTCCAAAAAATGCACTTTTTTTTTCTTGAAAAATCAATTTTTCAAGAGTCATAATGAATCTGGAGTGTCACCATTCGATTCAGCGTGAAAAATTACGTCGAAAACGATAGCAAACTCTTCCAGCCATGGTCAAATCGTTTACACTCCAACACTCGATTTTCTCGAAAAAAAACCGACGTTTGTTTGCATCCAAACTTGAATTTCTCCCATAATTCCTCAAGTGAAATAATAACTAACCAAACTATTGAAAAGCTAAGATTCTAAAGTTTTTCCTTTAACGTTCACGTAAGTTCACCTATTTTATCGGAAACAGACAGCCGTTTAAAAAGATGGTGATTTTGAAAATTGGTGAACTCTCATTTCATAATCTTGCCCATTGAATCCAATCTGAAAGTTTTTATAATGCACTAGGGAGATAGGAAATTCGAGGCTCTTTTCAACGGTATCCTCAAATTTTATTTATCCTCCTCAATTACTAAATCAACGACGTTAGGTATGGCTATTCTAGTTATTCTCGTACTTAAAACGTGAAAAAATCTCAAAAATAAAAAAATTCGGTTTTTAAGCGGAGTGAAAAGAATGTTAGGAGACTTATTCGATACACCCTGTATGTTATTCACATGCTACCTATTCCTAATTTATTTACTTTGGTACCTAAAATGGTATATTTAAAAAGTTCAACTTATTTATTTAAAAAAAAAAGGAGGGGCTCAATGATCGTGTCCCCCCGGGCCGGGATATCTCTCGATGGCTCTGATTGAGGGTTGTGACGGATGAGGACTACTGCTTTTTAGTAGAGCCCTATCCGTATTTGAATTTATCCTAGGTTTTACTTAAAAATACCTAAAATAAACGCAGATTTTGCTACCGCTCAATTTTATTAAAATTGGGAAAACCATAATACGCTTACTTTGGAGGAAGGATATGAATAGAAAAGAAGTCAAAATGAGGAGAAAGGAAAGATTACAATTGCATGAGAGTTTAGGATAAAAACCTGCCTAATAGTCTGCTCAAATCAATAATATAAATGAAGTATAGAAATAAAAGGAATTACGAGATTGATTTGATGCTGATAAATAACTTTGAAATGTGGTTTGCATGTCAAACATACTTGGAATTCGAAGAGAAGAAGAAGTTGGGAAGGTTTTCCCTGGTTACGGCGTACAGGTTATTGTTTTTGCTACAATTTTGATAGGTAAAATACCAAACTACCAAAACATCACTCACCTCACTCACTTTTTTTTAATTTAAAAAAAAAAAAGTGAATAACTTCCTTGAAAAATTGATTTTTGAGAAATCGATTTTTTTCACCAGATTAACTGGTGTACTCGATATTAAGCTTTCGATTGAGAAACGATTTTCAAAATCGATTGTTGGCGACAGATTTTGCATCCCTAATTCGGAATCATCCCAAAATGTTTTAGTTTATCGGGTTTTTACTCGCCAAAATGACCAATAAATGGTTGGAAATGATTCTTTAAAAATTCCCTGAATAATGTGGCATTTTGATGGTTATTAATTGATTATTGATTGAGTTTCGGTCGGGTTCCAACAGGATCGCCAGCTCTGGATTCGGGGGCAGGGAGTTCCCGCTCGGACTCCCCTCGGGGGCAGCTGCCCCCCGACCACCCTCAGATGTCGAGGCAATACTCGCCGGCGAACGGCGGCACCAGCGAACCTCCGCCTCCACCGCCCCCGCGCTCTTCGTCGACGCCGCCCCCGCCGCCGCTCCCTCTAGGTTATCCTCCGCCTTCCACCACCTCCATGCAGCAGCTGCTTAAGAGGATGTCTCCCGCCCCCGTATCGGCGGTTCCTCCGTCTGCGCGAGGGACGTCCCCCGTCGCTAGGCAACCCATGGTTGTTCAAAACAATCCTCAGGTAAGAGCACCCCCTCATAGGTAGTATTTTATCATCAAGTTTAGGGCGGGATTTGTAGACTAGACGGCCCTCGAGTTTCAAGGAGACTTCGAGATGGTCTCCTCGAAATTTGGAATACGAATTCGGCTTAAGGAACCCTCGAAGACTATCTCAAGGTCTCCTTAAAACTCGAGGATCTTCCCTTAACCTTTTCATCACATTTTGGAAAAAACTCTCACCAAGGCATCTTAGTGAAAAGCATTAGAAAACAATTGGTGTCGGATGGTCCTACAAATTAAATGAATAGCATGTTCATAATCATTATGAATGATCAAAAAGGCGCCAGGAGAATTTTTGTTTCTGTTAACAAGGCATTTGGAAGCTGATGTCATCATACTCGATTGCAGCGCCCCTGGAGCCCACGGCCTGGACTAGGGCAGTTGCAATTCGCGAGTCGAACAGGTCGTGGCGTGTTGTTTCCGTTTATGCGAAAATACCTACTTCGGAGTGGCATTAGATAGTTATGGTCTTATATCTTATAATACGCAGGGTGGAAGCGTATAAGTGACGAAAAATTCTTTCTGTTAGTCTGCATCAGAAATGTAGTAAAATGCCGCCAACCGCATATTTTTATCTCAATCCATACTCGAGTTATGATTTTTAAAGGGGTTTTCAGGAAAACCGTGTTTTCCCCCTTTTAAACTCAAATTTCTCCTTTTTACCTCATTCTCCGAATCAACGTTAAAATTCCTATAAGAATAGTGTGTACTTGGGTTCTTGAAAAGTACTATCCAAAGACCTTCACATCTACTATAACATAGACGATTTTGAAAAAAAAAATAAATTTCTGAAAATCTTTAAAACTTGACTACTCTTCCAAAAAAATCCTGGAAACTGGGAAATCTCATAGAAACTGCTTCATCTTTCTAATGGTATAATCAGTTTCAATAATAGTGGTTTTCTTTGGTATGTTATTCCGGAGCTGGTGCTGAAAAACTCGGTATTAGTGAAGGAAGCGAAGGGGACTGGGTGAAGCGGTTCAATGCTTCAGGAATCGAGGTCGTCATTTTGAGGACATGCTACATTGATATTTACTAGGTAACAATGTATTTTACATGATCACAGAAATGATTTTGTTTAAAAAAATAATTATGACAATTGAGTACGCTTCATCCAGTCCCCTGCGCTTCTAGGAAATCCAACGCGCCTGTGCACTTTACTAGTTTTCATTCGGTTTGTAAACCACATCCAACCACTTTGTGACGGTACGTGGTTTAGAGGCTGCTCCTGGGATGGTGAGTCCATACAAGAGCTGTCACCTGATCTGGTCAATTATTACATAACGGCTAGACTGGGTTGACATAATATGAAGTGCCATCACCTACATTTCTTGCAGCAGGGCGAAAGGGGGAATTATGATGTACCTACCATCATTTTAGCGAATTTTCGAAGAAAATGAAGCTATTG
>JAEMON010000002.1:7473020-7485885 GCA_030264115.1 Lygus lineolaris | reverse complement strand
GCTTGCTCAAACGTGAAATTCCTGAAACTACGGTTCCTAATGAGCCGATTTCGCTCGAATTCGGAGTATAGTTGGGGGCCGCCTCCACGACAAAATTACCTATTCATTTTGTCACGACTGAATCAGTAATAGCTACTGCGCATGCGCAAACTTTGAATGTGTTTTCAAAGCCATAACTTCAGAATTACTCCACCTATTTCGGTGAAATTTTCAGGGATTGTACTGTGGGGGAGAAGGCTTTTGAAACGCATAGGAAAAGGTCAGGGAAAACACTTTTGCGGTCTGGAAAACCTGGAAAAGTCAGGGAATTTTGGGATTCTCGTTACGTAGCAACCCTGCTTAGCTTTCAGGGCTTCAACTTCAAGATCTTTCTTCAATTCTTTCTTCGAATTTTGTAAGATTCAGGTACCTAATTTCATCGTTTTGTTAACAGAGAAAGTATTCCCCCGCTGGTGATAATCGAGCTGAGAGCCCTGGTAGTAACAGCGGAGGTGGACAGCGGACGCCGCCGCTCCCTCCAACTGCGTCGACGAGCGTCAAAGGGAATCCAAACGTCCCTCAAGTGAACGGCGGCAACGCGAATGCTGGAGCGGGGAATCGACCCTTCAAGATAGACCACCAATCACCCATACCTGAAAGGAAACACATGAGCAAGGTAGGATCATAATGTTGCCAAGTAGCGGGAAGAGGGGTGGATCTCATGAGGGAGGAATGTGGTTGGAACGAACTAAATCACTAGCGATGAAGTTGTGGAAACCCATTTCATTAACACATTAGAGAGTTCCTAGTAGATAGGGACTCCGCAATTCAGGATTTCCCTATTCTTAGCGTTAGGGCGAGCAAATCAGATGCTAACCAAAAGTGGGAGGTATGTATTGCATCTTGAAGTGACGCAAGATTCGGAACTGCATCTAGAAGTGACGTGAAATGCTATTGCTGCATCAACTAAGTCCGCCATGGCTGAGATCAGGGCAAAAAAAACCGAAACTGAAGAAGAAGAAGTGTACTGCCATTTTGTCTTTTCTGTAATTCTTGATTTTATGCCACCTTTCGCCCTCGTTCTAGCAACACCTCTTTTCTCTTGTTTTCCCGTTCTAGTTTCCCGTTTTCACTAGTTCGCTTTAATTTTCTATTTCAAAGGTTCAAGGTTCTAGTTCAAAGAGTTGAGTGTCCGTTTTGTCGTTCATGAAACTTCCGAGACGGACACTGATCACAGATGCAACGCGGTTATCGGCACGGCAGGTTATAAGATAGGTCCTCACACGGTAGGACCAGGACCCTATCACGATAGGGTCCCTATCGTTAGGGGAGATAGGGAGTCCGATCCCATTAGGTTCAGTCCCTAACGGAGATCGGGCGTCGCTATATCCGATAGGGACTGATAGGTCAGGGCCTATCGGGGAACTAGGAACTCTCTATTCAGTGTGGCCATCCCACATGTAAGCCAACTTCCATTGCGTTGTTATAGGCCTGTCTAAGGGCCACGCATTGTTTCTATCGACTCTGTTTTCATCTGTGGGGCGGCTGGAGGGTCTCTCCAGTGTAAACATAACCTCAGTTTTAACACTTTCAGTGCGAGAGCCCAAAATTATTTCAACCTTACCACCCTGAACCAAAAAAATGATAAACATGGTCTCACTCTAAAATACGCGTATTTTTTAGTTCACAATTCGGCCTGAGCTCCTGTGTATACGGGGTGACAGCCAGTGTCATACTGTATAGATCGTGAAGAGAAACGGGCTTCCAAGCGACCGGATGTGGAACTACGACTCCCTCCACAATAGGTGTGGGGAGGGAGATGGCCGCTTAAGCGCCCCTCCGCACTGAATGTGTTAAAGTTCACTATAATAAATGTTAGGAGATAATTGGGTCCAAAGTTCACCCTCCAGTTTTCTACGGCCCTCCCCATCAGGTTGGCTGGATGTCTTCCGATCTATGATCCGCACTGAATTTGTAAAAAAGAAACCAAAGTCAATGAAATACGTTGTCTATATTCCATGAAAATATGAGATACATAGTTAAATTGATTTTGGCTGCTGGTCATCATCTGTAACAACAAGAACTTCGTTCTTTGCCTAACCGTCGAAATCGATTTATTCAATCAATCAGGAATTGATCCGTGTTGGACACAAATAAAGTTCAACATTTTTCATGAAAAACGCAAAGAAACCTATGAAAAACCAGGTTTTCATCAGTTTCTTCCAGTTTTCTCTGGATGGAATAGACTTAAAATTACACGTCGTAAAGTATGTAACCATTATTGCATAACATACGCAAATCGGTTAATTTTCGAAATCACAAACGTGAACAATAATAAAAAGGATTATTGAGCTGCGTCGGGGCATCGTTGAGGCCGTTCTCGAGCCGGGCGTCCGCGCACCCTTAACGCGTTTGCATAATCGCATAATTTTTCAAAATACCGCAAAACCACGAATTTTCCCCTTTTTTCGAATGATTGCGTCATAGTGAGTGCATGTCTGAGGAGAATTATATAGCACAATTCGGCTTTCATTGCAGTACATCGCATTTCTCGCATAATGTGCGCATTTTTGGTACCCAAGAGGCGGTAGACCTGCTGAAAATTTGCTCTAAGCGTTATAACGGCTGTTCGTACAGTGATTCATTCTTCAAAATTGCCGAGCGAGAGAGTTCGGCATCTCCAAAGCATCATGGATCTGTGTTAGTTTAGCGTGCGACGTGAACGTGAGGTACTGTAGAGGGGGAGGGGGAGGGGGGGGGGGTCCCGAGCAGTGCAATCGCAAGCTAGTAGGGATGGGTGATAGTGTTGATAGTTCAGCACTATCAATAGGCTGATACTATCGGTTTAAAACTACCGATAGTTTTTCCATAGTGGCTTCCCCTATTCTGTACGTACCTGTCCAATGGAGAATCCTCTCCGAGGTTTTGCATATTTTTGCATTATGAAAGCATTTTAATTGCATTTTGGCCGCATTTCTGCCCATTTGACATCGCATTTCAGCGCCGAACACGCTCGATTTGACATCTGTTCACGAGGGGTACCTATGCACTCTGGTGAGCAAATGTTCAACTTTGAACCAAAGAGTCTCTTATAACAGCCCATTTCTAGCGCATTTCACTCTTGAACCGCATAATTAGGGGGTTTCAAAACGCATTACGTGCGCAATGGGGTTGTAACGCCTACCAGTATCGATGTTACTGTAATGATTAGTATCGGTATATACTATCAATGGCGTATAGATAGACTATCGAAACCCCGACTCGAATAATTTTTGAAAACGTTCACTTCTAATTGATTAGTTTTGAATAGTTGGCTTGATGGATTGGCCCTATTCTACTCAAATTCGAATATTTTAACAAATTAAAAATACACTTATGGGGACCCTATCAACATTGGAAAAGAAGTTTGAATATGAGTTTGATAACAGTGTTGGAGGTTACTCGTCCTCCGCCATGATTCCAGGCTCCACCTTTTAGGAATTACTTGTTTCAACGCTCTCATTGGCTGATGGTGATGTGCCGTCTCTATCTTTCTATGTAAACTGTTCGGATAAATGTGAATACGTACCAATGTTTTTTATTTCCTTTTCAGGAAAAGGAAGACGAGAGGAGAGATTGTAAAGTTAGAAATTATTCTCCTCAGGCTTTCAAGTTTTTCATGGAGCAGCACGTCGAAAATGTGATAAAATCTCATAAACAGCGGATGTTCAGGCGGATACAATTGGAAACGGAAATGTCCAAAATCGGCCTGTCAGAAGAGGCTCAAGCACAGATGCGGAAAATGTTGAGTCAAAAGGTACTTACCATCTATGCTCCACTTGGAGAAAACTTCACGATCTTATGAGAATGGGTAACCTTCCGATCCTGAGGGAAACTTTTCTCCTTACGAGCCCCCCTCACAACAACTACTTTGTCCGGCTCAGGGTAACGTTCCGAAGGTTGTCAAAATTACTCACATTCTAGTCCAGTGTTGTTAACATTTTAGGATTTCGAATCTCTGGTTGTTCGTCCAGTATTATAATACAAGGGATGTGAAAATGGGGGGATGTTCTTTCCACAAACTAAGTACCTTACATGTAAGTAATATTGCTTTTCTTAGTCAGACTGGACGACCAAAAAAGGTGAATTTCAGAAGAACGATTCCAACTAGGGAAATACCAAACATTGCCTGTAGGTAGTAAAAATCATACATAAAAAATTAGAAGAAGAAATAATCTTACCTACACTTAGTACTCTTACCTGTCTATTTACTCATGAAAATACGTTATGGTAGAAAAGGATTAGGTTTATTTACTTGCAGCAATTTTGCCAGCCTCAGGAAATTCAAACAAAGGAAAAAAAGGATACATGAGTTTGTTCTCACAGACAGTCCAGAATCGTTCTATCCAGGCCACGCCCCTTTTAGTGCGTTCAGGCAGCGTCAGAACTCATAGAGGATTGAAGCTGGGTTGCTCGGACAGACAGTCCAGGACTGTCTGGAACTTGTTCTACCAGTTCTAGATTTTTTTCGATAACTGTTGGGACTGTTCGATTTGCGCATGTGCAATATTGATGAAAAACCTCCCTCACTTCCATGCTCCATTTTGCCCCAACGTTTTTGTCTTACCAACGCTTGTAGTTAGTTAGTTCTTTTTTAAACATTTTTTTCGACCATCTTCTTCTCCACGCCAAAATGAGTAGGATGCTCTGCTTCAGGTTATCCGTTCTCCAGCACCCCAAGCGCGTTCAGACAGACACAGTTTTGGACTAGATGAGGATTTTTCTATTCCCTCCCTTTTCAGAACGCAGTTCCATCCGGGAGTGGTTCTGGACTTTTTGTGCGAACAAACCTTCTATCTGTTATATTTAGTAGGGACGTCACGTGAGCCCGTGCCGCCATCTTGACCGCCATGTTTATTTTGGTTTCTGGGACAGCCCACAGAGCCCATTGAGATATTATCTCAATGATCTCATATTCGGTTATGAGTATTTGTTCCCACTAGAGTAATGTTGCCGTGTTACTTCGGACATCCATTCAAGTAATCAGCAACACGCTCTTGAATACCCTCAATACGTCAGGTTAATATTAGGTATCAATATCGAGGGTTGCGTGGCAGAAGTGACCAAGTGCGCTGGGCGCCTGAAGTACACGGTTGTGGTCTGTTTTGATAATTACTGGCAGAAATGACCAAGTTAGTGCTTCTCAGGTTCTTCTCAGTTCACTTGGTCATTTTTGCCAGAAAGCATTAGCATTTTGATCATTTTCATTTCTGCCGGGAAAATGCTAATGCTTCCTGGCAGAAATGACCAAGTACTTCCTAAGAAGCACTTGTGCCACGCAACCCTCGATATTGTTTCTCTCAATGGGGTCTGCGCATGAGAAATAAAAATTGAAAAAAACCCATTAATTATGTTATTTGAGTTGTCATGACTAGTAAACACTATTTATCAGGACAAAAAACTCCATGTGGGAGCAGAAATCGTAATGTTGAATTGGAATATTTTGATTTTCGCACTGGGGTGTGACGTACGTACCTCTAGAGGTACGTCAATTAGGGGAAGGGGTACTCTGAAGTTATCTTTGCCTAAAAACCTCGCTTGTTTGGGGTTCTACTCTTCATGAACTCGAAAAATCAGAAGTTTCCCGAGTATTAATAATTCGAGTGTTCAACTTGCGTAGAATATTCCATTGTGGCGTACCTACGCACCTCCTGTTAATGAAAGACAATTATATTGGGTCTACCTATCGTTTAAATAATTATCTTCATTGTTTTCACTTTTGCCGTCTTATTTCAGGAGTCCAATTATATTCGGCTTAAACGAGCGAAAATGGACAAATCCATGTTCGTCCGTATCAAGCACATCGGGGTCGGCGCCTTTGGGGAAGTGTCTCTAGTTCGCAAAATCGACACGAATCACTTGTACGCAATGAAAACTCTGCGCAAGGCGGACGTCCTCAAGAGGAATCAGGTTGCCCACGTCAAGGCCGAACGAGACATCCTGGCAGAAGCTGACAACGAATGGGTCGTCAAACTTTACTACTCCTTCCAAGTAAGCAATGCCTACAAATTACATTAAGCTGAGTACGCGCTAGTAAAGAACTGTTGTAAGTTGTAACGTGCTAGTGATGTAAAACTATCGATGGTACTTATCGATAGTTGTTGATTATCGAAACTATTGATAGCTTTACCGCGCAATTAAAACTCTACTTTTTTCCAAAATCCTTTACTGTAAATTCCCCGATATCACATAAATGTCGATAGTCCGATAGTATCAATAGTTTTCGGGCTGATAATATCGGTAACATGAACTATTGATGGTTTAACATCTCAAAACGTCATCTCGTGTTGTTGCAAATCAGAGGCTGGTTAAGGGGCTAAGGAACCGGTGTAATTGGTTTTTCCCATTGTTCTCAGCAAATTGTTGACCAATTTTGATGCGGTTTGCGTCATTCTTCTTGTTATTCAATTCTCGAGGGTGATCAGATACATATGTGCAATTTTAATTTTGTAATTTTGGATTTTTCACGTCCTCTTATAACATTCAAATTGGTATAAAGGCACCTCATCCTCCTAGAGAATGGTTAGATAGGAAAAATGCTGCCAACCGCATCAAAATCCGTAAAAATTGGCTGAGAAAAATGAGAAAACTGTGCAACGCTTAAATGGTTAGTGGAGGGAGGAAGAGGGGTCGTTATCCGTTTTTTAAACTTAGTGGTCCTAAGCAGTAATAATTTTACAGTAAGAGTTCATATAACCTCCTCAATAGCCGAGATTTAGGCATTTTTGAGGAAATTTTGGTCTGGTTGGTCAACATGAGAGGCTTCTGTGCCGAGACATCGTCGAATCTTCCCTGTTTTCCACTACGCTTGACATGCACTAGTGGTAAATATCCCATTTCAACAACTAGTAAGAAGAATTTTACTGAATTCGTGGAGCGTAGTCTCCCATTCTTAGTTTGACCTGGAGTGAATCTCTCCGCCGCAGCCTGGGCTAAAAAACCTCTTCAAGAACAACTGTTTCGCTTTGTGTGATGAGGGCAGAAGGGATGATATTGTCTTAAGAGATTGAAATTTTCAGGGGATTCTTTTATAGCGCTATCCTATCCCTCCATGGGCGGAGTCGAGCCCAAATGACACTTGCGTCCACTCGAGGAAACGTCTTCTTTACTTATTCTCTCACCTTATTCCTCTTCAGCAGCCAGAATGATTCACAGAATGATTTCCCTACCTTTCCAATTTCTTATTTCTGTATTATTTCATCTTTTGCAGGACAAGGATAACCTGTACTTTGTGATGGATTATATTCCTGGTGGAGATTTGATGTCACTTCTTATAAAACTAGGAATCTTCGAGGAGCCATTGGCCAGGTAAAATTCCTTCATTCCCAATTCTCTTCAGTCTTTGATTCAGGTTCTGTTGAGTGAATACTGAACAACTCACTTTAATATTGTGTAAGTCAGACGCAAAGTAAGCATCACACTTGTTACGGAGACATATAAAAAACATAGTTTTGATCACTGGAGGCTGTTCTGATACCTATTATGTCAGGCAGAGCATCAAAATTTGAGTTCTTGTCTGTCTTTCTCATTGTAACAATAGTTTAATTTTGTGAAAGTCATGTTCTCTATACCTAGCTCATCAGCTGTTACACATCTCCAATTCTCTTGTTTTAAGAAGACTAATTTGCTGGCATTGGGTCTAAGTTTCAATGTGACCTGCGACATTCAACTTTTGTTAATCAAGATACACCATTGCGAAGTTGAAAACCAGTCTAGTTTAAAAATCACATTTGTTGAGGGAAAAACGTAGAGTTCGAACCATGCAAATATGGAACGCACAACGATTGTTTCGTGTGTAATTGAATATGCAGCCAACCAATACCACAAATAAAACAATGCCTCGCCTTGATGGCGAGTTTGAAATTCAACGAAGGTTGCAGAGTGGCCAATATATTCGAGCAGGAAACTTTTTATAAATTCGGCAGATGCAAAGCACTTTCCCTCTACTTGCTTCCAATGATTCATATTCCTCTATTAAAACTTACCTTTATACCTGTACTCACGATCCCAATGTGTTTTGTTGGCACTAGACGAAGGATCGGAGGCTGAGGTAAGCACCAATTTGCACCAAACCCGTAGCGCCCT
This sequence comes from Lygus lineolaris, assembly GCA_030264115.1. NCBI lineage: Eukaryota > Metazoa > Arthropoda > Insecta > Hemiptera > Miridae > Lygus > Lygus lineolaris. The sequence goes on along the minus strand of JAEMON010000002.1, from coordinate 7,477,782 downwards.
GTTGACTGCATGTTTGAACCTGAATCCCCACCCTAGCATTTTTGATTCAACGTATTACTCCCCAATGTTTGTTTCAGGTTTTACATTGCGGAGTTGACCTGTGCTGTGGAGTCGGTTCACCGGATGGGGTTCATTCACAGGGATATCAAGCCAGATAACATTCTCATAGATCGCGATGGCCACATCAAACTGACCGATTTCGGGCTGTGCACTGGCTTTAGGTGGACACATAACTCGAAATATTACCAGCGGAATGGTGAGTAGCTGAAGTGTCCCTAATTTATTCAGTTTCAGAGTGGCTTTGTTGCCATGTTGGCTCTTACGTGCAGACCTTGGAAGTATCAATGGGAAATGCGCTGTCTGTAAAGAAATTCTTTCTATATTTCCTTGGAATTAGTCGTTGAATAGAGCCCAGAACTCGTTGATAGGTTTCTTCTTCTTGCTTGGCTCTACAGCCCGGGGTGGGCCTTGACCAACTTCAAGACATCCTTCCACTTTACTCTATCTTCAGCTGCAGTCTTCCTCCACATTGTCCGACCATCTCTGCTTGGGCCATCCTTTTCCTCTACCTCTGGCTCCAATGGGCTTCGATGTGAATAGCTTCTTTGGATCATCCTCCACAAGTCTAAGAACGTGCCCTGCCCACCTCAGGCGCCCCAGCTTTGCAAACTTAACTACGTCAGTTTCGTATTTTTCCTGCGTCTCCAACAACCTTGATCGCAAATAGGACCCAGGATTCTTTGCAGTATTTTCCTCTCAAACGCTCTTAACTTATTTTCCGACAGATTCGTCATTACCCAAGTTTCTGATCCATAAACAAGAACTGGTTGGATTAGATTCTTGTATATGGTAAGCTTGGATTTCCTTGAGAGCGTTTGAGATTTGAGGAGCCAAGTAAGCCCAAAATAACATCGGTTGGCAGATATCAGCCTCTTATCGATCTCAATTGCAGAATCATTGGTCATATCCACGGTAGAGCCAAGGTAGGTGAACGATTCCACCCGTTCAAAGGTTGGGCCAGCGAGAAATATCGATGCGGCAAGCCTCGTGCCAAGTTTCTGCCCGGATACCATATATTTGGTCTTATCCATATTCATTTGTAGGCCCTTCTCCGCAGCTGCCAACGAAAGGGATTCAAAGGCTTCTTCTAAGCTCCTGACAGTTCTTGCCATAAGGTTGATATCGTCTGCATATGCAAGTAGCTGTGTGGATTTATAGAATGTAGTTCCTCTTGTATTGAGATTGGCTTGTCTCACCACCTTCTCCAGAGCCATGTTGAACTACAGACAAGCAAGTGCGTCCCCCTGTCGCAGTCTGCCATAGGTTTCAAACTGCTCCGAGAGTTTACCCTGAATCTGCACCCGACAGATAGTGCGCCTTATGGTCAGTTCGACCATACGGCACAACTCTTCAGGGATTTTGAACTCCCCGAGGGCAGCATACAGTCCTTGTCTGTTTATACTGCCGTATGCAGCTCTAAAGTCTATGAAAAGGTGATGTACTGTCATTTGGAATTCCAAGCTCTTTTCTATCACTTGTTTTAGGGCGAAAATCTGGTGCACAGTGGATTTCCCAGGCATAAATAGGTATAGTTGCCAGTTGGTAGTCACACTCTATGAAGGAGGTAGGTACATAGGTTGTGACCTAGTGTTGCTGGCGTTATCTATAGGTAGCCTCACCCCCACATATCAGCTGCTCTGTGACTCGATGAGCAGTAGATGGATGATAAATTCCGTTCACTACCTATCCCTATACATAAATTGTATTTTTCATTATTTTCAATGAGAAACACTATGGAATTGAGCTTGTTAAAACATGTGCAACCCTTTCTCTCCTCAAATTTCATCTTTTAGCTTTACTTTTCATGCTAGTAAATCCTGAAATGAGTGAATCATCCTGAATGAATTACTTAAATATACTCTATTCCCGGGGCACAGTAACAAAATAATGTTTTGTTGTATAGAAACTTATTTTTAGGTTTGGGTTTGATTCTGAAGGAACTCCAGTTTCGGGATAAACGCGATTGTTTTGAACTGCTGCTGTTTTCGTAACTGATACAAATCGGCCGGTTGAAACTTCACAACTCTGGACGAATTTGAACCATAATAATTATTGATTTATTATTTATTTATTGATTTAAAATCATGATAACCTTGCTTTATCTTATCAGGAGAACACGGACGGCAAGATTCTATGGAGCCAAATGAGGACTGGGTGAATGCGGAGTGCAGGTGCTATCAGACCACTCAACCTCTGAAACCCCTGGAAAGGAGGAGGCATCGAGAACACCAGCGTTGCCAAGCTCATTCCCTCGTAGGGACTCCCAATTACATTGCTCCGGAAGTGAGTTTTTGACATTTATTTATTGATTATGATTGTTTGATAGTATCAGCAGCATACAAAAAATATTACGTGAAAAGTTATGTTATTAGGTTACATTATTCATCTAAGGAAAAAAAAAGGTTTATCAATGGCTATTGTTCCATACTTCGCCAATGCCCACCAGTCACCTCCATACAGCTATAAGTCCAATAAGATCCAGGTTACCTCATCCTAAGTACCTCATGAATACCAGACTAGATGGGAAGTGGAAGGGATCCAGAACTCCCTTGATCCAGAGGTTGCAGCGGATCTCTTATGCGGTTCATCATTGTTCCTCACGTGATTCGGGTTTTAATTATTGTGTTGGATACTTGATTAGATCTGAAGCGATTAGAGGTTTTTGAAATCTGGGCCTGCCTTAATCTTCCCGGCTTCCAGTTCAGGGTGATCTCTGATTTCCAGACAAATTAGGTAAGTAGACGGCAAATTGAAGAAAAACCGAAAAATACTGTCATGGTGTTGTGCAAAGATTTCCCTACTCCAAGGAAACAAACACAGTCTCGGATAAGTTAGAAGGCAAACATGTGTTTCAAACTAGCAAATCATTGGCGCACTGGTGAACCTCTTAGCCAGTATGTGAGCCAGTTACATCTGTGCTTCAGACAGGATCACTGGTTACAGTGTGTGCAGAGGATCAGAAGATCCATTGTGTGGATTCTTCTTTCTTGTTGCTACAACTCGCGAGGGGTCAGGGCTTCCTGTAGTGGAGTCCGCCAGTCATCTCTATTTTTTGCTGCTGCTCTCCAGTTGCGAACGCCCAGGATGGAACGAGCGTTGCCACGAAATCCATCCAGCGCAGTTTCGGCCGCCCCAATCGTTTACTAGAGTGCACCCTCTTGAGGCAATTCCTCTGGGCTCATCCTGGCCACATTGCCAGCCCAACGGAGTCTTCGCACTTTGAAACGTACGACGTCACAGTCCTTATACAGATTCATAACCTCTATGTTGGTCCGTTGTCTCCAGGCAAGATCCTCAGCCTCACATACAGCTCCAAGTTTCCTCCTCAGGACCTTTCTTTCAAAACGACGAAGGTCCTCTTCCAGGGCCCTGGTAAATGTCTATGACTCGAAACCGTAGGTCAAGACAGGCCTCATGAGTGTCTTATACAGGCGAAATTTCGTAGTAAGCGAAAATAGCATTGATCTGCTGAGCCTGAATTCGCCGTTGAACCTTCATGTCATTATCACTGGTAACCATTGAACCCAGGAAGGCAAAATCATCCACTGTCTCGAAGATTCAACTGTTAATTTGTACGTTGCGAGGTAAACTTATTGTATGGATTGTCAGGCGCTAATTAGAGCACTCTCTAATGTTCGGTTGATATGCAATAACAACTGATAGTGCAAAATTATTGACAGTCAAAGCGGAATATACGTATGGCCCGAACCACTAGCGAGCATTTTCGAATGTCCACATTCTCGAGGTTTTAAAAATTAAGCTTGTGGCTCTGGAGATCAATCTGCAGCCCTCTCTGTCATAGCAGTATGCTCTTCATTCAAACGTCATAAAAGCTGGCCAAGGACCAAATCGTCAGCTTGAAGTCAAAGCACAGCTCTCTTCAAGAGCACTTTACAGAGAAGCCACCCAAAAGGAAGATGTCGTGTCACTTCTGCAGAGATTGTTGCGGTCATTTTTCACTAAGGGAGTTCCTGTGCTGAGGGAGCGATAAACGGAACCAACAAATTGTTTTTCGGATGCAGGAGTTGACTGGATTTGTAAAGGCAAAGAGGAGAGCTGAAAAAGATTGGGCTGACTCAGATCATTGGAGTGCGGTGAGGCCTGATGGACTAATGACATGGGGCATGGATCAAGCGAGGATACCAGCAATCTTAAAGCTATTATTTAAAGGTGCGCAGGACGCCTGGCTTGGGAAGCGCCTCAACGATGCCCTGACTCAGCGCAAAATCCTTTTTATTATTTTTCACGTTTGTTATTTTGAAAATTCATCGATTTACGTATGTTATACAATAATAATTACATACTTAAAGATGTGAATCATAATTTACAGTTTGTTCTATCCAGAGAAAGCTGGAAGAAACCTATGAAAAACCAGGTTTTCATCAGTTTCTTCCAGTTTTCTCTGGATGAAATATACTTGAAATTATTATTCACATCGTAAAGTATGTAATTATAATTGTATAACATACGTAAATCGGCGAATTTTCAAAATATCAAACCTGAAAAATGATAAAAAGGAATTTGAGATGCATCCGGGCATCGTTGAGGCGCTTCCCAAGGCGGGTGTCCCGCGCACCCTTAAGGCCCGCCGCAAATTGAACCCAGCACACGCACAGCCCACGCCCAGCCCACTCCAAACCCACGACCTTGGGCTGGGTCGGGTACCGCATATTGAACCCAGCCCCCGGCTATCCCATGCAGT
>JAEMON010000002.1:7412255-7425570 GCA_030264115.1 Lygus lineolaris | reverse complement strand
TTTCTTCCGATTCCACCGAACCAAGTTTGTTGTTTACTTTCATTTTCATTTAAGTATTCATTTATAAACATAAATATCGATACATTATTAGGTAATAACCACATGAGTATAACAGTAATCCTTCGTAATTGGTTCTGGGCCTAAGGTCATAGACCCGTCCAGGCCGCCTCTTCCAGTGTTCTCAATAGGTATAAGTGTCACATACATCATATAGGTAGGTATACTCGTACATGCACGACATTCACATTTCACAAATGAGCGAGTCTACTACACAGTACAAGATTATACTTAATAATAGGTATAAGTGTTACATCACTACTTAATAGGATAGTATAGTCGAAATATGAGCTAGCGGGTGAGCGTCTTCATGTTCAAAACTTGAATTTTTGCCTAATCATGTTCGCATTAGTGTGATTCACCAAGTATTGGTATAGGTTTTTTTTTAAAAGCGAATGTGGGTTTGAAGTTTTGATTGTTATTGGTAAGTACTCGAACACTGATGGCGCTAGCCATGGTAACTGCCTATTAATAGAAATCATTCTTTGGTAAATAGACTGCTAGAAATCTGCTAACATTGCCTCTAGTGGGCCTTGCATTGACTGTTTTCCTGAGGGAATCCCAGGATTTGTGTACATAAATCGCTAGTCTATATATATAGGTCTATATATGTAGGTCATTCTCGGAGAGAGGACGTCAAAATTGGAGTAGAGGTTCACTAATGGGGTGCGCTGGTTCGATTTAGAGGCTATACGTAGTACGGAATTTATAACTATATCTAGAACTATTTCAGAAGCTAGTTCCTGAATTTCATTAAGAATGAATGATACAACTCTCCGATAATACCTAATAATTACAAGAAGGTACCTACTCATTGTCGCCAAGAGATGATTGTGAACCTTGCGGTAGGTGGGTATTTTATGTCAATAGGATCTTTGTAGATGGGCGATCTATACAGACAATAATAAACCGTTGTGTAATAATTTGCAGCGTTTTCCAACTCAAGTTGGAGATCGATCCCCAACACTACCAGCTTAATTATAACGTAGGGTGAAACATAAGGACATCTTGGCATCTTCTATATAGATGTTGAGATCTGAGTTATTTGTTCACATCAATCGAAACACGAATGAGAATTAATCACCAAGCTTTCAAAGAGCAGTTGCATATTTGGCTATTATCTACTCCACTAACAAACTATTCCCAAAATGCGACTACTCTGACTCTTGACGGAGAGTGCGTTGCTACAAGGTTGGAAGGTTGACCAATCAAAACACTTCTCGAGTTCTCAGCCTCAACTTTCAGGGCTCTGTTTGTCATCCTTCCGTAGGTCACTTTTAACTTTGATTCACTTAATGAAGGCCGATAGTAACTTAGTTAACTCTTTGAGGACTCATGACGAAATATTCGTCTAAGCAAAACTAACCCCAAGTACTCCTGATGACAGTTTCGTCCAGCTCTTTTTTCTCATAATTTCGGATGCAGAGCACTCTGTTGTGTCTTCCATGTACTTCTAGTCGCTGCAGAGCTCCTTCGGGTTGTGAATAGAAAAGTAAAGTAAAAAAAAAGAAGTAAAGTAAGCAACCATTTCAGGCTGGATTTTTGTCCGTCTGCCACTCCTGGTCGCGGACGTCATCAGCTGTCCTCCAAAGGGAGGATCAGAATTTGGTCTGATGATTTCGCTCAAGGCTATTCATTGCCTCACCCCCTTGAGTGGAGAGGGGATCACCGATGGCCCGACGTGAAAAATACTGAGATGTGTGGTCCCAGCACCGCAGGCGGTCACCCATCCAAGTACTAACCACGCTGCTGAAAGCATAACTTCGGTGATCTCACGGGAACTGGTTTATTCCACCAGATAAGGCCGACGGCAGGTTGTGAATAACATCAACAGGTGATCGTCCAAATTCGTATTTCTTTGTCAGTTTCGTCCCAGTCAAGTTTACCTACTGTGTTGATTATGTCGAATAGAAAAGTGTTTAGTGAAAATATCGATGGAGATGATAGCCATAATGTGAGGGGAAGTGCATATTCCCCGTCATCAGATGACGACAATGAATCACCGGCACAAGCTGTGATGGTATCACCTCCAAGGTTCCGGTATTAGTTTTTGCATGCCTACGCAAAAACTTAGCAAGCTACCTCATAAATCCCTGAAAAAAAAACTCCGTAGGATTTCTGTGTTGTAAATTGGCAGTACTGCTCATTCCTAATGCCATATTGCTGCTCTGGCCTTCCAACCATCTTGTTTTGTCTTTCAATAACAACAAATGATTTTCTTTTTTAAGCTTTTTTCTTCAAAACTTGGGAAAAATGGAAACATTTCAGCAGATAAGTAGTTTGGCCTTTGTCAGAAGAATGCGCCATCGGAGCTCATTACATGAGTAGTTGCTGATCTATAACTGTAAAAGTGTCAATTGTGTTCATGAATTATGAACAATGAGTAAGTTAGGTCTAAGGTACTACCAAAAAAATATGTACAGGAAATTTCTTGGGTGTGTACTTATTAAGAAGCAATCTAGAGAGGATAACAGGTGTGTATTACCTGATTTGGCAGCGCCTTCAACATCAGGCGAGTTGGATATAACTCTAGCCTCCAACACGAGTTTTGTCCAACACTCAAATATGAGTCAGAAGGAAACATACAAAGGTATAAGAAAAAACGACGTTAACCCTAGAAGGGTACTTCTACTATGTCGATTCGACGTGTGTCCAATTTTATTTTCATGAGGAACGCAGCAGAGGCTTGAGACTCTAGGAGTGCCTCTCCCAGTCATAGTGAACAGAAAAATGGAAGTTTTTGAATTATATTTTTTCATGTTCCATAAATCTTAAAGGTAAAGTCCAAAAATGGAGCTAAGAACGCTGTGGAAAAGTGATTACTTACAACATGAAGATTTTTACCCGTAAGTATTCAATGAGTTGAAAAATTATACTTTTGTTTATTGAGATCCTTGTAATTTGAACTGTTTCTGTTTATAGAGATGAAAACGGAATTTAAGACTATTTTTTAGAGGGGTTTTGTCAAATCGACGGGTGGGTACCTTTAGCCAGTAGTAGAGAGTTTTCGCATGCCACTGACGGGCAACGTGGAACCTCCTCACAGAGCCCTGGAGCGCCAAAGCCGGTGACCTTGAGGAGACGGTAGTAACGGTGGTGAAATGGCTCTTTTAACGTCACCCGTTCGAGACTCCTGGATCATGGTGTCACTTTTCCGTGTACACTGACGGGCCACCTCCTTATCAGCCCCCCCCCCCCCCCCCCCCCCCCCTCCAGGAGGCGGTTAGCATCGTTGTTTGCTCGCTGTAGGGTATCGTCCTGGGCCTCCTTCACTAACATCACCCGTTGGATTGGGAAAACTCTCTAGTAACTCCTGGGTACTCTTCTAGGGTTAAATTAACAAAAAATAAAATAAATATTATTTGATGCTTACCCAGGCATTTGTGAAGATTAATATTCAGGAAACTACACGGATCTGAAAAGAAAAATGAACCATGATAGACCTATGTAATAAAAAATGCATGCAACTATTCACATTATATCACATATTTACATTCCGCGTTTGTAGATAGCAGATGGCAGGTGAGTACAAACGTAAGTATAAGGTTCGATCGCACACACAGTCTGGAATCATTCTATCCAGGTCCCGTCCCTTTTAGTATGTTCGCGCAGTGTCAGAACTGAACCAGGATCGAAACTGGGCTGTTTGGACAGGCAGTCCGGGACTGTTCAGGACTAGTTCTACCCGTTCTGGATTTGTTTGAGAACTGTTGGGATGGTTTGATTTGCAAATGCACTGGGTGTTCTTCCAGGTTAGGTAGTTTACTCTGGTTCAGGTTATTCATTCTGGACCCCGAGCGAGTTTGGACAGAAACAATTCTGTATAGTTTGGGACTGGTTCAGGACTGTCTGTGTAAACAAACCTATAGGTAGGTACATTTTTTAACTTTTCGTTAGCATCGATTCGCATATTTCCAGTTGATAACAAGGAATGTGAGCCTATGCACACCATAATTTTTGCCATAATATAACATGCAAACCTAGAAAATGTGTGTTCAGCTAAGGTCCCCACAGTCCACGAATGTAGGAAGGTTCATTTCATCACCACCTTACTGAACGAATTCGGATACCGTCAGGTGCACTTCTTATTACTTTCCTCACCCTTATAGATCCGGGAACGTGCTATTTCTGCTGATTCACACAGGCATGATGGGTATATAAGAACATCCCACATTATTTCTTCAGTAACGAAAAATGGTAATTGCTACTTAGAAAACGGATTGATGTCTCGATTTGAGGTAGGTAGAGATCTACTAGAATCTTTGACGTGTATCTAGAAGCGTCTTTGGTCCTTGGATAATAAAACGACAAAGCAAGCATGAAACAAGGTAAAAAAACAGCTGCTGACAGAGATGAAACGGGTGACTCTTGGGAAGCACCTGGATTCAGCAAGTTCAGGAAAGTAAAGCTTATAATACGAGGGATTCTGTATGGCAGCTATACCTACCTATAAGTAGTTAAAAGTAAGAAGAGATTCTCCACAGAATAGATAAGAGTTGAAGGCGAAGATTTTCACAGGTCAAGAGAGGTGGCATGCACTGTAAAATGTTGGTGAAACACACTTGAGAAATGAGTACCGATTTCCCCGAAATATTCTTCCATTCGCATGCACACGACAGAAAGAAATCAGATTATACCTAGTTTATCCGATCACGGTCATATTGAACGTGAAATTAAATGCAACTCGCTGACCTAATTGTCACTCGTCCCAGGCACAAGTTGAAGGGAAGGGTGTTGTCAATGCTTCACAGACAGGATACGGCCAACCTATGCCCAAATAAGGGACTTCCAAGATCCATCCTTTCCCCAAACGGAAGGGCTGCGCCCACGAATGACCATCTGGCCCGAAGAATGTAATTATTATGACAAAATAACCAAGGAATCCCCTAACATTTCTCTCGCATCACGACAAAACTTGGAAAATAACAAAAACAAAAACCAGCAATATACAAAAACATAAATTATCAAGACAAAGACAAGTAATAACAAATTTTTAATAACAAAGTACAAGAAGTTGTACTGAACATGGAAGTTGGTGCAATCCAAATGCAAATGCACTCCATGGGATATTCGGATTGGCATGGAGGAAGTTAACAAACTTCGAAGCGAAAGACTTCTGCGTGGAGAACATAAAAATGCAAAAAAAGTAGGAGTGCGTGTGTGCGTTTCTTGTGCTTATGCTTAGATGCATCGTTTCTTGACTTTGCTTACTTACAAATCTGTTGAGTATTTTATTGGATTCCTCGTTTGGTTAGTAATTCTTTTGATTCCCCCAGTCCTACAATAAGTTTTACCATGAACTCGAATCGTGTAAAAAGGAAACCTAATGATTTGTACAATCCTGTGCCCGATGAGGACTTCGACCCGCCTGGTATGTGTACTTGTTGTTGTTGATAGTGATAGTCTGATAGTATCCATACTGTATTATGTATTTTGGAAGGTTTGGGCAAGTTGTCTCCGTTACTCTGTGGTTGTGGGTTTGGGTCCCAATTTTCTTCTGTTCTAAAATATCTGCTCTGGTGCTCTAAAATAATATTTTCTTTCTGCCTACCTACCTCTTGGTTAACGTTTCTTAAGTTTTTTCTAAAGTGTAAGGTACGTGAAAGTTGGTGTAAACGTAACCTGAGATACATCGACGAACGACTCGACGTTTCATTTTTTTTGTTAGCTAATCAGTAATCACCGAAGATAACGTTTTATTTTTATGATACGTTTTAATTTCTCATCGCCATCATTTATGCCCGGTTATTCGAACTATAAGCTCTCGAATTGGACGATCATTCTGAAGTAAAACGATTAAATTTGTGAGCGATTTACTTGACTACCTAAGGCAAGATGACCAAGAGGAATTCAGATGAAATGAAATTCCCAGGTGAGTTAATTACCTACGTATCTTTGCTGCATTTTACAATAACAGTACATAGATGCCAATAACAATTCATAGATGCTCATATGTACTACTAGATATCCTTTAGCTTATACTTACTTGATACCCTCGTGTCTGCCTTATGAACTCTCGTTCAGACGGAGACTAGAGCTGGGTTCACATCGAGGTGCAACGCCATACTCACGTCCGCAACGACGTGAAACCTCAACGCTGTCAGAAACGCTGAACCGAAGCAAGATAACGGAATAGATAAGGACCTGCTTTGCTGCACAGAACCCTATACACAGATCCGCAAAGCTGTAAAGCCGTAAAATAACACGATTTTTGAATCGAGGATACCTACTCTGGTTCAAAACTACTTCAGCCGTAAGCCCATGAAGATGGAGCCAATCAGGTTCAATTACGGTTTTACGGACTCCAGCGCAGTGTTGTGGCTTAATGTGGAACCCAGCTTAACATGTACCACACGGATTGCCTACCGGTATTCAACACATTTCCTACCCTCTGAGCGGCTGACGTTTCAGTGAAATGTCGATTTCGGATACTTCACAAACGATTCTGTTGTTATCAATTCAGGAAACCACAAAAGAAGCGCATCCTAGTGGCGAGTGGGGTACACCAAAAGAGATAAGAGTAGAAAACCCTGTCGTAAAAAACAACTAACTGGTTGAACTGAGACAAAACAGATGGCGTTCGAGTAACCAAAAGTGCCTGCTGGTAGGCACACCGCGTAGTCGTAGAAATTACTGTTTTGGGAGCTGCGTGGAACGTGTTGAAAGATTGAAATGATGCAACCCAATCCCACGTAGGATTTAATCCTTCGTCATGTAGATATGTAAGGACTCAATCCACTAGGCCAACCTACCAGGTATTCAGGTAGGGGAGAGTGGGGCAGTTTCGACCGGTGGGGCACATTCGACCACCACGATATCTCAGCTGCTTTTGAATTTAGGCGCAAAATGAGGGTGCACGTCCCTAGTGGCTGTGGAAAGAAGGTTTGGGGAGGCCAAAAGCGTTAGCTGAAAGCAAACTCCTCTCCCCATTTGTTGTTTGAAGCCCACGAGGGGAAACGTCATCGCAGTAAGCACTTTTTTAAATGCAAAACTTAAAAACCTAGTAACATTTTTGACTTCAAAATGACAATTAATCCACTGACCTTTCACATTAGATTTTTGTTTTTGTCACCTGATCAGTATAGAAGCACATGTTTGTGTAATGTCACTGTGTGGGGTACATTCGACCAGAACTGGTGGGGCACATTCGACCTTTCGTCGACTGGTCAAATCTACACCACCAGTTGTTTTGGTTGAATGTGCCCCACACAGCCATTTCCCCTGCGTTATCTTTTCCTTTTTTGCAGCCTAACTGGGAAGGTCAGAGTCATCCCTGGCAGCAATTTTTACGATATGTTTAACAAAAGTTTTCAAGATACAAACAATCTATGCAAATAAAATAGATATAAAAATTTCGATATTTTTCGTTTTCGCAGATGGTTCTTCATTAAGTATCCAAAGAAGACAGATAGTTCTTAAATTTGATTTATTGTGATTGGACTAACTCCACAGTTGGTTTTTATTACCTACAACATTCTAAAAAACGTTATTTATCGAGTTTTAACTTGTGAAGTCAATTCAAATTTAGTTCCTACAATCATGACTGAAGCAATAATTCCTTTAAAAAAAAGTGATTCAGCTAGTTCTTAAATTTGATTGATTCTGATTGGACTAATGTCCTCAGTCGGTTTTTATTAAAACATTATAAAAAACGTTATTTGTCGAGTTTCTTTCCAGTTCTAGCTACTGAGTGGTTCGTTTTGTGGTTAATTGAACAACTGGTCGAATGTGCCCCATCGGCTGGTCGATGCCCCACCAGTGGGGCACATTTGACCAATTTTTGGAAAATTTTGAAATGTCAAAAAGAGGTTATTCTTTCGCTTTTTTGACAAACTTCAGGTGACGAACAGGTAGCCAGATAGTGCTACTTACAACTTTTACACTAATCACGCGATTTACGTAACAAGCAAGAGCGCAGTGGACGTTGCATTAAAAAATGGTCGAAGGCGCCCCACTCTCCCCTAGCTTCCTCTATGCAGGTACATAAATATTTATACAGTATAAGCAAAGAGTGTTGAATAGAAGATTTTAGGGAACCTTATAAATAATATATACCTAAGTTCTGGTATTCTGTGGTTATACCCCATTCACAGTGGATAATGTCTACCTCCTTATCTACCACGTTTTGTGGATATGTGTTTGTAACATGGACGGTCATTTCTGCTCGTTCCAACAGCAAACTATGTATGCAGGACTCTGGGGGGGGTGTTCTGTTAGATAAGATAAGATAAACAACAAACTGTTGGTAACAACAGTGTTGAGTTCTTAACTTGATGGTCAACGCCGCCATGTTTTGCCCGTGAGGTGTTCTGTAAGGAAGTGTCATCGACAAAGCTTGTGATCTCCTCGGGAGGTGGTGAGCAGATTTGTTGAGATGAGGTTAGGTGGCTGAATCAATCCAAGAAGACTTATTGTCATTTACTGGAGAAAATTTTTTGGATTTGAATTAAGTTATTAGTGTGATACATCAAGTTTTTAGTGATTTGAACCATTAATTATCATGTTTTCTCCCTTCCTCCTTGACATTTACAATCGATACATCGTTTCCAATTGATACAACGAGTAAGAACTCGATAATTTCTCACAACTCTTGTTACAACAGCCTGTCCGTAGTCGTTTTGACTTTCTAACAGTTGTGATGACCCAAAAGTTACAGAACACCCCCCTGAAACCTAAGGCTGAGAACTCGAGAAGCGTTTTGATATGTACTAGTTCTTCAATTTCACTTTCATTTGCACTGTAGGTACCTGTACCTAGATCATTGGTAAGGAATCTTGCTTACCAGCTGTTAAAACTTCAAAATGAAGTTGGTTTGCATTCTTTGTTATCGACTTATAGACTTGTATTTAAAATTTGCCAGTGTTTCACCTTGATCAGGGTCAGAGGATTCCGAACGAGGGGACGATAAACCCAAGAAGTCTGGGGCATTCAGCTCAACGCAGATCTCGTCCAAGAAACCTAAATTGGCCTTCAGTATTGGCAAGAAAACGTCACTTCAAGAACACAAAGAGGTAGGCACCTACGTACTTGATATAAGTCAACATTTGCAATGGCCAATCATTTTTATTTTACTGAATTATTTTTAATGATACTCATTGGGAAAATTGAAAATTTTGAGAAAAAACTTTGTTCTATGACCAAAAATAGAACCGTTTGAATCAGAGGCGTCGTTCTGGTATAAAATAATGCACCCAAGACCCAAGGGAAGAGAAGCAAAAATGTTCACTTGTCTTCTTTACTTCGGTAGAACCAACCAACAACTGGTGCCAACGTAACAGGAGTTCATTTACCTGTCCCTGTCAGTACAATCCCTCGCCATCCCCTCCCTAACTCATCTTGGGAAAGGACTAGAGATATGCCAATACCGAACTTTGTTGGAACTAGATGGAACAGTTCCAAATTACAGATCCAGTTCCGCTTACCGATCTGTGGGAAGGGTGAGTGGGCCCAAACCAGCAAAATGGATCGCTAAAGGATCGAGAACGCTTTGAGGATTGAAAAGACGAACAATGCACCTCGTTCATTGTTCTTCCATAGTTTTGTGTTTGTGTTCCCGATCCTTGAAGCATTCTCAAACCATAGCGATCTTTCGATGGAAGAAGCCTTTGTTCATTCTTCCTCCTTCTTCTTGATCTTTGTGGAAGTAGAGGATGAGTCGTGAGTGGTTGGAGCCATGACGTAGGACAGGGTTGCTACGCTTCTGGAAAACCTGGAAAAGTCAGGGAAAAAGAAAGTGGTCAGGGAAAACCTGGAAAAGTCAAGGAAAATTGAAAATCTTCTGGAATTTTACGCGAAAACGGGCTAAAAGTAGGTATTTATTAGTTTTTGGTGAGACTAATGTTCCGAGTAGGTACCTAGGTAGATACAAGGTTTATAAATTTTAATAAATGCGTTTCAACATTTTTCGTTTTACACTACAGAATTGATCGTCTGCATTTCTGTAATGTATAAGTTACAAGAGTCTGTTTCAGGCATTTATCAATACAAAATCAAATTGCTTCAACACTCCAGACGATGTCTGACCCTAAAATCTACCTAAAAAAAAAAACTAAAGTGTCAGTAATAACTAACTAGAGAAAGGATGAGTTCGTTGTTCAGAATTTTTTGAGTACTCCAAGGGTTCAATTGTGAAAAAGGTTTTTTTTCAGGTTTTTGGTGTACATCACCATCATAAACATAGGAACATAATGGTAATAATATATACGATTTTGTGGATGATTCTTATAGGAATTTGCTCTGATTCCAGGAATGGAACTGCATGAATGGAAGTTTTTACGTTTCAGACCGTTCTGAACAATTTTGGTTAATTGTCGGTCTGTGGAAAAAATTCCTAGTCACAAGCGGGCTAGCCTCATGACGGTCTCCTATTGAGTCCATCGCCGTCGGACCACTAGCAGCACTTACGCATGCGCAAACGTGAAATTCCTGAAACTGCAATGGCTCTATTCCTAATGGGCTGATTTCGCTCATATTTGGAGTATAGTTGCTGACTCCTAGACAATCACCTATTAATTTTGTCATGACTGGAACAGTAATAGCTACTGCGCATGCGCAAACTTTGGATGTGTTTTCACAGCCATAACTCCAGAACTACTTCACCTATTTCGGTGAAATTTTCAAGGATTGTAATGGCTCACTATTTTTTGAGTTAGGGGGCTTTTGAAACGTATAGACGGTGGTCAAGTAAAAATCGCTTCTGCGGTCTGGAACACCTGGAAAAGTCAGGGAATTTTGGGATTCTTTTTCCGTAGCAACCCTGTAGGAATCCATTCCACCCTGCATGGGTGAAACCTGGAGAAGGTGAAGCCATGGAGTTTAGTTGTTTTTGTTCCCTGGCCCTGGACGCCTAGACTCAGTGGCGAGGGCCAGATGCGGCAATGACTAGAGAAAATAGTGACAAAAAATTAAAAACATGATTTTTCCATTTTGGGGGTTTATTTGGAGGCAGTGGAGGTCGAGATGTGAGGCAGGAGAGTCCTAAATGTTGAACGCGCGCTGGATAGAGGCCCCTCTAGTTGCCCCCCAACCCCTTGGCTAGGAAAGGCGAGTTGGCGCATCTGGGCTAGACCCCTCGATAGCGTGAAGGAGGAGTGAGAGGGAGAGGGTTGACTGTACCAAAGTAACTCCTTCTGGATCCGCACCATTCGGCGCATCTTGGTTATAGTTGGTTCCGCTCGGAATGCCTCCTCACCCTCTTGCCCTATCCCCGACCTGCTCCCCAGATGACGATATTTCGACCATGTGCATCGCACTTTTTCCACCTAAAATCACGTGTTTTCACCAACACGTGGTCTGCATATAACCTGAATGAAAGAAGAATTTTATGAAGAAATCATTGGCGCATTTTGGATTTTCAGGGAAAATTGGGTATTGAATTCGTTCTATATTAATTGTAGGCATGCCCACTTGGGTCATAGAAAATTTGATCTTAAAACTTCGAAGAAACACCTACTTGCGATGACTCGGAAAAAAAAGTCACGCCTTGCCCCTGCCTAGACTGTATCAGTACCAGTAAGTTTAGCAACCTGGAACAGTTCCACTGAGAGATAAGGTTCCATATTCCCGATCTGAGAGTATTGGCACACCTCTAGACAGAAAGTCCTACCTAAAGGCCATATCATACGAGCCTTTTTTCCAGCTTTTTTTCGGCTCGAAGTTGAAGAGGAGTTTTTTCCCAAGGTTGAAGAGGGAGGAACCAGCTTTTTTCCAAGGTCCACTTTTCAACACACACAACCCCTCCCCCCATAACTCGGTGCGCATTTTGATGGAGCTTTTTTAGGTCTCGGGTAGATTTAGAACACGTTCTAATCTTCTCTGACACCATTTTGTGTGGGAAAAAAAATTCTCGAAGATAAACCTTGAATGGTTTCAATTCACATCTCCATCGACAACCACATTGTCACCTATTTATTTTCAGGCCCTTGGAAAAAAGCTGATTCGTCCTTCTCAACTTCCAGCCGGAAAAAAAATTTCAAAAAACCTGGAAAAACGCTCGATATGGTCTAAATGAAGAGTTTCTTTCTAATCATGCGAAATATTCCATACCCTCAAGTAACAGAGGAAAAGTTGTTGTTGCCCTTGCACTAATATCTCTTGCTGCAGGAACCTACTTACCTAGAATTATATTTGTATCTTGTAAACTATATTACTTGATATTTCATTCGGAGAAAAAATTGAGTAGTGAATACTTGCTGCCATCAGGCGGGCCATTATTCAATACGTTATTGCAGAATTGTCTCCTTATCTCTTTCTGGAATCCCATTGTTCAAAAGTCTAAAAACATCAGGGAAGACAAATTTACTCCATTCAACGCTATTTAAATCAATAAGATTGAACTAGGTACTAATTATTACTCTTATCAAACAGGAGAAATTGCCCAAGCCGAAAAGCTCCTTGAGGGAAGCATTCAATTCTGATACAGAAGAGGAAGAAGAAATGCCGAAAGAAGCCAGGATGAAGATGAGAAATTTCGGGAGGTAAGTGTGGTTAACCAGATGCAGTGGCGTAGTAATGGGGGGGGGTCTGCCCTGGGTACCAGCTCAGAGGGGGTGCCAAAAAATTAAGAAAAGAAAAAGAAAGAAAAAAGAAGGTAAGAAAAATTAATTTTGCTTCCGAGTCTACCATGGTAGCGGAAGCATGGTTTTCACTTTTGGGAGGTGACACAATTTTTACCTCCAAACTCAAAATTTCAACTCGCTCTTTGCGTTTTAAACCAATTTTGGTTTCCTGCCTGGCTGTCTGTGTGTCCAGGAATCCTTGCAACACGCATAACTTCGACAATTTGTATCCAATTGTGATGCAATTTTCACATTCCATTATAATCATTGTGAATTGATGAATGGGGACTAGTAAACACTGTTTATCAGGATAAAAAACTCCATGTGGGAGCAGAAATCGTAATGTTAAAATGGAATGTTATGAATTTCGCGGGGGTGTGTGACATACGTACCTCCAGAGGTACGTACGTCACCGCCCCCTGCTGTCCCTTTAAAAACCGTTCGTGGATATTATACGTAGTCAGCATGGATGCGCTTCGACCAATCAGCGCGCTCCATTTCCGCGCGCATTTCTTCAAACGTTCACATTTCTCTTCGTCGATAAACAAATAGGGAGAAGACATTTTCATGTCTTTACCTTTTGCTTTTTACCTCACTATAAATCGAATAAAATCGAATAAAATAAAATCCGTCCGTCCGCCATCCGCGGCACTTTCTTCAGTTACCACGGACTAAAATTAATGAAATTTGGTATACCGGCC
>JAEMON010000002.1:7350634-7394270 GCA_030264115.1 Lygus lineolaris | reverse complement strand
ACCTGAGAGCTTTATCCGCCTTGATAGATAGGTAGGATAGGAATGATGATATAGATTTTTTCTGCAAAACTTTTTTTATTTTTTCCGTTTTCAATACAATTCGTTCGATATAGATTTTTTCTGTAGATGTTTTTATTTTTGTTTCCGTTTTCAATACAATTCGTTCGATATAAATTTTTTCTGTAAAACTTTTTTTTTATTTTTGTTTCCAAAGAATTCGACTTTTTAACTTTCAAATTAAACTTTCTTGCAGGAAAATTGGACTTTTAATGTGAATTTAAACTTTATTACTTTTAATCAAGGGCGGCTTTGAGGGATCAAATGAGGTGAAGCTCAGCCGCGCCCCCCCTCCAGGAGGCGATTAGCATCGTTGTTTGCTCGCTCTAGGGTCTTGTCCCGGGCCTCCTTCACTAACGTCACCCGTTGCCCGTTGGCTTGCGAAAACTCTCTAATAGAGAGATTTCGCATGCACTGACGGGCGACGTGGAACCTCCTCACAGAGTCCGGGAGCGCTGGGCCCATGACCTTGAGGAGAAGGTAGTAAAGGGCGAAGGTGAAATGGCTCTTTTAACGTCATCGTTTGAGACTCCCGGATCATGGGTCACTTTAAACGTTTAAACTAATGGCCCACCTCCTTATCAGCCAGGCTAGCCTCCAGCAGCCGCTCTAGGGTATCGTCCCGGGCCTCCTTCACTAACGTCACCTGTTGGCTTGAGAAAACTCTCTATTACAGTAAACCATGAGACATTTTCGATTATTATTATTAGACATTATTTTCGATCTCTCTGATCTTTTCAGCGCTTGCAATTAAATATATAGGTAGGTACCTAACAAGGAAAAGTTCTGAGTGACGGCTTCCTTCATTTCAACTTATTATCACAGTTCTTGTTATCTATGTACCTACTTCCTTTTAAACTAACTTAATTCTTTAAAATAGGTACTGGGTTTAAAATAGGTAGGTCCCTACGTACTATAGGCCTCGTGCACTCGACTGTGATCAGAGCGCTCTGTCGGAATTGGCGGCGCTAGCGGTGGGTAAAGAGCCTGCGGAGTTATCTGAAGACAACCTACTTTTCCCGGTTTATTCGCATTCCTGACTGGAAGGAACTTATTAAATATAACATTTCAAACAGCCGTGCGTGTTCTTTTGTTTTGTTCTTCTCATTTACCCGTTTGTTGCTAAAACTGCTCTGCCGAAGTTTAGCCGAATCTATCTATTTCATAATTCATGATTTATATTATTATCATAAGTTGATAACACTTCTTTTACAAAGAGAATGTATAGAATGAAAGTTTGAATTTTTTGGGATATCTATTATGTATCCATGAACAAGGTAGAATATAGGTTACATAGATGTTTAAACCCAGTTAAGGGTGAGTCGTATTCCTATTTTGAAATATCACTTGAAAATCTGGCTGATAATGAAAATCTCTCTCATTATGAAGGCCTGTTCGGAACTTCATTGCTATTCTTCGCAAAGGTGCCAGGAATGTGCTACGTATCTGAATAAAAAAAAAATCATATTTGAAAACTTTTCTTTTAATAAACCTCTCCAAAACATGGTTAATGCTAATAATACTTTTGTAAAAAATTAAAAATTCAAAATTGAGAAGGAATTCCTGAAAAATGAGGAATACATCGGAATATAATGGCTAGATGCAAGGAAAATAGGAAGACGCAACACAACGAACCATCAAGTGTTGACAATGCGACACCACTCACCGTCGCAATTTTCGTTAATTGTTTTAAATGTTGTTGTTTCAACAACCTTGTTTTATTTCATTCAAAGTACCACTTTGAACGTACTGAACTATTGCCTGGAGAAAGGAAAGAGTGATTGTTGAAACAAATCATTGAAAACCACTCCTTTGGCTGTCCTGAAAAGTAGCGAAAAAAGTCCTTGGTGTTGCTGTTGGACACAGAGTAACGGTACGGAGACAACTTAACTTGCTGTTGGACCCTCGAAATGAAATGATAAGCTTATTTTATGTATTAGTAGGTATATTTATTTTATCTACAATATATTTAGTTAATTAGACGTTTTTATTAGGCCTGTAGGTCACAAAACGGGCTGTCATTCAAAATGGTCGCAGGCTTTTGTGTTCGTAGGAAACCATTACCTCAGAGGTTGTCTCACCTACGAGTCCAAAACATCCTGAGAATTTAGGAGTAGCAACGAGAGAGCTATGAATAACCACTAATTCTACCCTGAATCGTACCTAATTAGGTATTCATTCAAAACGTGACAATCCTAAAAACCTCTTTCCTGTGAAGCATAACTGGTCAATTTTTTCCCTGCAAGAACGTGACTTTTGAGTTGTCACACTTGCAGCCGAAGACCGTTAATAACAGATAGGTACGCAACAATTCAAACCTAGAAGGAACACTTACTTTTTGTTTTAGCAAAACTGTGCTTTTCGAGTTGTAACGGTTGTACCGACAGTCCTCAAAAAGACTGGTGACAAGCGGGAAAGACACAGTTTTGCATGGACAGATGGGCGCTCTGACGTCCAAAGCCATAGCGTAACCAGCGCTGCCTTGTGGTTGCTATTGTACCTAGGAAAATCAAACTACTCGAGATTTGTAGAGTTCAAAATTCTCTATCCAGCAGTCGTGCTAACTCGAAACTCGACTTTTTTGAGTTGTCACACTATTGATCTCAACCAGCAATATGGGCTGCATCCTCTTAAGAAACCTATCCAATACCAATACCTCCCCAGTTCCTCGTCTAAGGACCATGGTACCCTTCCCCACTTGGCCTCCCGTACGTGTGCCCCTCTCCCTCCCTACATCATAATAAGAGCCTCAACCACTATATGGGCTTTTATTCCTCTTAACCTCTCATGTTAATATTCAATTACTTCCTCGTCTAAAGTCGTTGGTGCCTCCCCTCCTATAGTATGGCCACCTCCATAATGTCGGTGATGTGTTCTCTCGTTTGAATTTGTTGTGCTGACCCAAAAAACCAAAACTTAACCCGTTAGGAAGGTACCTATGTACTATAATAAATTGAAAGTTCAAAATTGATGTCTCCATTAAAGGGTGGGTACCATTCATTCAAATCTTTCATTGTGGTGTTCAAAGTTTTGCACGAACAAACCAATTATAATTCTTCTCCGAGCAATCGTAGAGTTCGAGCATCAATCCTTTCAGCATTGTTATTTACTTAATTAAATTCTCAAGTTGGTTCTATAGGTTGTATAGTGACACAATTAAGTTAAAATTTCCGCAAAACATTATTATTTGACCAATTAAAATTAAAGTTTAGGCAAATAAATTTGATCTTTGGGCCAATAACCTCTTAGGCGAACAGGGATATCAACAACAATAATTATTAGTAATCTGTTTATATTCTCACCGTTTATTACATTATATTTTGTTTTTACAATAAACTAACATAACATAATCAACAATATTTCCAATGATATAGTTAATCTGCTAGTTCTATGTTTGGTATAATGATACAGTTTCTATCAATACGTTTATGTAATTATTCCAGTTATGTATACTAATATATTTATATATAAGCTTTGAACAGTTGGTACACTCGATTTTCTTGTTATAATTACATCATAACAAGCGTTGAAATAAAAAATTTTTACAAAACCATTAGGCGTAAAAGTGTACATTGTATAGACTAAAGTTCTAATGAGAACATTAATGCATTTTTATTCAATATTTTCTTTTTTTTACAATATTCCCCACAAGAATTCCTATAGAGGAGAGCGTTTTACATAATATGTGCTTTCTTAATTCATTGTATTAAATATTTCAATTGAAAGTGACTTTGCTGTTCTGTTCTCTTTCTTTATATTTCTTAATGTTTTAGATTTTATTTGCAAATCATGATAATACTTGGCTACTTATCAAGTTAGATTAATTATTATTTGTGTCAAACAATTTTGTTGTTTCCAATCATTCACAAGTGGTTACTAAAATAACATGGGACGTGGATCCAAAGAAATAGCAGAACTTTGACAACTCGGAAAAGAAGCCGGAATCAAGTTACTAAGATTGATCATTCAAGACGACTATTTTCCTACAATTTATTCATAATTTAAATTATTTATCTTGTTTAATGACTAGTATCACCACGAAAACATGTATCAATTCGAATTTTGTATTTCCTTTTGACTAACTTGTCCTATAAAGCAACCAATTCTGATAACAAATTTTAATTGTGGATCATAAAAGAAGAAAGGAATTTGAAGATGAAGGTTTTAAGCAAAATTAATTAAAGTTTAAATTGACTTATGACCCACGTGCTTTCTTTGATACATTTTTTGTGTTTCACAGTTCACTGAAGTTGAAGAAATAAGAGGAACCATAGTTTGAACGTTGATTCGTCTAAATAGTTTTGGTTTATTATTTTTGAAGTCCCTACTTTTTACATTATGAATTTCAACACCGAAAACTATTATAATTTCCCCCTAAATACATGTTTTTTGTGAAGGAAATTATATGAAATACCCTAGGAGAGTGAGGTTAATTTTAGATAGGAATGAGTAGGAATCATCTTGGACGCGGGATCATACGACACTTTTTGAACTGTGAAACGTATTCTAATAATTACGGCCTATCATAGAAAATGGACCGAGCACACAGGAGCAGGGAATGTAATTTGCACGGTGGTCGATGAGGAGTTTTGTTTTGGGAGTTCCGAATAATCTTTGGAATTTGTTTTGTTTCGTTGGGCGGTGAAAAATGGCGCTTCTTCACGTATTATCGTACAAGCAACGGTTAGGTTAGTTGTGTGCTCTGGTCCAGATCCGACGAAACGGTGAATTTTTGAGTTGAGAGGTTTTCGGCCATTTTGGTAGAATAATTTAAAGCGAAAAGGGGCTGGGCGGGATTTTACTTGGGTTTTGAAGTGGCGGCCGGTGCTGGAGCAGCGGCCGGGGCCAATGCCGGCGGTTGGCCCATTCCTGGTTGTCCCATCGGCATCTGGTTGGGCGGGTACATCGGCGGGTACATGGGCTGCTGCTTCTCCTCCGGCATGAATTTAGCTGGGAACAGTCGACCAGACACATTCAGGAAGGAGGAAGTTGAGAGGAAAGTATTTATATTGACGAGATGCCTACAGTAATTGGTAAATATACTATCAAAAACAAGGCGTCGAACAGTGGTCCAAAACCCCCTAAAAACGACCAAAACCCCTTACGATGGGAATAATGGGGCATTTGGGTCTGAAGATGTAACTTTGGTTGCCAGTGTCTTGTTATGGGAAGTGGGGTAAAAACCTAAATAAACAGACGATTTGATGATTTTCAAGTAGGTACCCATCTTTTTCTCGGTGGCTGTCAGTGCTATCTCGTTCAAATTTGTACAGCATGCACAAATAGTCTTTCATAGTTTTCTGATATGATTAAGAAAACTATTTTTTACAAGCGATCCAAAAAGTGGCTTTTTGACCCCGATTCTATTCTATTCATAAAATCGTACCACCTAAACCAATCGTCGTTTCACGAAACTGTCCGACTTATTTGAAGCTCTTTTATTCCTCTATCAGACACAAATTTGGATCACCTTGAGAAAACGATACCCAAAGTTGAAACACAAGTTATTTTTCGGGAAAGCTGTTTTTCTGACGTGTTTACCTCCACGCATCTTTTAGGCCCTGCTCGATACATAGGTACTGACGCAGGATGTGATGTGGAATGAATGAAGAAGAATAACACTGCACTGATGTTAATTATCAACTGATCTTATCTAATTTTTGAATATCCATGCACTTGAGTATCCCTGTATAGGTATATACATTTTGAGTATCTACTTTGGAGTAAAGCGAACAACCCATCCTACGGCGCCGGGTAGTTCTAGAGCCGATTTATAATATTTTGCACTTAGCAGTACCCAAAATTAATTTCCAATACATAATTTTATTCATTACATTGATTAGTTTTTAGAAGCTATTGCAATGGCTTCAAAATTTGAATTATGCAAATTTTTGAACTTTTTATTCATGGAAATCCGTTTCAGACCATTCCAAAACGATTCCTGAAATTTAAAACTTTTTTATATGTATATATATATAATATATATGTGTCTGTCACTCCAGACGATATCTGCCCGTGGGATCATTATAAAAAATCCAAAAAAATTTTTCAATAGCGGTTGAATTTTCCAAAAGTTATCATTTTCTGCTTATATTCTCCCACTTCAAGGGACTGTTTCTATTGTATAGAAATTATTTGTCAAAAGCCAGTATCATGGCTGGATTCTACACAAGCATTCAATGGACAACATCTCGACTTTTGAAGAAGGGGGTTTTGGCCGCTTCTGGACCACTGTGGCGTCGCTAGACTAGACTGTTAGGTAAAATATTACCTCAAAACAAACATACCTACCTACCTACCTACCTACAATGTAGAAGAAACAAAACTATTGACGCGTAACATGGAGCCCCAATGAAAGCATAATATATTGAGCTAATTTGAATGGATTTGCTGAAATTTCGGGAAGGAATGGTGAGTGTTGACAATTAGGCAACTTGGAGGTCCTGGTGTTCATGTGAAGAATTTCGAAGAAGCCGATGGAACGGGCTTCTTACGGGCTACTTAGTGATGACTAAATGATGATTAGTGATGATGATGAATTTATTCGGTTATTAAGTAATATACTTATCATCCCAGATGATTATCATCAGACCTTAGAAATGGGGAAAAACGCAAATGCGCCAAAATATCAATAACGAGGATCAGTTCAAAGGGCAATCATTTGAGTTTTATGGGTGAAAAACAGAAATTAATAATTACTATTCAACTATAAGTACAAAATATTATGAACTGAATATATATGTAGGTTCGTAAAGATAAATAGATTCACCCGTGACTAATCTACTTATGGACACAAGTTGGTTAAAATATTCCAGAGGTAATGTTAGAAATAACATTCGGTAGTTATTCTCTCAGCGTACAGTAATCTGATGACGAGCCGGCTTGAATAAATTATCGTAACGATACTATAATGGACAAAATGATTAACAGAAAGAAGTATGTAGGTACCTACGCTCGAGCAATACCAACTTAGAAGTTAACACTTCACCACTTTCTTCAGTCTTTGAATTGAGTATAAAAATTGAAATTTGTCACGAAAAAATGACAAAATGGACACATTGAAATTGATTATAGAAGGCGTAAATAATAATGAATAACACAATGGCGGTTGGGGGGGAGGGGGGGGGGGGGGGGTGATGCTGATGCAGGCAATCCTCATCCTCTAATATACGTAGGTAACTAGACAAATCTTTAGGAAATACAGAAATACTCAGCCAATTGGAAATGGCACATAGCTTCCTCGCGTCCTAGGAAATTCGAACGAAATCGGATGGAAACTATGGTTATTAGGGCTGTAACCACGAAATTTAGTTAATCCCACGTTAGCGCATACGGAGAGTCTGCCGCTGATTCAATCATGACGAATTCATATGGGACCTCAGGGGACTCTGCCCCCACATTCCCTAAAAATGTGAGCGAAATTGAATCAAAACTAAGTTATGCCTGTTATGTCAAAAATGACAAATGAGAATAAACTCTTCATGCATAAGTCCAGTATTGCATAAGTTCATTTCCTTTAACTCCTTTTTATTGATGTAGCTTCTTGAAGCTAAAAGTTATGACTTATGATTCATCAAAACCAAAATTTGATGAAATTTCAAGGGTTTTGTGAGGTGGCACAACACTTTCTTCAGACGTAAGTAGTTTGGTATTTAGTCAAGGATTTTTTTCTGAATGCAGCGGAATCTATTGCAGGGCTGCCAACCCGTCCAAGCAAAAATCAACCCCCACAATCCCCCCTCGCAAGAATCGGGAAATCTTCCATCAATCACGTTTTAGTTTAATCCAAAAATACATTTTGAATGATATCCTACCCACCAAATTTTTCCAAGAACACATTCCAAAGTCCGAAAGCGCAATATTCCTGGTTAGCTATTCAAAAAGAAGTTTGCAACTTTTGATTATATATTAATTTATTGCGATTTAACTCATAATATAAGGACAGTTTTGAACTTCAGGATGCAATTCATGATATCTTCTAAAAATTAGGAGGAATATTTCAAAAAGTTGCTTTCCAAAATTCCCAGGGTCCTAATTGGGAGGTACTGGATCTCCCAGGGCCTACGATTCACAGAAAATAACTGAAAATCAAATGTTGGCAGTGAAGCTCGAAACTCCCGTAAAAATCAGACCTACCCCCCTTCCCCCCCCCTCTTAAAAACCCCTCGAGTTGGCAGCACTGATCTATTGGTGAAAACGCAAAGCTTATGTACTTTCACTGGATTCTTCTTGAAAAAAAAAAAAAAACATCTGAAAGAACCCTCAATTTATTTTGACCATGAGAATTTTGTGGTGTTGAATACATCGGTGATGATTCGTTCCTTCAAAAAGGGCATCATCAGGGTAAATTAATAATGTTGGTAAAATTCCAAATTAATGCAGTTTTAGAACAGAAACTAGAGGAGCACGAGGAAACAGGAAATTATGAATTTCGTTTTCGAATCATTATGAATGATGCGTATAAAGTCAACAGTGTCATCATCCAGCATTATTGTTTATATTAGCGGGTGTACTTCAAAAATAAATTAGTTGATTCTACGATTCTTTGGTTGCCTGCGTCACCAGTAACCTGCCAGAGCCGCCACTGCGATAAAATGCCCAATTAATAGGGGGAGAGGTGAATTCACCATTTTCATTCAGATCGGCGATCATGGACTGAACGAAAATACATTATTATATTCGTAATTCGATAATCTGGAATTTCAACAGGTATTAATGGAGTAACGACGAAGAAAATGCGATTATCTCGACCAACCTTTGGTTTCCTACCGGATCATTTATAAGCCCAACAAGCTATTAAGCGCCTATGGAATTGTGGAGCACTGATTTGAAATAAAAGTCTAGCTACGCCAAAATTTCAAATAAGGCAAAACAAGTGATGGGAAGCATGCTTACCCCACCTCGAAGTCTTCATCTTGGGCCTTCACCGACGGTGTTCTTGATATGAGGCGCCCACTCATGCATCTGGGCTTCAATATTTTGGAATTTCCCTTCGAGCAATCTCTTTTCCTTCAATCGTCGGTTCGTTTTTCAACTCTAAATTTTGTGTTTCGTCGAATTTTGGTTTCGTAGGGCAGTGGTTTTCCGAGCAAATATGCAATCACATTCTTACCGCGATGCACCTGGTATTTTCGTCGAGAACCGAGTCGATACTGAAGGTTTGTTCCAACTAGAAGCGGTTCACAGCTGAATATTTTACCACTGCAGCACACTCTTATCAACAAAATGTTCACAAGATGCGCGGAAGGTTCTACTCTACTGAAATATTTGACCTGATCCTGAACCGCCACTAGTCGGAACAGACTAAGGATGGGGAACGATTTACTGGTTAAACAAAAAAAAAAATTGATTTTATACGTTAAAAAAAGATTTTTGAACCGCTAAGTACTTGGGTTGCCGATTCTTATCTGAATCGATTCTTCAATAACGACTTTTCGAAAAATCTTTTCTACGTATATGGAGGTGAGGCAATAAGAATTATTTCAGCCTTCCTATCCAGGTCAATAAATTATTAGAGGGAGAAAATATTCAAACAGGTGGAAGAACGTCGTATTTACCACACTTTTTAGCATTCCTCCCAAACTACTATAACTACATTGTATTTTGATGAAATTCGAAGGACTTACTCTTCCATCAAGAAAACAAGTTCCAATACTCCTCTTCAAGTTTCGATTTTGAATCGATTCGGAAAATTGATACATTTTTACCGATTCCCCATGCCTCCTGAACCGCCACTAGTCGGAGCAGACCTCAAAATGTAATCAAATGCCTATCACTTTCTCGTGGTTCCATTGTGAATTTAAGGGGACAAATTGATGTCTCATTCCTGTGCTATTACGTAATGTGTTAACGAAATTTCAAAATACCACTAATTTTACCAAATTTGGGTAATGTTAATGCGATCTGAAAACAAACACCAAATTCCTTTTTCATGTTTACTATACCTTCACTATGTCAAAGTTGAGATGGTGCATTCGCATTGCTTGATTGCTTCAGCTTTAGCTTTAGCCAGTGATGCCAGATTGGGGATTTGGGGGGGTTACTTCTGCAGAAGGTGTTTTGGGGGGATTTCAAGGGGAAGAAGGTTTCAAAAATGAAACTTCGACAGTTTGACGAAACCAAAGGTTAAGTTAGTTGACTAAATTCTAGATTTTTCCTTCTGATTTCCAGTTTCTATCTTACAAAATATGTGCGGCGTTCAATTCAATTTGTACTTGTGCACAAACAATATTGACAAGTACTCTATTGTACCTAGAAAAGCAGGTATGTAAACTATATTCTCATCATTATTACACTCGATTCATTAAAACGTCGGTTAAAAATAGTAAGTTCATTATACTTTGAAATTTACTTGAAACCCTGAAGTCGAAGAGAAATAATCTAAGCGATGCTAATCGAGGAAATTTCTAGAGATGGTATACACTTTTAGAGGGATTTTAAGGGGTTTTTTCTTGAAAGTCATCTGGTATTGGCTTCAGCATTGAAATTGAAGAGACTGAGAGGAGTGAGTGATGAGTAAAGTAGGGTTTTAATATGTAGAATACTTAGTGAATTACCAGTAGGTATTGATGGGATCACATTTCATTTTGAAAGACTGATTATCAACCGTTGTTTAAAACCTTTTCCATTTTCGTTAAAATGAGTCAATTGTAAATCATGCATCTCCCAAGAACTATAATTACCTACCAACATGCTGTTTGGTTGATCTACTCGTAATTATTGTATGTCTCTAGTATGCAGCATGAATCTAGTGATATCCAGCTAATATTTCGTATATTTCTCATTGACAAAAATGATTGTCCATTATGGCAATTCAATAGGTTTAGAAACCAGGTTTAATACTTACCAAGCTCTTCCATTACATATACCAGGTGCATCGATATATTAACAAATAGGTAGCGAATATACAATTTTGATCCCCTCAAGAGTTCTAAGCGACGAGACGGGTCTGCCCTACAGAAGCTAACCATTTGTAAAGGGTTGTTTGTGTTCATGTATGCACGTGGATCTCATTGAACACATAAATACATAATTCAGCCTCTCTCTCCTCGAGGTCATTAGAAATTCAGATGAAGGGCTTCTGATTTGATTTAAATGGATTGAGACGTCTCAACCCTTTCAAGAGAAGTGTGGTTATGGAAGGAGGAGATTGCTTGTCTACTTTATCATTATCATACATCAACACAATCCGGTCACATTTTCTGGTGCTCTACCTAGTACCGCTGGAATCCAAAATAAGTATACACAAAGAATGTTTCTGAGTGCTGTATGTGAGTATTTTACCTCAGAATTCTCAGATATTAAACTTTTGGTTCCTCACTACTAAGACCGTTCCACATAACAGTTCGTGCGGGAATAATAAATTTAGGATTTTCTGGATCAGCCCCTAGACGGTCCCCTGTGAATTTTCTCGCCGTCAGACAAGTGTTATCCTGCGCATGCGTGAACATACAATTCCAAAATACTGAATTCTCACGATCTAATTACCAGATTTCGACTAAAGTTGAAGGATAGTTGGGGGCTGACCTATAAGTGACTCCACATGAATTTTCAAAAGGTATCTCTGCCTATAGTAGGCACTGAATTAGAAAAAAGGTAACTCAAATATACATATACCTGCATCCAAAATTCTTTATATCGCGTTGAACCCTCGGTCTTTTCATTCCAAGTATGCTGGAATCGAGGTTCGACTGTACAACTTTCTTGAACTGAGGTTCGTAGTAGGATATCGACGGCGAGGAGGTCAACCCCTCCTTCAAGACCTCACAGTCGTGCGGGTTATTGCATACACAACCCCGTATAAAAATAAACCTCTGAAACCACTAAAATCGTAATTCTGTCTGTATTTATTTCACATTGATCAGAAAAATGCAATCAAGCGTTTAGTTTCCGTTTCATCCTATTTGGAGACGATTCTCTCCATTTTCTCAATTTTCATCTTCCTCGGCACACTTGAAAGGTGAAAATAATAGTATTGCAGAAACCCCATTTTTAATTGGTTTGATCAACTTTCATGTTTTGGACAAACATCTGAGCGGTTGTTTTTGTATTTACGTTTCTCTCTATAAGCAATGTTTTTTTTTTTATAGTGACACTTTTTAATTTGTGGAACTCCATAATAACTGGTATTGGAAATTAAGAGACTTATAGTTCCAACGTTGTTCAGTTATACAATATATTTCACCTAATTTAGAAGCATCTTCAGGTTACTAATTTCTAAAACATATAAAAACCAACGCCTATGACCCTACTGCCGGACTAGAATCACTCATAGAAGCTTCTACGAGTACTTACAACTAGGAAGATTTCTTAACGTGTTTTCAAAAATGTTTTATTTTCTAGTAATTACCTGATTTTTTTTTTTCAATTAGAAAGATTATTACCTAGTGCACATGAGCAAAAACGTGAATTTCCTTAAACAAGGGTTCCTAATGGACCAAATTCGATCAAAGTTGGAGGTTAGTTGGGTGGCTGGCTCCGATACGATTCCCTATGAATTCCGTTGCAAATGGATCAGTGATAACTACTGCGCAAGCGCAAACTTGAAATTAGTTGTCTAGGTATAATGAATCGATCAATTCCGGTGACATTTTCAGGGATTGCGAGGTTTAGGCCCTAGACGGTAACCTATGATTTTGCTTCTGAGTCTACCAAGGTAGCGGAAGCATTGTTTTCACTTTTGGGAGGTGAAAAATTTTTTACCTCCAAAATCAAATTTCAACTCGCGTTTTACATTTTAGACCTTCCTGAACAATTTGGGTTTCGTGTCTGTCTGTCTGTCCGGGAATCCTTGCAACACGCATAACTTCCACAATTTCCATCCGATTTTGTTTCGAGTTTCATCGAAATCGGATCAGCGATATCTACTGCGCATGCGCAAAACTTTAAATCCTTGCAACACGTATAATTTTAACCCTTTTCATCTGATTTTGATGAAATTTTCAGGGAATACGTGGGTTAGCTCCCATATGGTCCCCTATGAAATTCATTACCATCCGACCAACGGTAGCCTCTGCACATGCGTAAACATGAAATCCTTGAAACATCAATTTCTCACGACCTAATGGTCCGATTTTGCTCAAATTTGGAAGAAAGTTGAGGATCGGAGATTCAATAATGCCCTATGAGTTTCATCAAGATTGGATCAGCGGTACCCAATGCGCATGCGCAAACGTGAATCTCTCATAAATTTGACAATTTTCATCCGATTTCGATGGAATTTCTGGGATTGTGCAGGAAGTAATCCCTTTGATGAGTTAAAAAAAATATATATATGCTATTTATATAATAATGTTATGGATACGAGGAAGCTATGTGCCACACCCAACTTGGCATACGTTTTTTTTTCTCAGTTCCTAATGAGCCGATTTCTATATGCACAAGTTGCATCCGTCAAGGTGCATACATTCTCTTAATATTGAATCCGAGGGATGCTCTGACATTTCGATATCTACACGGGTCTCGCTTATACGGACTTCGAACGTCGAATTAACTTAACCGCCTAATTAACCCGGGTTGAGGATTATTGGTGAGTAAAAGGTCAATACACGAGTTCAAATGGGCGAGCTAATGAGAGCAGTAACCTCAGCGTCGGCCCACGCTGGCGGTTTGAATTCAACGTGCGAGCTTCCATACAAGTCGAAAGATTCCCAAGTGAACTTGAGCCTTATGTTAGGCACGTGTCTTACTAAGTAACTAACATCTATATTACGTACAACGAACTTTAAAGGTCAAAGGCCGTAAGTTCACGGGTGAAGACACATGGGCGGATTTACGGGGACGATGGGGAGTGGGCCCACCCCCAGATTTTGGTGAGGATAATTTTTTTTTAAAGAAATAAAAATGTTTCCTGTTGAAATAATTTTATAAATTTTGTTTTGACAAATATTACTTCCGAGTCTGCAAGGCAGCGGAAGCTTTGTTTTCACTTTCGAAATGAAAAAAACATTTTGTGCTCCAAAATCAAAATTTCCACTCGCAATTTGAGTTTCAGGGCCTCCTGAACAAATTTGGTTTCGTGTCTGTCTGTCCGTCTGTCTGTCCACATTTCCTTGCTACAGCCGTAACTTTACAATTTTGATCCGATTTCAATCAAATTCTCAGGGATTGTGCGGGTTAGCACCATGATGGTCCCCTATGAATTTCATCGCCATCGGACTATGGGTAGTGAACGCATGCGCAAACGCGAATTTTCTGAAACCCCGGTATCTTAGTTCCTAATTGACTTTTTTCGCTCAAATTTGGAGGGTAGTTGATGGCTGACTCTAAGACAATCATCTATCAATTTCGTAACGATTGGATCAGTAATAACTATTCGACCGATTTTGGTGAAATTTTCAGGCATTAAGTGAGTAGACCCCAGAGGGTCCCCTATGAATTTCATCGACATCAGACCACTGTGCGCATGCGTAGTCGTGAGTTTCTTGAAACTACGATTTCTCAGCTCCTAATTGACCGATTTCGTTCAAATTCAATTGTAGTTGGGGGCTACCATTGTCTTCTAATTTCGACACGATTGTATCAGTAATAAGTACTGCGCATGCGTAATTTTGAAATGTGTTGCATGGCCTTATCTCTGGAACTACTCGACTAATGCGGTGAAAGTTTGAGAGATTTTACGGGGTAGCCCCTAGATAGTGCCCTATTGATTCACGGTTTTGCACAGGAGTCCTCTTGTTTTGCGGTTGCTTTTCAGTTCATTGTCAAGAGGGTTCAGTTCGCACAATCATCCAATCCTAGAGATTTTCTTACTTAATGTGCCGGTAAAAATTACCTGAGATTGAACACAAATTTTTTGTCAAAAATGCCGAGACCTGTGCCCCAGTGAAACGTACAAAAGTGAGACATTTTATATTGCTCAAGGTGCAAAAAAATCCGTTTCTACCACTCAGCGTTCTCAGGTTTTACTTAAATATTTTTCGATTTATACGAGTATTACATATTTTCCCAATAATAAAAACATAAAATATATTATGTACATGTTTCAACTGTTCAGTTGAAAAAAGCCCTAGTGATTACACGTAATCTGTAAACCACATGACCTGTATGAATATAGGCTGCCTTTCTAGGCCTAAAAAGGACCAATTAAATGGGGTTTTGGTACCTATTTGAATTTGGCATACAAATATCTCATACCTTCCAGTGAGCTCCCACCCCTAGATATCAAGGCCTAAATCCGCCCATGTGTAGACAGATCACTGGCAAGTGACCTACTCGGTGTTCATCACTAGCTTAGAACACATTGAACCCACTTACATCTGTCCGAAAAACTCAAATTTAGTTCTTCCCGATTATCTCATTAGGTAGGTAGGTACTCTCTTTAGGACGGGACACCATCTGATCAACTTTTTTGGTACCATTTGGACCATTTTTGTTTGTTTGTTATACAATATATTTCACCTACTTTAGAATCATCTTCAGGTTACTAATTTCTAAAACAAACAAAAACCAACGCCTATGACCCTACTGCCGGACTAGAATCACACATCACATTTTACCTAGTAAAATAATAGGGGGCCTTGGTAGGGGGCTAACTCGCACAATCGAAAATTGCAACAAAATCAGGCAGTAATTTCATATAGTTTTGCCTGGGATAAGAAATTGACCGCTGACAGACAGAAACTGAACCGATATTGTTCGGAAAGCTTAGAAACGCAAAAACCAAGTGGAAAATGTTGGAGGACAATATTTGTCTTGACTTCTTGCACGAATAAGACCTTCGGTAGTGCGGAAGAAGATTGTGAATTGCTCTGGTATTAATCGGACTCTTTGTCAGAGACATTGCACCCTCAAGCTCGGTTTGACATGGTTCCAACTGCAAACTTGACCTCGACAGTTTGATGAAGTTGTCCAAAAATGCGCGAGTTAGAAGTGATTGATTCGCTATCGTGTTTCTGACTTATTCCCTCAAGTGATCAGAACATGGCCGTGAATCACTTTCAGTTTTACTAAACTGGTTGTTTTCTGTGATTCACCTCATTTTTTTACATTTTTTTCCCTTCTAAATTTTTTTGCAACTTTTAATTGCAACTTCTAATTTATTTTTCATTAATAGGTAATAATGTTTAGGGGGCCGGATTAGCATTGTGTTTTTAATTCGTGTTGATCTGAGTGAGTGTTTCCCATTTTGATCCTCACGAACTATTGGCTGTATAATTCACCTCAATATTACACCTAATTAATTTTATTGAAGAAGTTAGAGATTCGCAATTGTGTTTCTGGGCGGTTTCTGAACAATGATAGAGACATGATCGTGAATCACATTAAGTTGCTTATACTTCTCTTATACTTCTGTATAAATAAGAGGTTGTATAAATAAGAGAAGGTACAAACGTTTCCGAAACTTGGGTGGTTTACGAGCAGCTCACTCAATCGGATGGGAATCCCTTCCACATCAGATATAACAGGGTGAATGCCCTTTTGCCTGAAGGTGACTAGAACCAACCTGTTTTGTGTTGTATTTCGATTTAAAGCCATCTCTACCAACCACCTGTTAATTCACGTTTTGAAAGCTGACTCCACCGTCTCTCAATGGTCAAGTGCACGAAAAAGTGTTTTTGAATGCAACTACCTGCCATCTGTGATACATATTTTTGGGACTTTTTTCAGGCTGAATCAAGTGCGCGCTCACCCTACTTTGAAAACTGGTGGAATCACGCTCCGATTGCAACTTTGCTTTATTTTCAAGGTAGGATGGTCACGAATCGCAAACTTAACATCACCTTGTAATCACCGTGAAAACAATACTTACCAAAGAGTCATGTTCCCTACTTTCGTA
Organism: Lygus lineolaris; assembly: GCA_030264115.1. Classification (NCBI taxonomy): domain Eukaryota; kingdom Metazoa; phylum Arthropoda; class Insecta; order Hemiptera; family Miridae; genus Lygus; species Lygus lineolaris. The sequence goes on along the minus strand of JAEMON010000002.1, from coordinate 7,377,436 downwards.
TTTGATAGTTTAAAGCATTGTGAAGGCGCACGTTCTGTGGTATCAACAATTCAAGTGATTGATCTTTGATTTACTCATGAAATTTCACTTATGTAATTTGAGTTAAAACTCTAATTCAAGGTTTTGTGGTCCGCCAAACCAGAGTCAAGTCTGCATTTGGAACCTTGTTAAACTAGCCTATAGTCTGCATTTGGAACATTGCCAAACTTTCCTCTAGTTTGCAGTTGGAACCTCGTCAAACTAGGGTAACCTTCACACACCTATATGTATACCTACTACCTCAACTTCCATTTCAACCACACATTTTCTATTGACTCACCTCCAAAGATATGGTGTTATCAATAAAATAAAATCAACCATTCCGGAAAGAAAGTGAGACAGTCTTTTAGTCCACGACTAACCTTCAACCCATAATAATAGTTATTTATTAAAATAAGGTGAAACGAACACGCATTAAAATATTAATAACTAACGATATAATTGTCATTAGCTCTGGTACCTGCTAAAACTACAAATTACGTCTATGAAACCCACGTGCAATAATAGTACAATGGCGGTGAAATATACCAGGAGACAGACCCGTCTCGCAGCCGGGAACCACCCTTGCCACTCCGTTCATTGGATACATTTCTGAAAATTCATGCATTCCCAAAAAGTCCTAAATCACCAAACTGGAATCAAAAGCAACTTGACGCAACCGACAGCATTAGGTAGTGAAGGGGTTAGTAAAATTACCAAGAAGAAGGTTTAGATGGACCGATTCTCAAGAAAACTCGAAATAGAAAAAGATTGGGAAGCATGTTCGAAAGAATATGGCAAAAATGTGGAAGGCGAAGAAGGAATAAGTGAGAAGTAAAATGCATGCTAGCAGTTTAAATCGTTCAAATAAATATAAAACCCGAAGAAGAAGAATAAGAAGAAGAAGAAGAGAGTAGTAGGTAAGATGCCGAGGTGGGAACTGAAGGAAGAAGAAACGGATTGGACTCATGCTTGACAATCACAGAAGTGCGGTAATGAAATAAAAGGGCTTAAGTTTCAAAACGCACAGTATTTTCGAAAGTACAGCTTTCAGCATGTAATAGTGTTCTGGTACATTATGTCAAACATTAAGTTACAATTTTACCATTTTATGTCAAACATTTAATATAAACTCGAAATATACTGGTTATTAATAAAGTGACCGACTGGTTGAAGGATTAATTAATTTGTGACATATTTTTTTAAGGGTTTTTGAGGGTGCTGAATCCGAAAACAGCGAACATTGGGTGGCTCTGATAAGTTTTAAGTTTTACGTTTTTTTTTGTTTTCGTACACTGTTTTACTACGAGACTGTTCAATTTTCGAGGAAGAATGAACCCCCCGAATGGGCTTCTTATAACATAGAACATTCAACACCAAACCCAATAATACCTACCATTATTGTTTACTCCGAATCCGAACCCTCAAATATCGAAATATAACAACTGTCTAAAATAATGATTACGTTTTTGTCTCTGACTGGTCCATTACAGGCTCTAAAAATCCAGGTAAAGGATTCTAAAAATTTTCGTTAAATAAGACCGACTGCGTCTCTCGAAAATCAAAAATAAGTTGGAATTTGTAAAGTCTTTTCAGAGAAATCAATATTGGCAAACTACGGGTTTGATAATACCAGGATAACTCGTGCTCTTCAGAAATATTAAAATCCCAATTTTTCTGCTCAACCATGCCAAAAGCTGCACATTCAAGTATTTAAAATTTCGTTTAAAAATAATTTTGACGCTGAAAGAAGGGTTTTGGACTTGAAAGCCAATCGGTCTTCCACAGTTTAAAACAGTTTTATTGTTCAGAAAAAAAAAAAAAAAAACATTTCATCCATGATAATACTTTAAAATTTGATCAACTTACAACACTGTAAATTTCGTTCAATTTCTGTTAATTAATCGAGTGCAGCACCCACGCATCTAATCCTCGTAGGCCAATTTTTAACGAATGCGGAATACGTTCTTCTTCTTCTAAACATTACTTTGAATAAAATATTACAACCACACTGATTAAGTATGATGCTTACTTTAAGTACAGATTACAGCTTTGCGAATCTCAATGTTCATTAAAAATTCAAGTGATATACAAGCCTCATTCAAATTATAAATGAAACAATTCAAAATTCCTAACAAGCAGTTTATATATCGATGGCTACCACATCTCATTTACTTTTCTATTCTCTGAAAAAGTGAGTTTTTTTTTTAAATATTAGTAGATAATAATCTACAATAATTTATTCTGGCTAGTGTTAAAAGAAACTAAGTTTAACATCTGACACCATTTCAAAGCTCAATTGGAATATTATGTTTGGAATGCCCATGTCTTTATGAAAGCGACACTTCAATCGAGCCGTGAAATTCAGTCCGCATTACAAAACTATGCTACATACGATTTTTTCTTTTTAATTCTATTTTATTATTCATCCTTTCTTAGTATGTATAGTTCAGAAAAAATGCATGCGTCTGAAGAAAAAAATGTCAAATCGCTATTATAATCATAACCGTCTTGCCAAAATAATTGTCAGCTTAAAATTGTGTTATGCACAAAAAGCTTGATTGATGAAATTGAAAATGATAAAATTAGAAGCCACAATGTTAATGGAAACTTGTGTCAAAATAATGAGAAAATGCATTTAAGTAAACTCCATGCCGGAAATGCTCGTTTGTAGTGTATTATAATTTTGGTAAAACGTAGGTATGCAAATAAAAATTAATGTTATTTGTAGAGCATGCTGGTTCATTGTATTGTGATGGTGATATGAGAGGAAAGAGGAAGTTTAGTAGACAATGAGTTTGTTGTTGAACATTAGGCTTCAATTATGCAAGTTCAGTCGGTAAACTAATTGAAAGAAGGTAGATTCTGACTCATATTGAGGTTTAGAATCTCATTGTCTACTTAGAATGGGTCTTGGTCTGGAAACGTGGTGGGAATGTGATGATATTTGGGCGGATCTCATAGAACTGGGCGTTTCGCGAGTTCAGCTGACGCCTAATGATTTTCGATCCCCTGGCATGTTTGAAACTTCATTCTGTAAACGTATGCGATCGTGTTAGGTACCACTAAAAGTTGTTCATTGTTTTTTTAATTATTTACTGAGATTGACAGAGAATCATAATAACACGTGTTCATCAAGTAATAACACGTTACCACTACTCATTACCGTTACTTGTAACACGTTAGGGGGAATGGGACCGGCAAAAGACACGGAAATAAGAACAAGTTTGGGTTAACAACAGCACGTTAGGGGACAAGGACTCGATACTATCACCATAAAATTGACAGGACAGGCATAGCACGAAGATAAAATTCATTTGGATTTTGACATTTCAGCCCATCAGGCAATTAAGCTAGTTTTCCCATAGTCCATAACTCAAGACTGTGGTTTTCACTTGGCCCAGTCCTGGTTTCGACGGATTCAAAAAGCTAAAAAACTCCGTCGCAGTTATAAGAAAAATTACGGTGATTAAACGGTGCTTTAAAAAAATGTTTGTTTTGAGGATTTTACCACGCAACGCTTTCGATAACTGGTGGAATGTCCTTCGTTGTTACGTGCACACCAAAATCTGCAAGAAGACTGCAATTTCAACCCAACACGTGTAGATTTTGGCAAATACGAGCTCTCCCTAACGATTCATTTTCTTAAAATCAACCCCCCTAACGTGTTGCTTTCCAGGTCACATTCCCCCTAACGTGTTGCGTTCCAGGTCACATTCCCCCTAACGAGTTGCTTTCCAGGTCTCATTCCCCCTAACGTGCTGCCTCCCATCAAGTTTGTTCAAGCTTGTTCAGTTAAGTACGTTATATTTTTCAATAGGAATTTGCACTTCATGACGAACATTCAAAGATAAGCCGTTGATTACTATTAATCAACTTAAAGGGTCCTCATCGACCCAAAATGTCATCAAAATACTAAATCCCGGCTATCAAAAAGTTTATAGGAACTCTTACTAATAACCTCATTACAATTTGGACTCCTCCTATTCCTCCCCTTAAGTTTAAAAAACGTTTCTCCGTTAATCGATCAATTTCAAATTTGTTTTCGGGATTCTATCTATTATTCCAAATAACTACCAAATTTTAAATTAATTGAAAAATTCGAAATTCTCGAACTTTGAAATTTGGATAAAGCATTGCCCTTGGGATTTTAAAAAGAAGGCAAATCACGAAAACGGAAATAAAATTGGTAAATTATTTTATGAGAAAAGTTTGAAAAACTGTTCAACACCGGCACCACCTAACATCTTCAGCAGAACCTTGATTTCAATCCCTAATCACGAAATATAAACCAATTTTTGCTGATCACTTTAAAAATAGAGAGCTTGTCGGTTTTTTAACATTGTTATTTTTTGTAATTCAAAATAAGGGAAATATTCAAATTGAAAAATATCAAACAAGGCATCTGTGAAATAGGTAAGCCAAAGAGGCCCTGCTTTGTGAGAACCACCCTTAATTTTGTTGATGTAGTTAACTGTTTGATCCAGTGAATCATGTACCTGTACCTTTTAATGAACTGTCAATGAATCAGCCCTGAAGCTTTTCACCCGGTGGACTCAATCACATTCTTAAAAGAGCATTTAAATAACGGGACAATCTATACGTTTATTTAACGGTGATATGTTCATCGACATGATTTGTCAATGATATAATTACGAAGTAGTAACTAAGGGTCCATCATTTACTGACCTTTATATTTTTTCAAAATTTCAGAATATTTTTTCAAATGATCAGAATAAAGTTTTGTTCGTATATTCTTATATAGCTAGTCACGTTCCATTCACGTACCTACCTATTGTATTTCGTTCAGGGTTGACGATTTTCAAAAATAAAAATACATATGTCTGTGATTTAACCGTAGCAGCCGCGTTGAAAACAACTGTTCCATTCTGAAGAGAGTTTTTAATCAGTAAGTACCTGCAGGTTTGGACGCAAGACAGCAATTAAGTAGGTAAACTCCTGACTAAACCTACCTAACCTATTTGTCACTGATGGTTCGAATAAGTAAATTTGGAATGTAAATAATACCTATGTGAATGTTTTGAATGTGGAATGTGCATTTTTAAATTGGAACACCGACACTTTTTCCAGGTTTTATTTGTTAACTTTTACTTATCGAATCCTAAACCGTGGCATTCTAATCTGGTAGGAATTAATTGGGAGAAAGTGAACTCGCAATGTCAAATTACCTCATTCAAACTCTAAAGGGTTTCCTATACCTGAGTAGCTGAACGTGATTCGCTTCACAATGAAAGCTTTTTTGGATGTCAGAATCACAGACACAAACTTTTGATACAGGTTTAAATTAAACTTTTAAAATAAATATATCTAATTTTTTGCCCAATATATACATAATTTCTAATACATATCGTACATATTTATTTTTGCACATAATAGTTTCAATATATTATAGCGTACTTATATACACTCGTAGCCCACATGACCATAGCTAGATAAACATTTTGACTGTACAGAGAAAAAAACCCATAAAACTACTAACAAGGGGGAAATCTTGGTACGCATTTTATATTGAATGGATAACTTTTTATTGGAAAATCATTTTGAATCTTCTTAGGTTGAAATTAAAAATGTTATTGAATACCTAATTAATCCACCCAAACCTTGAAGATTTTATATTGTCTCAATTCAGTACATGGTCTATGACAGAACATCATAATTCCCTTTTAAACTTTTTCTCCGATTATTCAAATTAATTTGGTTTTTTTAATTAAAACGGTGGAAGACAAAAAACTAATGCTGTCTGAACATCTTGCATATTTTTTCTATTGTAGATGGCTTAAAATTTATAAATGGAACTGTGGTAATTTTTAAAAGCACTTTGTCATAATATTAAGCTTAATTTGTCCAAGAAATAAGGTACCAAGTAGCTGTTCGAATTTGCTTTTTTCCCCAGCTGAACTACAAAATGTAATGAACTCTTCGTGCTCAACAAGATTTTTTAAATAACCTAATACGTTTATAGTCATAGTGCACCTTGATAAACTAGTGAATGGGACTAGGCACATAATACATACTAAATAAACATATGTAGTTAGATATAGTTTTAACGATGTTTTCAAGTTCAAACGCCTCACGGGTATTATGGGTGGTTTTTTCTAACTCTACAATTCCTTTCGTTCAAGACTTCGATCGGGTTTTCAAAACGATTTGCTTTCCAGAACCAGTAAAAAGATGATATGGGTAGGGTGAATAATTAAATAACATCGAATGGGGAAAGAAAAAACATCGAACATGATCACAAACAGTCATTTCAACAGAAAGATCATGAGAGGAAACAATCACAATGATCAGGAACATAAGGAAGAAGGAATTGAGAACGGGAGAGAAGAGGATATGGGAAGCATCTCCGAGTCAAATCCAGGTAGTTAGCGTAAAACAGATTCAGTCCTAGATTATAATTATAATTGAAATTCATTAAGATTCTTGAACATCTTAAATTGTCAGGAGCACTCTTGAATTTTTCAAATGTCAACGGCTTACAGGACCGATTCTTTATTGGTACGACAACCTTGGATTTGACTTGAAAATGCTTCAAATAAAAATGATGATTAAAAACAAATGAACATGAAGAGCCATGCCGTCCGGGCCGCGATGCAACAATCGTGTAGAAGTTAACAATCAACAGAAGAAGAGGGTAGACAAGAAATTTGGTGATTTCCCTTTTTTTGGTTTGTAGTTCTTAGTTAAACTTACCGACTATGACAGCGAGGATGATCAGTCCGATCACCCCCATTATTATCATCATCTGGAAAAATAATAACGAAATCGGATTTAAGTACAAGGTTTTCGTAAAAATTACCTACTTCATGGTTGCCATGTTCATGTCAACCTTCATTGGGTGGGTAGTTAAGGGGGTAAGGGACTGAGCCCTAAATTTCTTCAAAAACGCCTAAATCTCGGCTACTGAAGAGTTTATAGGAACACTTACTATAACATTATTACTGCTTAAGACCAATACGTTTAAAAACCGGACAACCTCCCCTTCCCCCCTCTCCTAACCATTTTAGCGTTTTTTCCATTTTTCTCAGCCCATTTTCAACAGATTTTGGTGCGGTTGGTGGCATTCTTCCTATTTCTTCATTCTCGAGGGGGATGAGGTGCCGTTATGCCAATTGGAATTTTTAAAATGGGTGTGAAATTTTCATAATTACGAAAATAAAATTATACATAGGTCCCCCCTTGGGAATTGAAAAAAAAGAAAAATGCCGCAAACCGCATCAAAATCGGCCAAAAATTGGCTGAGAAAAATGGGAAAAACGAATTACGTCAGGTCCTTGGCCCCTTAAGAAGCGCCTTAATACTCTTAATTTCCTATGGAGAATGACAGACCAAAGTCTTAAGAGTCACTTTTGTCAATAATTAAAAATATATGAAAATTAAAAAAAAAATCAAGTGCCCAATACATGAAATTACGCCAACCAACGACAATTGACCTTGAAAACCATTTCTATACAATTCCTCGGCACAAAGGTAGTCTCTTGAACTGGCCAAAAGAATGTGCATGGGAAAGGTCGACTTTCTGGATACTAGAGTTGATTGAATTATAGCTGGACTGGCTGAAGAACTGTTTTGAATAGGCGACTTTGCGACTAGTTGGGGGCGATCGTCGTTATTTCACCGAGAGGATGAAAGGTCCCGCCTGACTGTTTCGATATCTCCCAGTAGAGATCGCTCCAAAATCCACGATATCTCCCCGTTTGAACGTGTGTGTTCTTCGAGAAAAACCACCAGTTTTTTTTCCAAAAATCAAATTAAAAGTAAAAATTTGGGATATGGGGGGTCATTGGAACGAGATAAGGAGTTGAAAAGTTGATTTTGGAAAATTAAACGGGGAGACTGAAGACATACGAATATAATATTTATGATTCGAGTGAGTGCGAAATTGGCGAGGTTGCACGAAAACAAACGTAAAACAAACATATTTGGCATGGTGAAAGGTCACCTGATGATATGCCTTGCTATTGTAATAACAATCGCTGCAATAAGAGGTTGCACGCATCATTACATACATGCTCATTTTCAATGTCCACACAGTCCACTTTGACATGTTAAGAGCGGGGAGATATCGATGCGATTTTCGACCGTCGGGGAGATATCGATGAAACCTGGAACTGCTGCTAATGAGGCTTGGTACTCCAAGCCTCCAATCAAAAAACAATAAACCCCCAGACAATATTTTTAGTAAAGAAAATTGGCGCCGTAAGGTTAATCAAATTTGACAAGTTTGTTGAATAGCTATGATTGTTTGATGAATATTCAAGCCAGAATCAAGACTATAAACCTTAAAAAAAAAGGCTTTTCAGCGTTTAATAAGAACAGTAAAAACTCAAATTTTAAGCTTTTTCATTTCATCGTGATCTTGGTAAACCCCAAATTTTCCCATGCTGCCTCATCATTTTTGCAATGTACATTTTTGCAATGTCAATTTTTGCTATGTACTTACTGAACGACTAGGACCAGAGCTGAATTTTTTGGCCAAGTTCTTTTGGCATTCTTTGGCCAAGTTTTTAGTCTTCTGACTTGAAATTACGAGGGTAAAATTACTGTTACACCCCTCTAATGCGATGTACTTTTTGGGTACCAATTGATATGACAGTGCGTCGTCGTGACAGTGTGTGGTTTCAATTGTCGCCAAAAACCATAAAGGTATACAATGCCACTTGATTTTGTTTCTCTTGATTGCAAGATTGCAGCTCTGGCGTACAAGAGATGAGGTTGAACTGAACTGTTGAATCCCACTTCCCTCGAAAAACTAATTTTTACCCCGAATACTAATTTTAACTCGTAGGAATTGTAGCGTTTAGATACGAATTCGTGCAAATAGTCTAATTTCTGTATATCAAAAAAAGGTACTCACTTTGAGATTTTGTAGCCAGAACTTTCTCTTTAGTTTGCCAGCTTGTTGTTCAAACTGTGATGCTCCTTGCTGTAATGCATCTATTGAAATCAGGAAAGTTTAAAATTAGAGTTTAAAACGTGATTTGAATACTCGAATAACAAATCTTCGTACAATTTACTATACAGTCACGATAATACTTAAGAATAATGTTGCTATAATATATCATGTAGTTACGTACCTATAGCTATTGAAATTAATTAAACTTGAAGAGGGCAAAAGGGAACGAATTGGTAATTGGTAGAAACATCGGTGGTTCGAATTATTTGGTGTGACAGCGATATCTACCCCGGTTCACTACTTACAGCGGTCCAGTTCTACTATTCTCATTCGGCATTAACGTTTTCGAAAAGTTCGGAGAGAAGTTGCAAGTTGTGAGAATCAAGCAGGAACAAGCTATAAATCTTTCAAGGTCCTGTCCTGGGTAGAGGTGGGTTCGGGCTGTTCCTGACGACTTGAATACTCCTGAAGAATTCACTCCGCCCAAATGAGTGGTTATCTTCACTGTACTGTAAGTTCACTAGTACCAGAGACACGAGATACTATGCAAGCCTCTTCAGGTAGTATCCATCGTTCAATGAACTAGGAAAAGAACTGTCTCTCCCCAGCACCAGTGAAATAAAGAACTAAAAGTTCTGTGATAGGTACCTACTATAAACTCCCCATCATGTAGTAGTATCCATCGTTCAATGAACTAGGAAAGTCATCCCCCCCCCCCTCCCTCACCTGCTGCCTCTGATAGGCTAGTGGAGGACTGAGTTAGGTCTTTTCATAGTTCACTGAACGATGGATACTACATGGGGAGTTTAATAGTTGGTACTTACCACTGAACTTCTAGTTCCTTAGTTCATCAGCTGTTCACAAGACTGTGTCAGTTCTTTTCTTAGTTCATTGAACGATGGATACTGCATGAGGAGTTCATAGTATCATGGAGAGGTGGTTCAGAAGAACTATTCCTTTCAAAGAAGTAAACTAACTGAACTAGAGTCCCACAAACGAACTACTCTTACCCACCTCTAGTCCCGGGTAAGTACGCGAAGGGGAAAGAGCCGCTGTTGAAAGACTCTACTGTGACAAAATACCTATACGTAAACGATTTTTTTGGGGTTTAATGATGAATTTTGTTAATCACTTTTGTATTGGTTGTACACCTCTGATGCATGCAGTTTTGATATTAATTTTTCTTTTTCAATTGTTGCCTATAATTGCGGCGCACTGACAATCAATATTTGGGTGGTGAGAATAACAATGAATGGCGCTGCCTTGAGTGTAATGGTTGCTGCTTTTTTCGAATGAATCAGCAGCCAATTAAGAAGATCGTATTTGAAATTTATTATAGAAAAGTTAGCAGTGTAAGGAACAAGTTCCGTTCGTAGCAAAATTAGATTTTATACAACTTTTTTAGTGACAAAACTTTTTAGAGCGGTGTCTAAATCAAAGAACAATCATTTGTGGACGAAAAACGTTCAAACCACAGACAATGAGTTCATGTATAGGAAATTGGGATGTATCAGAACACAATGTTCTTTGACAATTGTTCACCGAATAGTTTTGATCAGGGGATTTGGTCCAATGTTCCAAATAAGGATGCGCTCATTGTTACCCGACAATTACATATTCATTATTCGATTATTCGTATTTTGTTAAAGCCAGAGTTGCCTGATTTCTCATCGTAGTAGGTACCTCTGGTTACAAGCAGGTAATTAATAGAAATGAAATTAAGTACGAATAATTTACCTGCTCTGTCATCAAGCTCCGAAAGCTTTTGATCCCTCTCCAACACCTTTTCGACGTTCGTTTTCATGATGTCGACGACCTGAAAATTGCAAAATCAAAATGTATAAAGAAAGCAGCTCCATGAGAAATAACACCTACAAGTAGATAAATAATAAATAAATAAATAATAATAATAAATAAATAACACTCTGAAAGTAGATAAATTGAACGTCCATACTGTATGTGAAGGGGGGGGGGGGGGGGGGGGGGTCCTTATCAATTCATTGATAAAAAATAAAGGTAGGTAGGTACGTACAGAGCCGATCGCACGGTGGGACGAAAATCGATTTTTCCGATCGATACTTTGATTATAGGAAATTTTACGCTGATTTCGAATTTACACCATGGTGCTATACCCTTACTATAATAGCTGCGACATAATAAATAAAACTGAAAATTCACGTTTTTGAACCATTGGATCCGCTCGAAGCTCGAAATTGTTTTTGAAGGAGAGAAAAGTTGAAGATTTGAGAATTCTGCGTCGAATGAGACCAACGCCAGCTCACCAACTCCGTTGTGTGTGTGTGTGTCACTCCAGACGATATCTGACCGACGAAACGAGCTCATTGGCCAGAATTTTGGAGTAGGTACTCCAAGGGTTCTGATTTTGAAAATTTAGAGTCAAAAACGCGTTTTTTTAGTTTTTGTGTGCAAATTACCATCTTAAACATAGAAACATATATGGTATCTTCGGAATCAGCGTGAAATTTCCCATGAGAATCACCCACGAAAACTGTTAAAATGATTCTTTGAAAATTCGCTCATCAACTCATAAATGAATGGGACTTTCATGACTTCTTGTCCATTCATATCCTTTCGCTAATAAGGGTACGAGCATTTTTATATTTTCTCAATTTTACTTAAATGTATTGGTTGCAGAGCCTGATTGGGAATATTAGAAATTATTCTTACTCTCAGTCACATAGATATAGTGGGTATCTCACATATAGTAGCAGGATGCCGAATTAATTTAACCAAACCCACATTCTAGCAGAGTTAATGACTATTACAACATTGAGAGAAAAAACATTGATCTTATGGAAAAACAACTCTTCATCTGCCTGAAATGATCACAAGGGTTTCGCTACTATGGTAGAATTGAGAGCAAAAAATGGTTAGGGTTTTTATACTTAATACAATTGCACAGCCTTCACAGGGCTTCGTGATACCGTGTACACAACAGAAAAATATAATCTCTAATCTCTACTGCACAGTTCTTCATGTTCTAACTCTCAAGAAAAACCCCTTTGCTCACGCACAAAAAATTTTCCTCAAAATGGTGTAGGTACCAGAGCGCTAAGTGTTCCTTTTGGACAGGCGGAGATTCTGTTACGCTATATTGTACAAAGAAAGTGTCCTATGCTAAGAAGTCAGAATTTTGAGAAACCCCTACCATGCTCATGATTCTACTTCGAGCCACCATTGATTTAGGTAGGTAGAGTAGGTACGGACAGAAACACCACTTGACCAGAATCAGCTCTCCATGTGCAGCAGATTAGGAGATTCTGACATCTTGAATCTTGGATGACGAACTCACTGACAAAATTTTTCCCGATATTCGGCATTCTGGACTTCCTGGTTTCCTACGCGAGCCAGTTCTGAACTGGAAGAATTCCAAAAGTTGCTCTAGGTAAACAGAGTGTACCATAAAACCTCCGCTCCATACCATCCCGTAAATAATGGCCATGCTGAACGATTTGACAAGTCAAGAACAAGCTAAAGGCTGAAGAAGGGGATCTTAATCGTGAAATAACGTAACTCAACTGAGAAGAGCTACAAACATCAGCCTACGAACTCATGTTTCCCAATCGAATTCGTTCAAAGTTAAATGTTCTAACATGTGACCAAGAGCCAAAGCAAGCATCAACCAAGAACTCCTTGGACAGTTGCTAAGCAACGCATCAACAATCAGTCAATTAGAGAATTAGGGGACACCTGTAATCTTACCATGATAAAACAATTTGGCGTACAATTTGGCCCAAAACTTACAGAACTTTCGTCTGTAAAAAGAAAAACACGGTGAAGATTTAGTCGTATTGGACTTATCTCGACGACCGAGTCGATTCGAAGAAAGTAGGTACCTACAGTGAAAACTGGTGAAATCTTCAAATCTGGTCTTCGAGGAAATCGAGTTAACCTTTCTATTCCCCCTCAATAGTTGAAAACATCTCAGAGGGGAAAGAAATCCTCTGGGAAACGGCCAAGAAATGAAGGTGCCTTCCTCAGGGGAGTAAATTGGATATTTGTCAGCCGGAAGGTGTCGGAGCGAGTGCGGGGGTTGGAAGATCTTCCCAGCTCGAGGGAAAAAAATGTTCTCGACTGGAATTTCCCTCAAAAGATCAGCATAAATTGGGTCAACCTGTTTCCTGGGTAGTTAGAGTGAGAATCGAGGAGATTGAAAACTGAGATGAGATTAGAAAACGTCCGCCGAGGAATTGGGCACGCAGCTTCCTCGTTATTGGATTCCTTCATTCAGGGTAGCCCTCAATCTTACATTTTTAAATTCCTCGACACCTTTATACCCAAACTAAACTTCCCTGGCCCACAGAAAGTAAATAAGGCAGAATAAAAAATATTCGTGCTGAAAGACCATACAAAAATAATGTTTTTCAATCCTCTTTAAAGTTGAGTTAGAAAATCTCTACTGTAATGGCAAGGGTGATAACACGAGAGTCCCCAAGTAAGGTGAAAGTTGATCATTCGGATTATAATAATGTACGAGCGTCCCTACCGAAGGGACTGAAGAGAGTGTACATGCTTCCCCTGATGAGATCCAAGTTCGTTTGTTACGTCGTCGTTTTTATTTTACTGTACAAATTAAGGGGGCGAAAAGTTCGCTTGCAAAAGTTTTTCGAGTTTTACATTGTTAAGCTTTAAGTGTTTATTGAATTTTTCCGAAAAATAACAATAAATTATTGCCCTCATTCCCCACCAGCTCAGCAAAAAATGAGTCGGTAGTCCTGGTATGTCCAAGATACCTACACTATTTTACGGGGGCGCTGGTACACATTTATTTGGTCGGACCTCTAGGGGACACCGGTACAAGAGACTGGTACAGATGCTGGGACGTTCGTACTTGGTAATTCCACTCCTGGGACACTTGTACTTCCGCCCGTTGGGCAAACGCCATTTTGCAATAACTTTTGTTTTTGGTTGTAAATCAGGCTTTGACCACTCAATTCCAGCATTATACCATACCGTTGGAACCGTCCAAGTCTCTAGAATACAATCTATCCAACGGGGATCAATGAAACATGTATGTTGAGTCAATAATCACACTTTAAATATGTAATTGACGCGTTTCAATTACAATAATATTGTAATTGATTGTAATTTTGATGGAGTGTGATTATTCACTGTGATTACATACGTTATTGATTCCTGTTGGATATATTGTATTCTATAGAGACTCAGGCGGTTCCAACGGTATGGCTCAACATGGGTGGTGGTTAGAGCATGATTCACTAAACCGGTAGGAAGCGATGCATTAGTGCAAGAAGTAAAGAAATATTGTGCTCTAAAATTAAAAATGCCACTTGCTTTTTACGTTTCAGAGTTTTCTGAACAATTTTGGTTCCATATCTGTCTGCCTGTGGTCATTTTCTTGTCCAAGGCAAAACTGTGTGAAGTCATGATTCGATTTTGATGAAATTTTCAGGGATTGCGCGGGTCGGGTCGTCCCCTAGACGGTCTCCTATTATTTCCATCGCCAGGGGAAACTAGTAGCACGAGCACATGTGCAAACATGGCAGCCTTTTTTGTGTGATCAGTTCAAGGAAAGGCTTGGAAACCTCAGTACCTACTATTCCACCGAAGTTTTCGAGTCATTTTTCGAGTAAAAGCTTGTTCTCAGGTATGAAACAATTTGAAACCGCCGGCGTACATGATTTTTGACGTACCTCATCTACTTGAGCTTGGGTCTGCTGAAGTCTCTTCTGTGCAGCAATTTGCTGAGGCGTCCTCGGCCCTCCGATGATCTCTCCGTCAGGACCCGTCTGGGGCGCCAGCGTCTCTGGTGCTCCTGGAGCAGCCCTGGAGTGGGAAATCAACGTTAGAACTCAAGAATAATGATAGGTAGATAGATGCATAAAAATAAGTTTTTATTGTATTAATCTTGCATTGTTACAATGGGTTCATTCAAGTGAAGAATATTAAAATAAGAAGAATAATAGAAGAATAAAATAGAAGAATATATTAAATAGAAAATAGAAAGAAATATTAAAACTCTCTGCCCGTAAAACTCTCTGCACGTAGCTTTCCTGTATTGGATCACCTGAATAAGAAGTTCACGATCGTATTTAATATTTTTCAAAATTGAAAAAATCAACACGTTCAAGAATTTTTCCCTCGTTATGTTGACACTTAAACTTCAAATCCGCAATTCGAATAAGTAGTATTATAATAATCTTCAAGCCGAAAATTGCACACAACTTTGACCTTGAAACGACTTTCAGACTATTCGAATATTATTAGAATTGCAGATTTCAGTTGGAACAAACCTATTATTAACTATTAGGGATTTATTAAGTCCATTAGAGTAGATGAATATTGATTTATCGTATGGATTTTTGGCGAATTTCCCAAGAAACTTCAGATATTGCAATATCTTAAAGTTTTTGGAATGCAAATTTCTGAAAAATTTTCTGAAACTGATTTTTTTTGAGGACCACATTTTTGTGTGTCGTTGATGAAACTTCCAAACAGGCACCCCGAAGTAGGTAGGTAGACTATCTTATTCCAAGGGTGTAGTAAGTTCGAGTCCCAAACGGCCCACATTATTTTACAACTCTACCGAATCCTCATTTCATAGTGAACTCTAGGTAAATACATATAATATTATAGTTATTGATTCCATTATACAGGATTGCTACAGGTATGGACAACCTTGAAAACCTGGAAACGTCAGGGAAAAAGAAAGTGGTCAGGGATGACGTGGAAAAGTCAGGGAAGAATTGAAAATCTTCTGGAATATCAAGCAAAATCGGGCTGCAGGTGTCAGTTTTCTTGGTGAGACTAATGCTTCGAATACGAGGTTTCTGAATTTTAAGATATGCGTTGTATCATTTTTCGTTTTTTTAATCTAAATACTCTACAGAGTTTACATCTGCATTTCAGTAATGTATGAGTTACTAATCTGTTTCAGGCATTTATCAATACAACATCAAATTGCTTCCTCACTACAGACGATATCTAACCCCGGAATCTATCTAAAAAATAAAGAAAAAGTCTGAAATGTCAATAATAACTAGAGAAAGGATGAGTTCATTGGCCAGAATTTTCGGAGTACTCCAAGCGGTCAAATTGTGAAAATTAAGGGTCAAAAAACGAGTTTTTTGAGGTTTTTGGCGTACATTACCATCTTACGTATAACCCTACGAACATAATGGTATGTTTGGAATCAGAGCAAAATTTCCTATAAGAATCACCCACAAAATCTGTTAAAATAATTCTTTGATAATTCGCTCATCAAGTCATGCTGCATGAATGGAACTTTTTACGTATCAGCGCGTTCTGAAGAATTTTGGTTCCGCGTCGGTCTGTGGTCAGTTCTAGCTATAATATTATGAATTTATGGTCCAATTTTGATGGAATTTTCAGGGATTGTGCGGGTTAGCCCCATGACGTTCCCCTATTGATTTCATCGCCGTCGGACCACTAGTAGCATGTGCGCATGCGCAAACGTGAATTTTCCTTAAACTACGATTTCTCAGTTACTGATGGCCTGATTTCTCTCAAATTCGGAGTATAGTTGGAGGCTGACTCCAAGACATTTACCTATTGATTTTGTCACGACTGGATCAGTAATAGCTACTGCCCATGCGCAAACTGTAAAATGTGTTTTCATAGCCATAAATCCAGAACTACTCCACCTATGCTGGTGTAATTTTCAGTGATTGTACGGGATCACTATTTTTGGAATGCATAGGAAAAGGTCAGGGAAAAATCGCTTTTGCTGTCTGGAAAACCTGGAAAAGTCGGGAACCCGTAGCAACCCTGTATTATAGGATTTTCTTTTATTTCGGTATGGAGAAGGAAAGGGGATGAACGTTTTTCTTAGAGAACTCTGCTCCGCACCGGTTGTTTGAAGCTCATAAATACTGTACGAGTACGACCGAAAAGTGACGAGTACCGACTGCAAGTCTTCCCAAGCGAGAAGATTGACGAGAGATAAAATACACTGTGCCGGCACCTCTTTATCGGCCGACGCGAACGGCACACGTACCTACGAAAGACGACCACTTCTGTTTCCAACGACATGGTTTGATGACCTCGCTTATTCCCTAAATTCTGAAGTAACAAGGAAAACTTGATGGGAAATACGAATCTAATACCTTCGTGTTTTGATAGTAGGTGTTTGGGGAAAATACCTCAATCTATTCGTATTGCAATCTGTAGGTATAGGTACCAGTGTTGAGCGAAAAGTAATTACACTTACTAATTACAATGACGTAATTGGAACAGTAATTGCCATTACCAATTACATGAGTAATTAGTAGTAGAAACTGAGCAATTACTTTATCCAACTACGTGATTGGTAGTTGTAATTACTTGTAATTATGGTGTGGGGTTGTGTGACTTTAATAACAATAACTAACTACCAATTACCCCAAAAAATCCAAAGTTTGCCGATCGTACGGATGCCCTTTTTGTGCCCTTTTGAGACCGTAAAAAGTTTAGGTTTTATAGTTAGGTATTAGTAGTTATTTTTCACGGGTTATTTTTCGGTTCAACTTGATCCCAAGAGGCTAGGAGTTTTAATTTAAGCCCCTCGCAAAGGCCTTATTTTTGCAGTTTCGTTAATATTATACAAAAATACTGAAAAAAATTTTAAAACTTCAAAATGTGGATAATTAAGCTCAAGAATTCATTAATTACTTCAGAAGTACCTGATTAATTACTCCTGAAGTATTTATTTACTCCAAAAGTAATAAATTAGTTCAAAAGGAATAAATTAGTAATTTTAAAAAGTAATTAATTACCCCAAAAATAATTATTACTTTAAAAAAAGCAGTTGCTCCAATTACAATATTACTAATAGGAAACAAACTACAAGTAGTTGCTACAAGTAGTACAAACTACTTGTAGTTGCTCTTCCTTCAACTACCACTGACAGTAGTTGGTAATTGAACTATAATTACCAACTACTGTAATTGTCAACTAAACCAGTCTTGCATCATGAGTTAATGAGCAAATGTTCAAAGAATAAGTTTAGCCGATTTTTGGTGGGTGATTCTTATAGGAAATTTTGCACTGATTCCGAATGTACGACATTTTCCTACGATGATGATGATGATGATAACTGATTCCGAATATACGACATTTTTCTATGATGATAATAAACACAAAGAACCTCAAAAAACCTGTTGTATGACACTTATTTTACAAAATTTCATGTTTTAGATTACACAAATCATGGCCAACGAAATCATCCTTTCTTTCGATGTTAATGACATTTTGAATTTTTTTCAGATCGATTCCAGGGTCAGATATAGCCTGGAGTGACACATAAATATATTCTCTAGGATCATCGAGTAGCTAAATATTGCACCTTTTTGATAAGCTCATACTAGATCTTATTATGAGCTTTCCATAAAGATGCAATACGTTTGGTCCCTGAACGAGAATTGGAAGGCATTTTGAAATTCTAAAGTTGCGAGGCCATGCTTTTCTTCTTAAAAATTTGAAATTTGAAGAAATGTTGAAACGAAAATTGGCTCTCGAGAGTTTTTTAGGGCAACGAAACTGAGGTCAAAAACGGGTATTTCCACCCCTGCGGGTAGTAAAAGCAAATAATAACAAATGATAGGAATGGTAGACTTGCGTTTGAGGCCTAGTAAAGGCATAATTAGTCAAATATAAAATAATAAATTTGTAATTTGTGTGTTAGGTATTATTGGATATTTTCGCCACAATCACAGTAAAGAAGTTTCATTAATTTCATTAATTCGATGTGAATGAACCACGCAGATTAGATGCAAATGATGATTGGAGATTTTTGTTATTAGGAACGTCCTTAAATCCGTTACAGTTACGTATAAAATCACTTGTTAAGTGTAATCTCCACACATTTAGCTTGCTATATTAATAATAATAATAATAATAATAATTAATGATAATTCTACCGACTATAACTCCAGAAACTCGGTGTATGGGGAGGATGGACGATCGACCAAATACCCACAAAATCTGCTGTAGCTCCTTCGCTACGGCCATTTGAGGAATTTGTAGAAGCTTCCCCCTTTCCTACAACAACTCGAGACCAACTGCAAAACTCATTAGGTTCAGGCACCTACCTAGTAAAGAGAAGATTTTGCACAGTTTCGATTATCCGGATTAAAAAAAAAACAAAAAAAAAACGACTGAACTCACGTTAGGTACTTATTTAATCGTTTGGGATCTCACTATTTAGTGAAAGCAATTTTATATCAAATTAGGCAGACGTTTGATCCACCAGATGGGACCAAATAGATACATACTCATGGCATAGTGATTGATGCAATGATTCCTCCCGACCAATACCTACAGATTGAGAAATAAATAGAATAAGTTCCATTCGTGCAGCATGAGTTGATGAGCGAATTTTCCAAGAATCATTTTAACCGATTTTGTGGGTGATTGTTATAGGAAATTCCGCGCTGATTCCGAATACACCATATGTTCCTAAGTTTAAGATGGCAATTTACACTAAAAACCTCAAAAACACGTTTTTTACCCTTAATTTTCAAAATTTGACCCCTTGGAGTACTCCAAAAATCATATATATGAAAAAGTGTTAACTCCAGGGATTGTTTTAGAATGGTCGGAAACAGATTTCCGTTGAGAAAATTTTTGAAATTTTGCATTACTTAAATTTTGAAGCCATTGCAATAGCAGATTTGTTTTCTCGAAAATTCGCTAAAATAAATAAAAAATATAAAACTTCAGGAATCGTTTTAGAATGGTCTAAAACGGATTTCCATGGAGAAAATTTTTGAAATTGTGCTTGACTTAAATCTTGAAGCCATTGCAATAGCTGAATTTGTTTTCGAAAATTCTCTGAAATACGAGTAGGTACCCCATCTAGGTAGTAGGTACGACTTCTGTGCTAAACATCTGGCAGTAGCCACCTACGAGTAGTTACTTAGAAATACTCTGTTCGGGCAAGTCAAATATACAAGTTGCAAATTAGGAGGAGGGAATTTCACAAGTATAGAGATCGAGATTATACGATATTACTTACATCTTCACGTGTTTGACGACCGAATTTTCGAGAAACACCAACGACCAGGATTATATTTTCCGCGCTACTTCAAATCACTTCGATTCCCCGAAAGCCAAACAAAATCTGACAGCTCGACTGGTTATTGTAACAGAGAGAAAGGTTTCAACCCACATCGTGAGTGGGAGAAGACCTAACCGGGCAGCAGGTGAAGGCCTACGTGGCATCGTCGCTTTGTGATGTAAAGTGGGGCGCAGGGCAAAGCCCCCTTCTACCTACACTACGACTGCACTTACGTCCTACCTGCCTGCAAAACTGTATAAAATCAACAAGGAGCGAGAGAAGTACGAGTAGTAAATAATTGTGTTAGCAAAGGCTTAACGAAAGCTTTGCAATGGAGTAACGAACGTTTCTTTCGTCAATTCTTTTTAGTGGATTTTCGAAGAAAATGAAGATATTGCAATGGCTTCAAAATTTTAATAATGCAAATTTTAAATAATGTATTTTGGAGATTTTCTTCATGGAAATCCGTTTTAGACCATTCTAAAACGATTAGACGAAATTTAACACTTTTTAATAGGTATACAGGGTGTTACACCTAAGTGACTGACACAGGCCAGGTATTGATTCTGCAGGTCATTTCCAACGAAAAGTGTCTCTTAAGGGGTTTTAACCCCCTTATTTCTTGAGTTTTTTCAGTTTTAAGATTTTGTTTTTTCTTTCTACCTTCCATCACTATAACAGCCATAACTCCCATAATTTACAGTGTGACATTGAAAATAAATATACTATTGGAAAGAACTTTAAATTTCCTATTTCCTCGATGGAAAAACCAACGTTTTTTCAGTAGCCAAAATGGGTGAAAATTGAATTTGAAGAGCAAAAATTGTTAAATCTTGAAAATCACCACTTTTTTCAATCGCTCATAAGTCCTTGTCACCTTTCATGTGATTTTTTCCCAGTAAGTCTTAAAGTTATGTGCCAAAATCTCAGCTTTACAACGATGTAGTATTTTCCAATTTTGGTGAACTAATTAATGGAGAAAATTGATTTGAATGCAAAAAAGTGGGTTTTTCTGAAAATCGAGTGTTTTAGGGTGTTGACGACCTGACCATGAATGGAGGAATTAAATACTTTTTTCCAGGTCATTTTTCAAGCTGAATCGAATGGTGACACTCCCGATTCATCTTGACTGAAAAAATTGATTTTTCTAAAAAAATAAAGAATTTTTGGACATACCAGCATGTCAAAACCATATTTGGTTGAGCTAGTGAACAATTGAGGTAAAACCGAGCAATAATTATTTGGAAAAATGCAATCAACACAAAGATTACTAAAATATGAGTTGGAAGTTCCTGAAGGAGTTAAAAATTCAACGTTCTTTCGACGTATTCGTGTTTACGATGGTCACAGTACAGTGAAGTTGGTGTAATAAGTGCGAAAACAAAAACATAAGGCCTCGGACGACTCTCTGACGGCCGAGAATAAAAATTTCGAGAAAAACGGAAAATTTTGGCAAAATCACCGTCTTGGTGAGCTGGCGTTGGTTTCATTCATTGCAGAATTTGGTGGTCTACAACTTTTCTTCCATACAAAAAAAAAAAAATTGCGCGGTTCCAACCGTCAAAAACTTGCAAAGTTTGCGAATGAAAGAACGTCAGGAGTCCCATTCTTGATCTAGCAGTTCAGAAAAATATACTTACAACACAAATAACGTTCGTTAGATAGAGAAACGTTAGAGGAGGAGGACCGTTGAAAGGATAATTTAATACGAAATAAATTGAGCTTCTCCCGGGCTGACTTCAGAAACATAAATTAATACATACATACAACACAAATAACGTTCGTTAGATAACAAACGTAGGAGGAGGACCGTTTAAGGAGAATTCAATAACAGACATATGCAAACTAAGGGAGTCGTCGCCAGCGGCCCAATTTGAACTTTGGTGACCTCATGAAGATCAAGAGAAAGACGTTCCATGATGGTACTTCTTAAACAAGTTTTGAAACCGCACTGAAAATATTAACGTAGTTAAAGCTCCACTCCTTTGATTGATGATGAAATACCAATAATTTTTGCGTTGATTTCCTCCAAAATCAAAATGTCCACTCTCATTTTACGTTTTAAACATTTCTCAACAAATTTGTGCGTCAGTGTGTTGGCGAATAGTTACCACACACATAACTTCCTCAGTTATCATCCGATTTCGATCATTTCATGACCCCAGATGGTCCTCTATAAATTTCAGCCCTGTCAGACCAATAGCAGCCTCTGACCAAGCGCAATTAAATTAAAGTCCTCCAAACATCAATTAACCTCGATGTAATGGCTCGATTCCACTCAAATTTTTGGGTAGTTGGGTTCTGGTCTGAAGATGATTCTGTTTGAATTTCATGGCGATCGGGTTTTATTGCTTCCTCATAACCGAGGATTCATACTTGAAATTTTTTTGAGGGATTGGTTATACCCTGGACGGTTCTCAATGAACTTCAGCATCGTCGGACCAATGATTTAGTGCGCAAATTTAGTTCCTGAAACACCGATTTCTTACGATCTAATGGATTGATTTTGCTCAAATATGGACGCTTGCCCCAAAAAATGCTTACTTGTATAAATTTCAACACGATTGGATTAGTAACATCCACTGCGTGTGCGCAAATTTTGAATTCATTGTCAGATGCAAAGCTCTGAAACTATCAATTTGAAATTTTTCTATGGAATAATGTTCATGGTCACCTAATCTATGGCCCATGTGAGAAGCTACGAGTATACTTCCCAGGCATACGTTTTTAACTTCTTCTGGTTGGCCTAAATTGTACAGGCTAGGCGTTGCCCATCTTGCCTGTCCTCCCACTGCTGTGTACCTGGAAAAGGTATCAGAAGTTCACCAAGATCAGAGGGTCATCTACTGGGCGTTGTCGTGAATCCCATCCTACGCTCTAGCGCTCCAGGAAAATATACTAACTACAGTAAAAATGACGTTAGTTTGATATCGAAAATGTAGGAGGACTTTTAAAGGGGAGATTAACAGAGAATAAACTGAGGGGGTAGATGGCCATCGGCCCACGCATCCGCCGGGCTGCCATGAACGCACTTTGAACTTCAGTGACCTCTCGATTTCTTCGATAAAAGCCCGATTCTCTTCAAAGGTTCAGGAACAAAGGAATTGAAGATGTTAACACAATTTGAGGGAATAGACGAGGGTGAGAAGTAAATGGACTTGTGAACTTCAATGAGGCAAAATCTGCTGCATGTCCTTCCACGCGGCAAGGATTTATAGACGGTCCTCGAGTTTCAAGGAAGCCTTGAGATGGTCTCCCAGGAATTTGGAATACGGATTCGGCTTAAAGGATCCTCGAAGACCATCTCAAGATCTCCTCGAAACTCGAGGACCGTCTGTAAATCCCGCCCTAATTGATTTCCCAGCTTGCATCACTTTGTATTCGGTGAATTATCAAAGTGACTACCGAAAATAGATTAGAAATATTGAAACATTTTAATTTTCCAAAATGGGAATAAATGCCTGCCTTGTGTTGTAAAATAAATTGCTATAATAACAGGTTAAGTACTTACAAAAAATATCTATATAAACATAATGGTCCTAGTGACCAACAGGTTGAGAGGGCAAACTTTAAGATGAATTGAGGAAGTCATTTCAAGAAAGAAATGGGAGAACGTGGAAGAAAGGAAAAGGTAGATAAGGTAAAGGAAGGTAAAGGTAAGAGAGACGAAGATAAGAATGAGGAGGGAAGAGTGCGGGTAACAACAAAGGAGGGAGGAAATCGAAAAAGAGTAGCAGTAAAGAATTTATAGTCTCATGTTCTTAGGTAAACCTTGAGTGCAGCAGTAGTCATCAAGAGAGGGGAGGAACCTGATCGCTAAAGGGAGACTTGGCACGAACTTGAGCTTCGAGCTATTGTTAACAGCCTGGCCGAAGAGATGGAACTGTACAGATCCGCTAGGTAGGCTGGAATAGCAGAAGAATTCAGGCTTTTGAAGACGAACCTACGGAACTTACTTCGAATAGGTAAAGAGGCAAAACCAAACAGCCCAAAAATAGGCAAAATCGAGGCCTTCACTAAACTTGCCTTAAGGCTCTCGGGAGTGAAATAGTCCATCCTTCCTAGGGCATTCAGCGAACCATAAACCTATTTGTAGACAGGCATAGAATGCTTGGTCCAATTGAAATCTGCTGACAGGTATACGCCCAAATCTTTCACCGATTCAGAAAAATGTGCGGGAACAGAGTTAACTATCTACTAAAGTTGGCAGGTTTTTTATAGCAATATATTCAGCAGAAGAGACCATGGCTTGAGTTTTGGTTTGATTCGGTGCAAGGCAGTTCTTATTAGCATATTTCTGAACATAATTGAGATCCTCATTTGCCAATGCAACACCCTCAATGATCTCCGTATATTTGCAGTGTACATAAATTTGAATATCGTCAGGAAATTGGTGAGACTCACAGTATCAAACGTTTAGAAAAACCCATTCGCGAACAAAGAAAACAATCTTGGGCCAGAAATTGACCCTTGGGGAATCCCACAAGATACTTCGTGATTGGAAGATTTCATTGTGATCTCCCGTTCAAAAATGACAGCAGCAATTTACAGGCAGGAGAACAACTCGTCGTGACATTTCCTAATCAAGGTATTAAAGTCCAGGGATCCGGAGGCGTTCTTGGAGTCTGATAGGAACATAATAGTTGGAGTTACATATCCCTCCTCAATCCCTCCTCTTCTGACGTCCTCAGTAACACTGGCCAATGCATCATCACAACTATCACGACCCTCTCGAAAGCCAGATGGTGTAGGGACGAACAGTTTCCACTTAATTATGTTACAACAGCTGCTGATTTAAGATTATTTCGAATAATTTTAATGAGGAAAATCAATTCAATTCAAAACTACAACAATTCAAAATTGTAGTAATGCAAATTTTTGAAAATTGTCTTAATAGAAATCCGTTTCAGACCATTCTAAAACGATTCCGGAAATTTAAAAAAATTGCATTAATATAAAAAGAAAGGATGAATTCGTTGGCCAGAATTTTCGGAGCGCTCCAACGGTTCAAATTCTGAAAATGTAGAGTCAAAAATCGCAAAAAACCCGGGTTTTTTGAGGTTTTTTGTGTAAATTACCATATTAAACATAGGAACATGTAGTATATTCGGAATCAGAGTAAAATTTCCTATAAGAATCACCCACCAAATCGGTTAAAATGATTCTTTGAAAATTCGCTCCCAACCCATGCAGCATGAATGGAACGGTTTTTGGGGGTTTTGGTGTAAATTACCATCTTGAAAATAGGAACGTATGGTATATTCGGAGTAAGCGTAAAATTTCCTATAAGAATCAGCCACCAAATCGGTCAAAACGAGTCTTTGAAAATTCGCTCATCAACTCATGTTGCATGAATGGAACTTTTAAATTATCAATTTATTTGAATGAGTTGCATTCATACCTCGGTTTCGAAGAACTTCTCCTTGATATCAGTCTTGAAAAAAATGGTTGTGCTCCAAAATCAAAATTTCCACTCGCATTTTGCGTTTCAGAGCCTCCTGAACAAATTTGGTTCTGTGTCTGTCTGTCTGCTCACATTTCCTTGCCACAGCCATAACTTCCAAAATTTTGATCCGATTTCAATCAAATTTTCAGGGATTGTGCGGGTTAGGCCCAAGATGCCCCCCTATGAATTTCATCGCTATAGGACTATGAGTAGCGTGAGCGCATGCGCAGCGTTTTCTGAGACCACGATATTTCAGTTTCTAATTGACCTATTTCGCTCAAATTTGGAGGATAGTTGATGGCTGACTCTAAGACTATCATCTATTCATTTCGTAACGATTTCATCAGTAATAGCTACTGCGCAAGCGCAGGCTTGAAATTTGTTGTTATAGACGTAGCTACGGAACAACTAGACCAATTTCAGTGAAACTTTCAGAGGTTAATCGAGTTAGACCCTAGAGAGTCCCCTATGAATTTCATCGTCATCAGACCACTAATAACGTTTGCGCATGCGCAAACGTGAATTTCCTGAAACTACGATTTCTCAGTTCGTAATGTACCGATTTCGCTCAAATTCTGTGTTCTTGAGGGCTACCATTACCTTTTAATTTCGACACGATTGTATCAGTAATAAGTACTGCGCATGCGCAATTTTGGAATGTGTTTCTTGGCCATAACTCTGGAACTACTCAACTAATTGCGGTGCAATTTTCACAGATAGTGCGGGGTAGCCCCTAGATAGTGCCCAATCAATTGGATAGCCATCGGACCACTAGTAGAGTGTGCGCATGCGCACACGTAAATTTCCTGAGACTACGATATCTCAGTTCGTAATGGAACGATTTCGCTCAAACTCGGAGGGTAGTTGGGGGCTGACCAAAGACCCATGAATTTCATCAAGGTTGGATCACTAATATCTACTGCGCAAGCGCAAACTTAGGGAAACGCCGTTTTTTCCGGCGACTTTTAGCCGTTGCTTGACGTTAAATGGCGGGTTTAAATCTTTTTTTGCCCTCGTGCTTTGTATTATCCAAAAATAAAGATATTTTAATGCATTCTATCGTCATGAGCATGGCGAACCGGTCATTTCTAGTTTTCTAAAAATTTAATGGTGACATACTATGAAGCCCACGAGGAAGCTTCTGTGCCATGTCCTGTGTATGCAGTGTATTCCTTTAATTGTGCATTAGACTCTTGTCATTTTCGAAGAAAACGTGTATTACTTATTACTATACGGAGAGTAAGCTCCCCAGAATATCGGCGGTGACAATATTTGACTCTCAACTAATCCTGCGAAGTCGGTAGTGAGGCCGCCCTACTACGTTTGCCCCACTTGGCTCTCGATCCCGCGGATCGATCAGTCGGCCAGGGGGGGGGGGGGGGG
>JAEMON010000002.1:7175392-7189154 GCA_030264115.1 Lygus lineolaris | reverse complement strand
TCAAAGATGTGGTATTCTTTTTGAATCACCCTGTATTTTGTACCTATTTACATCATTCTGAAAGTGACAACACTAGTTTAAGGAACATCATAGAATGAAAATATATTTTTCGTAAACGTCAACATCAACATATGAATGAATGACAAGGAGTTCAACACCTGTTGAACTGGAGATATTATGAAGACCAAAACTTGACTTCCTAATATTAACGAGTCTCAGATAGGAACAAAGCGTGTCGGAGAAGTACTTTTAAATGCAATTAAACTAATTAGATGCACATATGGAAAATTGTCTAATACCTTATACATAAGATAGTTAGAGAGTCAAATTTAAACTGTAGGAACTCGTCGGTGGAATAAAAGGCATGTTCTTTGAGAAAGGTTGTGATTTGTTTTTAAATGTATTTAATTCTAATTCTTTAAACTCATTTGGAATTTTATGATATAGCTTCACAGCCCAATAATTTCTTGAGTTTTGGCATCTCTTGAGTCGGTTTAATTTTAATACCAAATTATCGCAGCCACGAGTTTGATGCTCATGCACATCTTTAATCCTAGGCCAATCCGACTCATTTTTATGCACCATGAGAAGGCATTCTTTGATAAAGAGTGAGGGCAAGGTAATGATTTTCATGGAAATGAACCCTTCTCGACAGTCCTGGCGATAATCAATTTGACCCAGGATTCTGATCGCTTTTCTTTGTAGTCCAAATAGTTTAGCAGCAGACGAACTGTGTCCCCAAGATATTATAGAGTAGGAGATAAATGAATGAAAACATCCATAATAACCATGAAGAAGCCAATGATGACACCATTTACCTTTCTTCACATTTTTTCGTACCCATTGCAATAGTTTAAGTTTCTTAGAATACTTGCTAAAGTTCCTAAATTGAGTTAAAAACTGTTTCTAAACCATTTTAATTACCAAACAAGATTAAAAAATTGCGTTCAGAAAAATTTTTGAGAAAAAAAAATCTTTCTCAGTCAGTGAGAATCATTTTTGAGACAAAACATTATCGCTCAGTGAGAATCCTCAAAATTTGAGAATTGAGACTCAAAATTTGATTTTTCTCAAAAGATGAGAATTTTCAAAATTTGAGAAATTACCTATGAAATTTCATGAAGAAATGGATTTTTGGGGTTGATCTAGCACTAAAAAACACTTTCTAACTATCATCACAATATGCCTCCTAAATTATCAATATCATGATATGAGACTCATGCTTGAGAAAAATGAGCTTCAAATTCAATCCCTGATTTAAAGGATGAACTGAAGATTGTTCGTTTTCTTTCCACCTGGCCGCATCCCGACTAATTATGGGAAGAACAACCACTGTAACGGCCGGCTAATCCGCAAAAATGAAATTCTACCCTTTTGCTCTTCATTAGCGTACGAAAGACCGTCAATCCTTCGTGACATCCTCAGACCTTTTCCTTTTTGGTCGACATAACGAGACGCTGAGGACCGTATGTGGCCAGGAAAAGAAGTCCAAGCTTAGCTGAGGACGAGGGGAGTGGGAGGGCGTACCCGTACACCGGTTCTCAAGAGCTCAAGACAGATTCCTATCAGTTTGACCTGGAATCAGGCAGAAAAAGAACGTGACCCCCTCAGTTTTGGGTGTCGTTGTCCTTGCAAGAGCCGGGCCGATGTGGGTGATGATTCCGGCCGTCGTTGATCCTCTCAAAGGCATCATCTCGTCAACCCGACACTTTGTGGGCGATTTCGACGCCCGCTCGTTTCATCTGCCCATTTCCTCGCCTTCTCATATTTCTCATCGAAAACTGAACTATCACCTCCGACCTTACGGTTCCCGAAAATTGTCGAACGCGACACCGAAGATCCAAAACTGTGTTGAAGAATCCGATTTAATAAAATGCAAAACCCTACAGTGACGGAAATGTCGTTCGATCCATCCGCTCGTTTTCCTCAATAAATTCTCCTCCAATATAATTCACGTTGACACATTCATAATTTTATGCAAAAATTATTAAAATAATACTCCGATGCAGCGGGGAAGAGAAAGAACGCCGCTAAGTCGAGTCTTTGATTGGCTTAAAAAGCTGCTGTTTTTCCTCAATCGACATTTTTCAGGTCTGAGACGATGCGATGTGGCTGGAGCTTTGGGAACTGTCATTTTTAAAACTTCCTAAAATTGAGAAAGATATTGACAAAAATAACCCCTCTACCACCCTTGAAAAAAAATAAAAAATAAATAAATAAATAGAAAATAGAAAACTAAAATTGAACAGAAAGGTAACACGTTTCTAAGCCAGCCGTAACACAGGCCAGTTATGTATTATTGTCACGTGTGTACCTATTACTTATCAGTTTATGTTTCAATGGACTCTGCGCGAGTGTTGGGCAAACGCGATTTTGAAATTTTGCTTTTGTTTTCGGTTGTAAATCAGGCTCCACTCAATTTCCATGGAGGCCATACCGTTGGAACCGCCTGAGTCTCTGGAATACGATATACAGGGTGCCAGGGTTGAGGTCGTACCACCGGCCAGGTAGCGATTCTACAGGTCATTTACAACAAAAAGTGTCTCTTAGAGTTTTTTAAACCACTTATTTTTCGATTTAATTCAATTTTGAGATTTTGGTTTTTCTTTCGACCTCTGGCATTAATAAATAAAATATAATTATAATTTGATTGACCATTCATCATAGAAATTCCTTAATCATCAAATTCCTTCAGATCACTTATTGGTATCATTAGGTCGTGAGAATTCATTTTGACATTTTATGTCTTTGCTTTGGCACATTGAAATAAAAAACTGTCACGAAAAACTATAACGAAAAAGTGTCCTCGAAAAGCGTTACCTACATTTTACGATGATTTTCAGTTGGGTGTTTCTATACATAACACAACAATGTGTTGCAGACTCGTATGCAAGCGTTTTTTAAATGTACTACCTACCTATGTATCCAATTTCATTCCCGATTCTTTCTCTAAATTTAAAATTGGACTCCAAGCAGAGCGATTGAGCAGTCTGAAACCGGATCCGACCAAAATGATCGTGCGGGGAAGGTACCTTCACCATTCTCAGCCAAACAACTCGTCAAATCAACACCTCAGACTTGATTCAGGCAGTCAAATAGGACTGGATCCGAGAGTGTGTCCTGTATAGGGTCATATGTGTCGCAATGATTGCCAACCAGACGCCTGACTTTTGAAACCGTAGGTAATTGAAAAGAATCATTCCAGTAACAAAAAACTGACGTGGGAGGTACCGACGGGTAAGACTTTTGAAATGTTTTGGGGTCAAGTTTTGTATCTTTCAGACCGTTGATGATAACCCCGAAAATATCGTCTGCCAAGTTGGGTGGGCAGTATAGCTTCCTCTATTTTGTAACATGGACGTGCAGAATCAGTGAGTGAACATTTCAGCGAAATTGGTAGAATAGTTCCGGAGTTATGCCTATGACAATTTCAAGTTTAAGCATGCACACGCGCCATTAGTGGTCCGATGACGATGAAAATCATAGGGGATCCTCTAGGTCCTAACCCGAGTAATCCCTAAAAATTTGTCGAGTAGTTCCGGAGCTACACCTATGACAACAAATTTCAATTTCGTGCTTGCGCAGTGGCTATTACTGATCCAATCGTGACGAAATTCATAAGAATCCAAAAAATCTTTATCCTCCAACATTAAAATTTCTACTCGCACTGTACGTTTCAGAGCTTTGAATTGGATTCCTCATCTGTCCGCATTTTCTTGGTACAGCCATTCTTCATGGGTTAAATGAGTGTTAATGTCGATCAGTTTTCAGAAGTTGCTTGTCGATCACTTTTAAGTGGTGACCGAAAATTCAGCTTCAGGGTTGTCGACCAGTTGACAAGTCGATCAGTTTTAAAGGTCCCTTGCCATTTGGGTGGGGCACATCCCTTCCTCTCCCATCCTCCTTTTCATATTCAGATTATATGTTACTATGTGTATGACTATATACTATGTATATGCCAGTCCCGAACTAGTATTAAAATTCAAGTGAGGACGGACCACTAAATCGTCTATAATGTAGGTAATTATAATTTATCATCATTCCTCTTTAAAGCCCACCTCCAAACGTTGTTCAAAAAATATGTTTGAAGATGAAGATAAAAAAGTTAAGTTGGTAGTAATGACTGCTTATTTATGGTGCGCGTGTTGCCGGTATTCAAACTAGAGTAAAAACAGGCGATACACTAGGGACTAGACGCAATCAGTGCTCAACTCGTCAAAACGTGTTAAAAAAATCCCCGGATTAAAAAAAAGAAGGGAAAACCGTTGCAGAGGTGACTATCAGCCTCCGGGGAATGGCGTCTGGCAATTAAAAAAGATACCCGAGCCACAACAGGGGGCGCATATAGCACAAGTCGTCCTAAATTAGAAGCAACCCCTCGCCATACATAGGAAATCGGTGAGTCGCCTGATCTGCTGCCTTGAAGGGAACTATTAAACATACATCTGCCACTCATCATCCATTAAACATAGAAAGTTGTGTGCACTTCAATCTTCAACTTGAAATGTTTCCTTTTTTCAAAACGTGAATTTTCGATGTTTTTCCATGATATTTTGCGCTAATAAGCTATTCTAGAGGTGTATCCGGAATCAGCGCGAAATTCCCTAAATAATACTGGAGGGGATGATACTTTTGTCCGAAACCCCCTATTTAGAGCCACTGGGCGTCCGTTCCCTCTCTACTTTCTTATCCTTGAAATGATGATTTTCTACATCAAGAATATCCACGAAGCTCGTTTCACGATCTCCCTTCGCCATACAGTGTACAAACCTGAGACTATCTTTCCTGCTCAGAGGTACCAGAATACACTGATTGTTGAATATCCCACCAAGATTTTTCTCGCCCTTCTTGACTTCTTTTCTCCCGCCATCTGTTTAATTAAATCCCTTCATCAAGTTTTATGGGCAAAACAGAATTCTGCACAGAAAACAGCATGGATTCTACAGCATGCATTTCCTGGTCTCAGCACGAATTCTACAGCATTTTCTTGGTTCAGCCTGAATTCTACAGCAAGAATTTTACTCATTTGAACTACGTAGGTACCTACTGAATCAGTTGTACTGTCGCAACTACAGCTAACTAAGTACCTAATACCTACTAAATTTGACTTTTGCTCTGCCTTGAATAAATTGGTGGTGTCGTAATAGAGATATTTATGTATTTATTCGTATAAATAAATTTGACTAGTAAGATCTACAGGAATATGTATAAAGTATATCATTATATTGAGTGACTTAGCGAAAACGTTTGTTACAATCTGTGAATAAGTCGGCGGTGATTCATGGAGGAGCCAGGTCCAGGTGGTTTCACTCATATCAGGGGTTGAAGCA
Organism: Lygus lineolaris; assembly: GCA_030264115.1. NCBI lineage: Eukaryota > Metazoa > Arthropoda > Insecta > Hemiptera > Miridae > Lygus > Lygus lineolaris. Next base: position 7,183,824 of record JAEMON010000002.1, on the reverse strand, counting down.
AGGCTGCCTGCTCAGCCCTTACTGATTTGCTGTGTTTCTAAATGACGTATAGGACTGGCTGGGTGGCATCGTGATTAATGGATCCAGAATTAAAGCCCTAGCATATGCAGACGATGTCGCCTTAGTGGCTGATGGTGACGTTGTAACTCTACAGCTGACTATGAGAGACCTGAGCAGCTACTTGCAGAGATTGAACATTAGGATCAATCTGAGGAAATCGCAGGTGGTGGTTTTCAGAAACGGCGGTAGGCCTACTGCAAATGAGAAATGGCAATTGGAGGTGGAGTCCAGTTGAGGTGGTCAGCAGACAAAAATACCTGGGAGTTTTCATGTCCAGCGGTCTCTCATGGCCCATTACTTTGAGGAAAAGAAGGCAACTACACACCATGCGATAGGATTACTCTAGGTCTAGGCTAAGGCGTTTGGAAATAAGAATGTATCTCTGGAAACTAAATGTAAAGTGTTTGATGCCACGGCAAAGGCCACAATGGTTTATGGCGCAGAGGTGTGGGGCTACAGGCAGTACAACGTGGTGGAGGGCTGTCAAACAAAATTGTTTATTTTAACAATAATTGTAATTGTGTAAAATTCAAAAAATCTATAGGTTTAATCTAATGATGAAAGTCACTAATTGAATAAGTTGCTTTACAAAAGCCGGCACAATTTTTTGTAGTTGAGGAGTTGCAGCATGACTTCACACAAAATCAGGCCATTCATTTATTTGTTTCCAAATAGGCACAAGTGTTTTTCTTTTCCAACCCGGTGAACAGCTTTGTGCTGTACACCGTACAATTTTTTTGAAAACTTTGGTTTGTTGTAAGCATACTTTTTTGTTGTTGAATAAATTGCTTTCTATCGATTTATCTATCTACATTCTGTGAATAAAACAACTTTCGTTCTCGAAAGAATACCCGAGTCCTCACCAAGATTTACTATCTCAAAAATATTTTAGGATATTCTGAGTCGATAAATTCTCTCGACACAAGATGGATAATAATAGGGAAATTCGTCAGGGTTGACCCCATCGTAGGGGGAAAAGACACGTCATTATGAGGGAAGGTCAGACTATTGTAGAATTCATCGCTATCAATTGTAGGTAATTTATGATGCGAGAAGGCGTATTGAAGTAGGTGGCAGAGCAGGGCTTCGAGTCGTAAGATGGTGTTTCCGAATGACCTGTAGCCCCCGCGCCTGCGCGTGTGCGGGTGTCCGTGTGTTCATGTCGTGTAATATCCGACCGTGAGTTATGTCCGATGTCAGCGCTTAAGGTTCCGTTGTTGAAACAAAAAGGACGACGAATGAAGGGAGAGGGAGCGAGTGAGAAGAGAAAGAGGGGAAGAGAGATGTTATCTAGAGTCAGCGTCGACTAGGGAGGTCTGGTCTCAGCTTGTCTGGTCTTCTCCAACTGTTCCCGCTCACATTAAACTTGGCTGCGACCCCCAGTTGTCTCTCTCGTGAGTCGTGAGAGTGAATTTTTAGCACAATATGTCCTCCGAAGACGAAGAAGAAGTTCAAGAATGAGATATCCCCTTGATATATTTCACAGGCCAGACCTGAGACGGAATTCTTGAAAAAGTGGGCGACAAAGTGGAAGGCCTAGGTTCTTCAGGGCAAACCAATAACGAATGAGAACCTTAGGCGGAATTGACCATCGTTAAAATGTTCATATAGATTGTGTTGGTCCCGGATGTAGGTACATACCGTTTTGGTGTCCTCCTCTGCCGCCGAACAGGGAAGCCTAATGGTCATTTTCCGTCAAAAACCACCCAAATCCAAATACTCCGCTCCAAATTGATAGGCAATTTTGCGCTGATTTCGAATATACCCCCATGGTCCTCCATCTAAAATAGCGAATTAACTGCAAAAACTCTTCAAAAACCAAGAAAATTTGTGTTGGAACCGCCCAAAATTATTATTGTGTAAAATAAAAGTTGAAGATCTGAGACTTCTGCGTCGAATGAGACCAACGCCAGGTCACCAACACAGTAACCATGATGTATGGTGATTTTTCAAAGTTTTCCATTTTCTTGTCTTTTCAGTCGTGAACACGAACAAATTCGAGCAAATGGAAGACTTCGAAAAATCACCAAAAATTATGGTTACAGTGTTGGTTTTGTTCGACGCAGAAGTCTCAGGTCTTCAATATTTGTTGTATACTAAAATAATTTTGGGCAGTTCCAATGGTGATTTGGTAACATTGGTTGGCAGGTAATAATTTGTGTTGGTAGGTAGAGGATATAACTTACATAATATTATTATGTAAGTGTCCTTACTGACTGTATATCTCCCCATAGATACGGTCTAAAAAATTCTAAATCGTGGCAAAATGTCAATAATAAATACGTATTAGAAGTTAGGATGAGTTCGATTCCTCGAATTATCCAATGATTTTCAGGGATCAAATTATTTGTCATAAGGAATCAAAAATCACTAAAAACGTGTTTTTCAAGTTTCAGTTAGGGAAGAAAAGGCGAGAATAAAATTTGGAAGTGTTTTGACCAGTTGGATGAGGGAAATCATCGATTTTTCTCGATTCACCGTCAATACTTTCACGATAGGATGGTGGAACTGATATTGATTGGGCTGCCCTCAGCTCCAAGTAAGCAGAAGTTCATTTGGGGTTTTGTGGGTTATCTATATAGGTACTGAGCTAATCTGATAGGCAGAACAACCACGCGATATCCAGTCTTCCGCACTTGTGACACGGCTTCTTCTTGATTAACATTTGTCAGCTTTTGTCGAGAAAGAAAAAGGCAGCATGGACACAACGCTGCAGTCTCCTCAGAGGGTCCACTTCAATACTTATATGCTGGACTATACTAACTCTATACTTGTATGTGTAATCGTCGTAACTTGTATGTCGTATATCGATTCAGCACGCCAAAAAACATAAATTCTGTGACGAACTAAATCTCTCGCGGTGGAGTTATGTTGACCCATTTCAATGAAAAGAAATCGGAGTCAATGAAAAACATTATCTATCTAACGAGGTCGCAGTAAAATGTCTGAAAGTGATAATTCCAAATCATATTTCACCATTGATAGGTTTATTCCTGCAATAGCTTCGTTTTCTCCCCTTCATGTTCACCTCACCACTGTTACCCTGCCACTTTCACTTTTTCTGCCCTTGATTGGCATTGGTTATTCCTGGCAATATTACCTACCAGCACTACAATCAAAAGGCATTTTTTGGTTTCGGGAAGGTTTTTCGATTTTCTACAACCGTGAGCCGGCCGTGCCGGTTCTGTGTAGTGTCAACATAATTTGACGTGTGGCAGTAGGAGGGTCTGAACCCCATAAATAAGACTGAGATGGGTCCAGTTGTTAACCAGAAGTTGACGGTCGCACCTCGCATGATGGACGGTCAGGGTGCCCAGCTCTGGTGTTTTCTGCCATTTAGGAGGTGGAGAGGAACAAAAAAGCGCTCACAAGTGTCTGGGGGTTGTGTCTGCGGTCTTTTGACGGTATTTCGTCTTGTGGAACCAACAGAGGCTGCAGGCTGAGGAAATTGACGTGAGTTCTGCGTCGTTTCTTCGAGTGACAAGAAAACCGCAGGTTCTCTGCTCTGACACTTTAAAAGAGTACCTTATTAGATGATAATTATACAGTTGTTGCTTCTGATTACCTCAAAACGTAAACAAAAACGTCTGACAAGTTTATACGTGGGCAATACAACCTCCTAACATCATCTCGGCCAGTTTAACTTAGCAAAAAGAATGGTAGATACCAAGAAATCGTTTTAACTGCTTCATTGTGGTTTGTTACGTTCATTTCCAATAATGATAATGAACCTTTGGAATCGAGCACGATAAATTGTTATTTACCCCCCTAAAATTTTGATGTTATGCATTATTTCAAGACAGGTCAGAGGTTATGGGTTATTTCAGACGAATTTAAAATAATCCGTCCGTCGTTCGCGGCACTTTCCTTGTTAAATTGATTAAATTAGTTACACTGGCTCCTTTTCTTTCCTTTCCTCCTTCTTCTCTAAGGGGTAGACAATGGAAGAAGCAATTTTCAAAAGCCCTCGAAAACTTCAAATAGGAATTTTTAGCAAATTCGTCTGCTGCTCGCCGATAGTATCCCTGTTTTGGTTTTATTCGATTTGCTACAGTTTGTTGTCCTCGCTCCAATTTTCATTTTGCCTGTGTCCTGTAACAGAGTGACCAGGTAACTGTTACCAGTTCACAAGTTGCTCCACCAAACGGCTACGTGGAAAAATTCCTCCTTGCACTCTTCCTAGTTCTCTTTGGGACATCAATGAAGTAAGTCGATTTGATAATCAAAATAACTAACCATCCCCTTACCCTTGGGGTTCAATCCTTAAAATAGGTATTACTACTACGGTATTTCACCATCCCCTAAAATACGAGCATGACAACTTGTGATTCAATAAACAGATATTAGGTATAGGTATTCATTGGATCTCTTTTACAAACAACACCTTCCCCAGTTCTACATCTGAGTAGGTTGGCATAATTGAAATAGCGTAGCTAAATATTCACATCGTACGATACGTTATCAGAATCATTCTGTAAAGATCCGTTGATGTGACTTCGATCACATCACAGTCCCGTACCCTCATGGGACCAGACCTTCTCCGAGGGTTTACTCCCTTCAACATGTAAGTACATAGGATGATGTACTAAAGATTATTATACTTTTTCCTTCCTGGCCACATCCCGACTAAGAGAGAACGCACTTCAAATAAGAAGGTATATTTTGCTGCCGAGTCTGCAAGGCAGCGGAAGCTTTGTTTTCACATTCAAAATGAAAAAAATTTTTGTGTTCCAAAATCAAAATTCCACTCGCATTTTGCGTTTCAGGGCCTCTTGAACAAATTTGGTTTCGTGTCTGTCTGTCCGTCCGTCTGTCTGTCTGTCCGTCCACATTTCCTTGCCACAGCCATAACTTCCACAATTTTGATCAGATTTCGATAAAAATTTCAGGGATTGTGCGGGTTAGGCCCGAGATAGTCCCCAATTAATTGCATCGCCATCGGACTACGGGTAGCGTGAGCGCATGACGTGAATCTCCTGAAACCCCGATATCTCAATTCCTAATTGACCTATTTTGCTCAAATTCGGAGGATAGTTGATGGCTGACTCTAAGACAATCATCTATTAATTTCGTAACGATTAGATTAGTAATAGCTACCGCGCAAGCGCAAACTTGAAATTGGTTGTTATAGACGTGGCTACGGAACAACTTCAGAGATTGATCGAGTTAGACCCTGGAGAGCCCCCTATGAATTTCATCGTCATCAGATCATTAATCGTGTTTGCGCATGCGCAAACATCAATTTCCTGAAACTACGATTTCTCAGTTCGTAATGGACCGATTTCGCTCAAATTCGATGTGTAGTTGAGAACTACCATTAGGTACCTTCTAATTTCGACAATATTGTATCAGTAATAAGTATTGCGCATGCGCAATTTTGAAATTTGCTTCATGACCATTACTCTAGTACTACTCGACTAATTGCGGTGAAATTTTCAGAGATTGTGCGGGGTAGCCCCAAGATTGTGCCCTATTAGGTAATTGGATATAGCCAGCGGACCACTAGTAGCGTTTGCTCATGCGCAAACGTGAATTTCCTGAATCGACGATATCTCAGTTTGTAATGGAACGATTTCGCTCAAACTCAGAGGGAAGATGAGGGCTGACCCAAGACCCATGAATTTCATCTCGGTTCAATAAAATCTACTGCGCAAGCGCAAACTTACAGAAACGCCGTTTTTCAGGCGAATTTTAGCCGTTGCGTGAGGTTAAATGGCAGGTTTAAATTTTTTTTACCCCCGTGCTTTGTATTGTCCAAAAATTAAGATATTTTAATTTTTGTTTGCCCTGCATTCTATCGTCATGAGCATGGCGAACCGGTCATTTCTAGTTTTCTTAAAATGTAATGGTGACATACTGAGTAGGCCACGAGGAAGCTTCTGTGCCATGTCCTTGGCAGTGTATTTTCAATCGATTTCAAATAGAACACACTTTTTAGCAAGACCTCACGGATCATTCTAGGACCAACCGTTCGCTCCCTGTGAGGACTTGAGGGTTGAACAGAAAAAAGTTCCATTCAAGCAGCATGAGTTGATATGCGAATTTTCAAAGAATAATGTTGACCGATTTGGTGATTGATTCTTATAGGATTCTTTTTTTTTTTTATACGCTGATTCCGAATACACCATATAATATTACTGTTATTCATGTTTTCGCCATTTCCTGGACCTGTGCTGAAAATAGAAACATGAAAACCACCTCTTATAGGCCATTTCCAAACTATTAGGGCATTAAAGTCTGAAGGCTATTTTTACCGGATATTCCATTAAAACGTGTGGTTTATTGAATAATCCATGGATCACATGACTCAGCCATTGTTTAATAAATATTTTAGTACCTAGGTATTCTACTTCCCTACTCTTAACTACCTACCGTAAAAAAGTGAGAAATTTCAAGAGCGAACCTATTCTATACTGCCCGCACAACGAACTACCTACCCAAGTCGATAAAAAGAAACCGGAGTCAATGAAAACTTTGCCTATTTCTACGAAAATAATGAGTTAGACAGTTAAATAGATTTCAGTCAGTAACAAACAAATACTTGGCAGACGTTTCTTCTCTCATCCATGGAATGGTATCCACGGAGACTATAGGTAGGTATAGTAGGTGAGTGTTCGGAAACTGCTGAGCAGTGATATGGGAATAGCTAGAAGGGCAGAGTTGGCTGAACTCAGCATTTTTTACACGAGCCTGCTCATCATCTTGCGAGATATATAGGCTTGGAAATCAGAGATTACTAATCTGAATTTGCTTCCCGGCATTGTCAAATTCCAAGAAAGCAGTAGTGGATATCAAGTCAGGAGATAAAGAACAACAAGTAGATATGGGACTGAGAATCGCAATCGCAGAAAAGTGTCACTCGTTTTGCTATACGAAGGCAAAACGAAGAAAGACAACGCTATAATGGGGAACTTGCATGGTTAATTTCCATTTTTTTAAATTGAAAGATCTTAATGAGGGCTTTCCAAAAAGGTGCAATATGACGGGTATCCGACGATCGAAACGTACTCCCATCTTTTGCGGAACCTAAATGGTGTCACGCGCTCTACCTTTGAACCTATACTTATACCAAAAATATAGTACCTACCTATAGCGACTGTCTCATTCGAACTTTGGTGAATTTCTATGTAATGGTACACCAGGGTGCCACTCGGTTCAAAAACAGCTTTTGAAGCGAAGGTAGGTATGACATGTGCTTTATAGGAAGTTTTTATTGGCGAGTTAGGAGCTCAAAATTACCGAGTAACACAAACCAAGGCCGGACTCCCGGGAAAAGTCAGGAAGGCCAAGCCGCTGGATCCAAAAATTTGTATTCAACAAAAGATAAAGTAAGAACCTTTTGTAGTTGAAAATTGAAGAACTCCCCCAGCCAGCTCCTGAGGACAGCCTTGGCCCATTGCGTCTATAATAGTGGTCACCTAGTCCCAATCCATCCATAAGCTAAGGTCCACTTCTTTCAAGTATAGTGGACCACTAGGGCCCTCTTCATTTACAGTGGATCGCTGGGAGCCTCCTAAAGTGGAACAATGTAACTACAACACAATGTAACACTAAAGTGTACCTAAAGCACTCTACCTGGCTCCAGTGCCAATAGGAAGCAAAAATCCTTCCAAAACTAATAGTTAGCAAAAATAGTAAAAATGAGATGATCAGTTATTTGTCTTCACGTAAAAAGATGACAAAGTTAGGTAGGTAGTTACTAACCTATCCTGTACGATCTTGTACTTTCACTTAACAAACTACTTTTCAACCCCTAACTGTTTGTAGCAGCTGCTGATGCTGGTTAACTTGAAACCGATGAAGATTCACAGTCGTGTTTCAGTCATTTTTGTTCAAGTAGGTAGTAACATGGACGTGAATCGTCCCCTAAATTTATAAGTTATTGACATCCTGAATCCTGTGTGATCCTTTAATTTCACCTATTAACCAAACTATTTTGCTTCTGAGTGTTCAAAAGTAGCACGCATCAACCCGTTTTCTGGTCAAACACTGAAAATCCGGTTTCTCAGTTCCTAATGGACCGATTTCGCTCAAATTCGGAGGGTAGTTGGGGACTCACTCCAAGATAATCAAATATGAATTTCGTCGCGTTATGGGCAATTCCGGTTGTCTCAATTTATTAGTTAAACTGCAAGATTTCAGTGAGTGCTTTCCAAAAGTTCCATTCATGCAGCATGAGTTGGTGAGCGAATTTTCAAAGAATAATTTTAACCGATTTTATGGGTGATTCTTATAGGAAATCTCACGCTGATTCCGAATATACCATATGTTCGTATGTTCAGGATGGTATTTTACAGCAAAATCCTCGAAAAACCTGTTTTTTAGCGATATTTGAAACTTAATTTCCAAAATTTGACCCCTTGGAGTACTCC
>JAEMON010000002.1:7158885-7169331 GCA_030264115.1 Lygus lineolaris | reverse complement strand
GTTGCAGTGGGACCGATATGCTCTAGTCGAAAGGATCGTAGGCGTAGGTGTTTACTTTCAATCCCTGGCTTATTTCAAATCTCGATTCAAGTGGGCCTCACCGGAGATGGAGAGGCACTTCACACGGGAGCCCTCGAGATCAAACGCGAGCAGGGATGATGTGTTTGGCTTTGGACAACAGTTGTTCTCTTGCACGAATCATTGTGCTTGGAAATACATCTGGCTCTTTCGATCCCGACAAAAATTGTAGGGTAAATAAGGTAAAATTCTGGTATTAAATTAAGTATCAATGATTTTATTGAGTATACCTGTCGCTCCTGATCAGTCCGAGATCAGACCCTTCAGAAGTTACGAGTCAGACATGGTGTTAACCCGAACAGTCCCTGATCCATCAAAATTAGACCATAACTTCATATTGTTTTGTCTGGGAAAAGGAATTGACCACAGACCGAGACGGAAAGCTTCCGAAGGTCCTTCGGAAGCAATTTGATTTTGTATTGATAAATGCCTGAAACGGACTTGTAACTTACAGAAATGCATATGATCAATTCTGTAGTGTGGATAAAAAGAACAACAATTTTAAAACGCATTTCATCACAATTTAGAAACCTTGTATTCAAAGCATTAGTCCCACCATGAACTAATAAATACGTGTGGCCTGTATTTTGCGTAAAATTCCAGAACATTTTCAATTTTCCCCTGACTTAAAGGTTTTCCACGACCACTTTCTTTTTTCCTGACTTTTCCAGGTTTTCAAGGTTGTCCATACCCGTAGCAACCCTGGTAAACATGTGTAATACGTAGGTATGGCAGGTGGCAACCTGCACCTTAAATCTAAACAACAATAATGATAATAATTTTATGCATTCTGCGATGAACAAAGGCGCCCCCAGCTACGCCCACTCAAGAGGACCTGTAGCCATGTCAACACCCAAACAAAGAATTTATCAAGAGCTCTCGGAAACCCCTCGAAGTCAGGTGAGTTCCTTTATTGCCCCTGGAGTAGGTAACATGAGATGAGGGGAGGCTTAGAGCTCACCAACAGTGGGAAAGGATGTCGGTACCTCATAATATGGCGGCCTCAAAGATAAGACTTGAGAAAAGAAGGTGTTTGAGAGCTTCTTCAATATGGTGTTTAAGAGGCGCACGGGTTCGAGTGGTTATTTTGAATTCAAATCGTGTTAGTACCTGCCCCCTCAGATAGTGGGTGATAGGTACGAGTGCACTTCTGGGAGTGATTATCAGTCGAGTCAGCTACCGTAATCATTGGTCCAAACTTCCTCATGCCGTTTTTTACCTACGATGTATAATCCGTACGTTGCTCAGGGTGATCAGTTGTTATCTATATACATGACGAGGTTATACGTTATGCAGGGTTGCCAACAATCCGGAAGTCCAAACCTTGGGGGTGTTCGTTAAGCCAAACAACTGTTGGTAACAACAGTTGAGTTCGTAACTTGGTGATAAACGCCGCCATGTTTTGATCCTACATATGAAAAAGTGTTAAATTTCAGGAATCATTTTAGAATGGTCTGAAACGGATTTCCATGAAGAAAATTGTCAAAAATTTGCATTACAAAAATTTTGAAGCCATTGCAATAGCTTCATTCTCTTCGAAAATTCGCTAAAATGGAATCGTTTAAGAATGTCTAACTAGGAACTAAAATTTGAATTCACTCTCTGCCTTTCTTCCGCCACAAATACAAACTGATTAGACCAGAATTCCCCAAAATCCAGCTTCCAAAATCTCCTTCTCTGAGCTGATCCGTTGGTGAAGCTCCAGCAACTGAGGACCTATTGAGCAAAACCAGGGAATTTCGTGTCTCAGTAACATTATGACCAGGACCCAGGACAATTCTTTCGGAAGCAGGACTGTCCTGGTGAAACGGAATCCCGTAGCAACATTTCCGAAGTCTCACTCAGTTTGGATCTTGCTTTTACTTTAGGTTTTCTCAGCAAGCTTCATGAGCTATGTTGAATGCTCCAATTTTGTTATGCCTACTTCGACGTATATGTATTTGTTCTTCGACGTAGTCGAGTTGCCCGGATTACCTGGTTTCTTAACCAAAGTAAGTGGGCTGGCTTTTTTTGTTTAGCTTTTGGATGGTGGTATTTTCAGTCTTTGACGGTGACCTTCTGATGCCTTTGGTTTTTTTTTTTTTTTTTTTTGTTCTTTAAGGTTTGGAAATGTACACCGTTTGTCACATCAGCAATAAATGAATCACTTGATGGAGTAGTGCATTACTTCTTCTGGCCCGCATCCCGACAAATAGAACCCCCTTCGACCCCGCCATCACGACTTTCAAGAGACACATGAAGACCTTCGAGATGGCACATGAAGAAGAAGAAGAAGAGGGATAGATACTACCTACGTTTGATTCATCTGGATATCTTTTGGATTCAGGTGAGTGCAGCCCAGTTAAATATTTGCGGAACAACCCTGCTCTAAAAATAGGGCACTTTCTAATCTATGATTACCGTAGCGTTGCACATTTGCCCATATGGTAATCCAGTAATATGATCGGAACATCACAGGCACGATTGACGGTTTACCTGCAACCTACAAGATACCTACCAAGGTTCCTAATTGGATTTAGCTTCATAGAAATAATATCTACCTGTTACGACCTCTATACTTTGGAACTCAAAAGGAAATCCTATAAGAAAATCGCTTTCATAAACGTTCCTAAAGAAAAAGAAACCTGTACTTAAGAGATTCTATAGTAAGGAAGCCTCTACAAGTTGAAGTATAATATTACGAAAAAAAGAGTGTCTCTGCAGCCACCGCAGATTGATTAAGTATTCCTAATATTATTTTAATCAATCACGACTTAGGTAAACGGTGAATTTCCAGAATAAAAATACAGGTCTGACAAAGCATGTTGAAAAACTGATCTGTCCTCCTTTTTCTTACTTGATTTATTTCTGCTCTGTTTTCAACATCTTGCTCGGATGATGGATGTGATCCAATCCCACAGAGGAATAATTGTAACCTCAGACTCTTCCCGCAAAGACATCAACCACAATTCGAAACTACGTAGCAATTAAATAATCAAAGGTGCTGGATTTTCATACCAAATTGCTATTTGTGGTTCTTGATATCTGATACTGCGGTTGTTCTGTGGTGTAAGTGTAAGGCATTCTGAAATTCAGTTCTCTTCAAGGACTTCTAGATGGCGCCGACAGCCATTAGTGCTGCCTACTGCGGATGTGAGAGCTGGGAGAGGTGAAACAGTTCGATGGAATATATTTGAATATTTTTGCATTGTTTGGTCGACTAAGAGTGAGAGGGAGGATCAACTCTGCATACATTTTACCACCACTCTGGCGTGTCGAAGAATGGCAACCCAATCTTCGAGGTTCTCCTCAGCACCGTTAAATATTTATGTGAGTCAAAATTTCGGCTTTTCTGAACCATGAAGTCGGTTTCCGTGTACCTCAAAGTTCAAAATACTCATATATCTCAAAATAGCTCATATATCACGGTTCAGTTTGGCGATTCCAAATCGGCCTACAGTGAAGATAGGTGCTACCTACCGAATTTTAAAGAAAATTTTCGAAGAAAATGCAGCTATTGCAATGGCTTCAAAATTTTTGTAACGCAAATTTTTGAACTTTTTCTTCATGGAAATCCGTTTCCGACCATTCTAAAACGATTCCTGAAATTTAACACTTTTTTATATGTATATATTTATACATGTATATGTATGTAGTTAATATGTGTCACTTCAGACGATATCTGACCTAGGAATCGAGATAAAAAATCCGAAAAATTTTTAAAACGTCAATAATATTTAAAAAGGAAGGATAAGTTCGTTGAATTTTTGGAGTACTCCAAATTTTGAAAATTTAGTTTTAAAAATCGCTAAAACAAAATGCGTTTTTTGAGGTTTTTGGTGTAAATTACTGTCTTAAACATAGGAACATAATGGTATATTCGGAATCAGCGTGAAATTTCCTATAAGAATCACCCACCAAATCGGTTAAAATTATTCTTTGAAAATTCGCTCATCAACTCATGCTGCATGAATGGGAGTTTTTTCGGTTTCACTCCGATATACGATATTTGTGTTGAAAGTTGGCCACCTACCTAGCTAGCTTATAGGTCATAGGTAAATTACATCTAAGAAGTTAAGTTAATTAAGTTTGCAGTATTTAGGAAAAAATGAAGTATTTTAGGAAACCTCTTATTGATTGGAACTGTAAAATGACCTACCAGTTAGTAAAATGATGACTAATATATAATGAAACGTGATGGTGATGGACTCATGACTTAGTCAAGCAACTATGTTGGGGATTTGTTAAAATGCGCTGAAGTCCTCGAATAAATTACAGAGCCAGTATGAGGGCAATTAATATAATCTTCCGAGAAAACGATAGCTGAAAAAAGTTTTTTCCTCAAACTTTAATAACGTTATATCCAATAATGCCCTTAATTCCCAAGCGAATCCTCGGAAATCGTAATTAGGGTGTCGTACATGGGGGGAAAGAGTTGTGACCAGATGCTATTAATTTTGAACCAAATACAGTTCAACACATTCAAGGACTGAAGAGGTATTATATTAGCATTTATTGATAAGAGCACTATAGGGGCTTCTGGAATGGTGTAAAAGGAGTGGAATGTTGCTGAATATCGAAAAGTGCTGCTGCATTGATGAGGGATCCCGTAAGTGTTCAATTAAAAAATCGAGGATCAACGGAGTTCCCTTCAACGAGTAAGTAATCCAAGTGCGGGATCTGGGAATAATAATGGATTCTGAGATGTCTTTCGTTCCTCACATAGAAGGGATCTCTTTCAGGGCACATCATTCCTTGGGCTTCATATCGAGAACAACTATGGGGATTTTAAGCAAATGCAGCAGGTCTTTCGCTTGTTATATGTAACCCTTGTGCGGCCAATATTTGAGTTCACCAGCGCAATTTGGTCTCCATACTACCAGGAACACACATCAGGATTATAGAAAAAAGGGCAGCAAAAGTTTTTCCGAATGGTTTTTAGCGAATTTTCGAAGATTTTTTTGCAATGGCTTCAAAATTTTTGTAATGCAAATTTTTGACAATTTTCTTCATGGAAATCCGTTTCAGACCATTCTAAAACGATTCCTGAAATTTAACACTTTTTCATATATATATATATATATATATATATTTATGTGTCACTCCAGACGATATCTGCCCGTGGAATCTAGATAAAAAATCCAAAAAATTTTTAAAATGTCAATAATATCAAAAGAAAGGATGAGTTCGTTGGCTAGAATTTTCGGAGTACTCCAAGTGGTCAAATTTTGAACATTTAGTTTCAAAAATCGCTAAAAAACGTGTTTTTTAGGTTTTTGGTGTGATATACCATCCTAAACATAGAAACATATATGGTATATTCGGAATCAGCGTGGAATTTCCTATAAGAATCACCCACAAAAACGGTTAAATTTATTCTTTGAAAATTCGCTCACCAACTCTCATGGTGCATGAATGGAACTTTTTTTCAAGTTCTTAGGAAAACACCTTCCTGGCGGACGATTACCTCACGTCTGTTAAAGTCCTCACGACGACAATAGCTGGCCACGAGCGAGATTTCCGACGGTTTGACAGTTTTTTTTTTAGTTTTTTTTAAGGAAATCTGAAGGTTTGGAATGTAGGTACGTTAGTGGATGAGAAAATCTGCAGTCAAAAACTGACGGTTCAAGTTCAACGATTTCTTTGGAAAAACCCACAGTTTATTTCTGTTAGTTAGTGGTGTGGCTGACGCCGCGCTCCACAACCTTGACGACTGCGCTGAGCGTACACTGATTCCAAAACCGTCAGTTCTGGACTCTGTACTATCCAACTTGGACAGTCCAAATCAACCAAAAGAAACTGGCACTTCTCCACTAACGGACGGTTTTGGACGTAAGTTCCAAAGCCAGTTTCCCCAGTTTGGAAACGCGAGAAAACTCTGCGTTAGTAGTGAAAAACAGTTTAGAAATCGAGGGTCTGTGCCAAAACTGGACTGCCATCTCTCACTAACGGAAGGGTAGAATTTGTGATGAAATCCGCGTGCCTGTACTGCCACGAAAACCGACGGTTTTGGAATGACGGTTCAAAACCGCTAGGTTTTAATGTTTGTGTAGTTATGGCTAGCTAATGAGATTGTTCTGGATACCCTTGAGGACAGATGGAGAGTCATTGATATGACTTTCCTCCATAAGGTCATGCATGGACTTGTCGAGGCAGCTGAGTTTCTACCCAAATTAGACTTTCGTGTTTCTCCCCAGATCTACGCGCAGCACCGAGGTGTTCCCCTCCTAAGGATCATGAGGACTGCGAATCGCCTCGACGTGGATATATTTAACGCAAATTTTAATAAATTCATTCGAAAGGTTCGTGCATTGAGAAACGCTTAGTTCAGTACATTTAAATTTTCTAGGATACTTATACGTAATAGGGTTGAGGGCGAAGAGAAATAATCTCGCCTCTTCAGTAGTTCAGTCAGACATGTTTCGCTTTATTAGCCTCATCAGGGACTTTATAATACTTGTGGGTGAAGTCCACGTCGTCGTGAATTATACAGTAGTACGGGGAAAAAATTGGAGTACTTTTCGATTTGATACTTTAGGTTTGTGGAAATTTCCACGTCGTACGTCACGCACCAGAACTGAAGAATTTACAGGTGCAGCGCTCTCACGCAAGTAAGTGCCTTACCTATAATAGGATGTGGTGCATAATTGGTAATTTTTTGGCTTGAAAAATCCAGAAAATTTTAAAGAAGACCACAAGACATCAGTGAGGACGTGGAATTCACCCGCAAGTATAAAGTCCCTGATGAATCTAATAAAGCGAAACATGTCGGACTGAACCACTGAAGAGGCCAGATTATTTATCTTCGCCCTCAACCCTACATAGGTACGAATAGTACCTATAGTACCACTCAGCGACAAAGGAGACTTATGTTTATTTGATTTAAAAGATATCATTCTACTATAATTTATAGTAATATTATTACTTGGCCATAATAATGTCAATGTTTCATCGAGATCGACCCAGATGAATAGGTATCTATAATAAGTATCATAAGTATAAGAACTGATCAGGAATGGGGTCCACAGAAAGAAAACACTTCCTTTGCCGAGCTTTCGTGAAACATATGTACATCTTCAGTGCTCGAAGGTAAGCCTAGAGCGTGAACATCACACCACTGTCAATCATCCATGAAACAACCAGAAGTCCGGTAAGCATCATTAGTAAAAGTGAAGAAATTTAACTAAATCATTGCACAAATGAAGTAAAAGATTCTAAACACCAAATCTATACTGAACAATACACAAAAAAATTATAATCATTTGGTAAAATGTGCAGGCTAAATTCATTCAGGTTAAATTCATTTTTGTACTGTTCACTATAGATTTGGTGTTTAGACTCTTGTTTCATCGTGGCAGAATAATAATAATTTAAACTCTGTAATTGGGCTTTGCCCGTTAATCGAATAATATAGTATTTTCCTTTTTATTTAAACCTTTTTCGCATTGATTTAAACCTTTTTGACTTTTAGTTACAAAAACCTTTTTCACTTTGAATTAAACCTTTTGTGAAAGTGGTACAGGAGGGCATCACTTGAGGGTCAGATGTCTGGTGAGGGGGGGGGGGGGGGGGGGGGGGGGGGGGGGGGGGGGGGGCTGTACTTGTACTAGACAACGGTCGAACTTATCGCTCACACGCTGTTAGGGATTTCATAGCTTCTTTTACAATGACGAAGTTCCTACCACCTTATTCACCAATGCTCAACCCTGTGGAAAAGGCGTTTTCCAAGATGAAGTATATACTTCAAGAGACATCCTGAGTCGCCGAAAGGGCCATCTTCCCCAAGTTATGCTTCTGGTACCCCCTCCTGTACCACTTTCTTGTGTGTAAATAATGTTTTCACGCGTTCATTTTCTTCAAACATTTTACTTTACTACATGGGAATAGAAAAATTTTAATTCAAAGTTTAAAATGCTCAAATGAAAGTGAAAAAGGTTTAAATCAAAGCTAAAAAGGTTCAATTTAAAGTAAAGAAGGTTTAAATGAAAGCTAAAAAGGTTTAATTAAAGTAGGAAAGGTTTAAATCAATGCGAAAAAGGTTTAACTAAAAGGTAAAATAGTATATTTCCTGAAGGAAGAATTCAAAACTCTCTTCTCTTCATTCATTCTACGACCTATGACAATGTTATCAAGAGTCTCCACAGCTTTTAGATCACTTTTGGACTTTTGAGCTCCCAGATTGGCGATTTGGCCCACTGTGCGTCGCACACCCCTCAGGCCGACCCTGAAAGGATGTACGTCTAAAAATCCTCGACGCTCTGATGATGAAGGAGACCACTCCTTCCATCACAAGTCAGGTGATTTAACCCCCTTCGTCCTCCAAGACACTTGCCATTATCTCGTAACCATCTCGAGTTACATAAGAAGTACTTGGGGACTCTTGTGCGGGAGGAGGCCGCGAGGGGGCAGGACGGTCGGGGTCGGGGATGGGTGGGACTCCGACGCCATCTCGACTTACAGGGAGCAGCCACCTCCTCTCGCCCAACCCGGGAAAACTAGAGTCGATAAGGGAACATGCGCTCTGCGGCTCCCGACCGCGGAAGGCGTGGAGAACTTCTAAATATACCCTCGACTGAGTCTTCTAGAACAGGGGAACTACTGGACGTTTGTTCCAACTGAAAATTTGCTGTTCGAACAATGTACATTTATATACAGGGTGTCTCAGGTTTGAGTAGAAAAAATTCAAAGCTCGATTGTACAACTAATTTCCATCAAAAACTGTCTCCTAGAGTTTTTTTGTAAACCGTCTTTTTTGTGAGTTTTTTCAATTTTAAGATTTTTTTCGTGATTTCGACTTAAAGCCACTAAAATGGCCATAACTCCCTTAATTAATTATTAAAAATTGAAAGTAAGGACACCGTTGGAAATAGCGTTAAATTTCCTACAAGATAAAGTCATCTTCAAATCATCGAAACTGTATTCATTGAGCTCTTGGAGAGCCTAAGCTTCAATTTTTGTCGTATTTAACAATTCATCATGGATTTCATCAGCAGTTCTCAAGTGAACTTTTCCAATAAATTCCGTTTGCAAGAACGGAAAAACATCTCCGTTTCATCAGCTTTCCAGCGGTGTTATTATTTACAATTTTACTGTGGAAATTAGGGGAGCAAATCACGTTTGAATGCAGAAAAACGTGGGTTTTTCGAGGAAATCGAGTATTTGGGTTTTATGCTTGATGATTTCAACTGGAGTAGTTAGGTATCGTTTTCCTAGTAATTTTTCACGCTGACTTGAATTGTGACACTCCTCATCAATTTTGACAGATAGAAAATGGATTTTTCGAGAAAAAAAAGTGCATGTTCAGACATAGGCACCTATCACCAATGCACTTTTTTTCTCGAAAAATCCATTTTCTATCCGTCAAAATTGATGAGAAGTGTCATCATAAGATTCAGCATGAAAAATTACTAGGAAAACGATACCTAACTCCTCCAGTTGAAATCATCACGCATAAAACCCAAACACTCGATTTCCTCGAAAAACCCACGTTTTTCTGCAATCAAACGTGATTTGCTCCCCTAATTTCCACAGTAAAATTGTAAATAATAACACCGCTGGAAAGCTGATGAAACGGAGATGTTTTTCCGTTCTTGCAAACGGAATTTATTGGAAAAGTTCACTTGAGAACTGCTGATGATGAAATGTTAGATACGACAAAAATTGAAGTTTAGGCTCTCCAAGTTCCAGTTTGAGCTCCAAGAGCTCAATGAATACAGTTTCAATAATTCAAAGATGACTTTATCTTATAGGAAATTTAACGCTCTTTCCAACGGTGTCCTCTTTTTCAATTATTAATAACAAATTAAGGGAGTTATGGCCATTTTAGTAGCTTAAAGTCGAAAACACATAAAAACATAAAATTGACAAAAAAATCACGAAAATAGGAGGTAACAAAGTAACTCTAGGAGACACTTTTTGTTGGAAATTAGTTGTAGAATCGATTCCTGAATTTTGTCTACTCAAACCTGAGACACCCTGTATACATATTTATGTTCGAACGGCCAAGGTCAGTTTTCAAGGTCAACATGTGCGGGTTGAACACATTCGAATATTCTGTTCGAAATTTCAGTTGGAACGAGAACAAAAGTTCAATTCATGCAGCATGAGTTGATGAGCGAATTTTCAAAGAATAATTATTTTAACCGATTCGGTGGGTGATTGTATAGGAAATTTCAAGTTTAAGATGGGAATTTACACCATAAACCTCAAAATCACGTTTTTTTCAATTTTTGACTCGAAATTTTCAAAATTTTACCCCTCGGAGTAGGCACTTCAAAAATGCTGACAAACGAATTCGTCCTCTCTTTTGATATTACCTGACATTTTAAATTTTTGGGATTTTTCATCTCTGTGAGCTACGGTTCACCTAGGCCTCTTGTCACACAAAAA
>JAEMON010000002.1:7122518-7139103 GCA_030264115.1 Lygus lineolaris | reverse complement strand
CCCCCCCCCCCCCCCCCCCCCGGTGAAGTACAAGGCTGACTACGCCAGGACCAACAATACAACAATGAAAGTAGGTAGCCTACTATCGTAACACATGGAACTAAGCTATGTAAATGGATACCTACTCGACAGTAGGTACTCGCTAGTTACCCAGTGAAGGGAAAGGGACAATAAAAAAGAACAAAGAGAAACATTACAAAAATGTAAATATTTATTTGAACTTGTATTCATAAACAGGAATTGTAAACGAAAATTATAACGATTTTACAGTTTGAGTCTCAAGTGATGGTAAGTTGAAATTGAATGAAAATGGGCAATCATCGTGGTTTGTGTACTAATTTTTCCTAAAGTTTATAATTAAATGACCAATAGGAGGTTCTTAACAACCAATGAGGTTCCAACAACCATCAAACAGCTAAATGATTAACAATATGCCTTCCCTGGTCAATTACTGAGATCCTTTCAACATGGAGCAGGGGAGTCTGATAAGGTGAGGCTCAGACTTGGAAAAATATGTATAATATACTCTATGTATACTGCACTCTAGCTGACAGTTAAAACTGTAACAGTAGGTAGGGCTGGCATTGCTGTAAAGTATGAACAGGTTGGAACGGTAAGGAGGAAGATGACGACTGCGGTGAAGAGGATATTTGCAGCCTTCACAAAGAGCAGCGTTACATCAATCCGTACCAAGAAAGAAATCATCTTCGATCCATGTTGTTAGGTTTCCATCGTAAACAGTTTGCAAGCCGGGAGGAACACTGGTACATTTCCGACGCACTTCTGAGAGTTTTACCTTTGAAAAGAGCTTGACGAGCTTTGGACAGGGGTTGAAGAGGGACAACGATAGTTAAAACAGTGGCCGCTAGAGGGCAGATGAACCGCTGGGGGCCTGAATGGTTTGACCAGTTTAGTTTGCGGGGACCGTGCTTAATCGGCAGTCTTGCTCCAGAGGTCATCGAGGGCTGGAGATGTACCAGTGTTCTTCCCTACGTGCGAGGTGCACTAGTGAGCAATGTCAATCAGCATACTCAACGCTCTCTTCTAGAACATCAAAAAGTCTAGACTATAGCTTTGGCTAATTATTAGTACCATGTTTATCCTGACTGGTTTCCTATCGAGGAATGAATAAACAATAGATCTCCAACTAAAGTAATGAGCTCGGAGCGCATTCTTATGGTTGAGGCCGAACTACTTATCAGTTGAACTGTTTTCCTATTTCCCTTTTTCCCTCTTCTGAAAAGGCATACTGCTACAAAAGATTCCCAAGTCAACTCAAGTTTTGCAAAAAAAACTGTTGAAAAAGAAAAGCGTTCGTTCAAATTGGAAGACAATACGAGATGGTGAAAAGACAAAAGCAGGAATATGGCGGTAATGAGCAAATAGGAATGAGCAGTACTGCCAACTTACAACACAGAAATCCCTACGGGGTTTTTGGCAGGAATATATATGGTAGCTGGCTAATTTTTCGCTGGTAGGGCGCGCTGCAGGAGCTCATTACTTCATTTGTAGATCTATAATTGAATTGAATGGAATGTATCTACTAGGTTCACTGCACTGCTGGTTTTCAAGTAGCAAATTAATGATCAAGATCGTTTGGAGGTACATATTTTCCTGTAATCTATGTGTTCACGTAGGTACTTAATAATATACTAGTATTATACTACGGTAATTTCCAGGAAGGGCTAACTCAGCAGCATAGATCTCTATCCTGCCAAACTCAACTGTTGTTTACAGAAAAACTCCAAAAAATACAGAAATATTGTTCTTTTGTGTTGGTATCCCTGATCCCCAACCAAGCCCCCGAGCTGGGCGCCATTTGCAACTCCCTTTAGGTTTCGGTTTCTTGCATGGAAGAAGAAGGAAGGTTCACTCAATGTAAAATGACGTGCTGGAAATCTACCTTTTACAGTAACTCTATCTAGCGTAATGTTTGAGAACTAGAACTAAATGGTCCATGAAAAAATTTCTCGTCGGAGCGGGGTTCGAACCCTCAACCCCTATCATACCAACTAGAAGTTGGGGCTTTGTCCTCGTACTCTAACCGCCTGAGCTAGGCTGCCTTGCATTAATACTTTCAGAAAAAAGGGGTCTCGAATTTCATGCTGACGATTCCTTTCGGAATCTAGGTTATTAGGATCTCGGCAGTTTCTTTTGATTAAAAGCAATCTTTTGGATATTCAATGATGGTGAACTAACAAATGATTAAAAAAACATTCATGCAGCATGAGTTGGTGAGCGAATTTTTAAAGAATAATTTTAACCAATTTTGTGGGTGATTCTTATAGGAAATTTCACGCTGATTCCGAATATACCATATGTTCCTATGTTTAGGATGGTAATTTACACAGAAAACCTCTAAAAACACGTTTTTTTTGCGATTTATGAAACTAAATTTTCAAAATTTGAAAAACTCTGGCGACTGCTGGTTGAACTGTCTAGGTATAAAACATTACGCCAGATGGAGTCACAGTAAAGGCAGGCAGATTTCCAGCACGCTATTTCCTATGAAGTGAACCTTCCTTCTCCTTCTTCCATGGGTTTCTTGTAAAGCTCAACCGCTTTCGTATCGTTTAGTTTCAAAACGAAGTGTTTCCTGTTTTTCATCATTTTATACGATTTTCCGTTCCTTTTCGGGCATTTTAGTTTTTTGTAGTGTTTTGGTGAAGTGTTGTGGGGAACTTCGGGAAGTTTTCTGAAGTTTTAATATTATTGAAAATTTGGCATAATGAACTATCTGTATCTTTATATTAGGGGTGTTCATGGTCCAGGATATTCGACGTCGAATTGTCGAATCGTCGAATTGGGACTTTCGAGGCGAGCTAATGCGCATGCGCCCCGGCTCCGATTCGATTTACGACCATTCGAATTTACCACGGGATGGAGGCGTCGTAAATCGGATATTTGACTTCGAATATCGAAACGCTGCAGCGATCCTAGCGGTAGCCGTACGAAGTTCTCTCCGTTATCACTCGTGTCCTATCACTCGCTACCACAACTTCATGAATTCACAATTTCATCTGTACATTTCACTTTCTGGCTTTTTCTCGGCATGATTAGGAATTACGCAACGTTCAAATAAGCAAACTGACAATATTGAGATACGACTATTGATAACAGGTTAGGTGATAACACTGATATCCAGATATGGCCTTCCCCAGATGCCGCGAGGAGCGCTACGTTCACTTCGATTTTCGACCATTCGACGGGGAAAATTGTAGGAGCCTCATGATTTCTCGAGTTTCGAATATCGAATATCAGATTCGATATTCGACGATTGAATCAGACCATGAATACCCCTATTAGAGAAGTACAGCAACATACGGACATTTTTTTCCCCGTATCCAGTTGATAGGGATGCGTCGAGTGGACACTACCTTTCACCGGGTGACAAACATGATTCAACGTATCATAACTGGAATAAAGACGGCGGCAGGCCAATTATAGGTTAGGTTGTGACCAATTTGGTTATACAGAACTCAACGTTCCCTACAAAAGGTGAGAGACCTGGCACTGGTACCGTTTCACTCCTGTTTTTTCCGTATCACTCCCGTTTTCAACGTATCTCGCCTTGCTGTGACTCTCTAATATAGGGGTATTCATGGTCTGATTCGATCGTCGAATATCGAATCTGATGTTCGATTTTCGAAACTCGAGGGATCATGAGGCTCCTACATTTTTCCCTGTCGAATGGTCGAAAATCGAAGTGCGTGTAGCGCTCCTTGCGGCATCTGGTGAAGGCCATATCAGGATATCAGTGTTATCACCTAACCTGTTATCAATAGTCGTTTGTCAATATTGTCAGTTTGCTTGTTAGTACGTATCGTAATTTGTAATCATGCCGAGAAAAAGCCAGAAAGCGAAATGTATAGATGAAATTGTGAATTCATGAAATTGTGATAGCGAGTGGTAGGACACGAGTGATAACGGAGAGAACTTCGTACAGCTACCGCTAGGATCGCTGCAGCATTCCGATATTCGACGTCGAATATCCGATTTACGACGCCTCCATCCCGTGGTAAATTCGAATCGTCGTAAATCGAATCGGAGCCGGGGCGCATGCGCATCAGGTCACTTCGTAAGTCTCAATTCGACCATTCGACGTTGTATATCCTGGACCATGAATACCCCTATTATAGGGATTCTGTACCAAACAGGTATTTTTCTGATACCCAACGATTGCCCATTCAAATAGTTACTAATTCTAAAGATATCCACATAAATAAGAGTAGTTTTCAACGAAATTAAATTATTGGTACCTCCGAAGTCATTCCACATTATTGCACTGATTTATCGAACATATACCCAAGTAGATAGGTGAAGGTACCTACGAGAGTCACTAAATATTTTTCAAAGTGGAATGTTCAAGTAGACGGGTAACAAAAGACTAGGAAGTTCGCATTCATTCTCAACACTATAATAATATATGAATAAAACATCTTACGCCAAATACAGCAAATTTTACACAACATAACCTACGTAAACTAAACTTGAAGGGGCAGAAACATGTTCGTACCTGTGCACACATATTCGAGCGATGGGAAAAGATAATGTGAAAAATGCAATGTAAAATGTCACGACCTCTCCCTCCACCAAAAACTTGGAATGCAGTTTGTGCGCGTCCAAAACAAAAAACGTCTGCCAAGTTGGGTGGGCAGTAAAGCTTCCTCACTTTTGTAACATGGACGTATAGAATCAGTTAGTGAACATTTCAACGAAATGGGTAGAATAGTTTCGGAGTTAGGAGCATCCTATGAAAATAAATGTCAAGTTTGCGCATGTGCATTAGCCATCTCTTATCAAATTGTGGTGAAATTCATAGGTAGGTAGGTCATTGTCTTGGAGTCAGCCCTCAACGACCCTCCAAAATTGAGCGAAATCAGTCCATGAGGAACTGAGAAATTGTAGTTTCAGGAAATTTACGTTAGCGCATGCGCACACGCTACTAATGGTCCGATGGCTATTAAATTAATAGGGAACTGAGTAGGGGCTACCTCAGACAATCTGAAAATTTCACCAGAATCGGTCGAGTAGTTCCGTTGTTATGGCTATGAAAGTCATTTCAAAATTGCGCGTGCGCAGTAGGTATTAATGATATAATCGTGTTGAAATTCGAAGGTAATTGTCAACCTCCAACTACCCTCCGAATTAGAGCGAAATCGGTCCATTAGGAACAAAGAAATCGTAGTTTCAGAAAATTCACGTTTACGCATGCGCACACGCTACTGGTGGTCCGATGGCGATGAAATTCATGGGGGACCCTCTAGGGTCTTACTCGAGTAATCCCTGAAAATTTCACCGACATTGGTCGAGTAGTTCCGGAGATACGCCTAAGGCAACAAATTTCAAGTTTGCGCTTGCGCAGTAGCTATTACTGAACCAATCGTGACGAAATTCATAGGTTATTGTCTTGGAGTCAGTCCACAACTACCCTGCAAATTTGAGCGAAATAGGTCAATTATGAACAGAGATGCAGGGGTTTCAGGAAATTCACGTTTGCGCATGCGCTCCGATGGCGATGATATTGATTGGACCGTCACAGGACTAACCGGCACAATCCCTGAAAATTTCATCAAATTCGGACCACATCTTCATATAGTTTTGCCTGTGACAAGGAATTGACTACAGACCGACAGACGGACAGACAGACATGGAACCAAAATTGTTCAGAAAGCTCTGAAACGTGAAAAGCAAGTGGGAATTTTGATTTTGGAGGACAAAACTTTTTTTAAATTTTTTTCACGAATACATAGCTTCCTACCTTCGGTAGGGAGGAAGCAAAACAACTATAGCTCGGCTGCTTTGATCGTATCCGCTTCCTACTGCCCTCTACGACAGGGCTTCCACTCAACCGGCACGCAATTCCCCCGACCCCTGGCTTCTTTTTCCCTCATTTAGATTACGAAATTCCCTCACTTTTCCCTCCCAGTTTTATGCTAATTAGGTCGCAAAGTCTTTAAGTTTCAAGAAAGGCAGGTAATCATCAGGAAAAATGCATTCCCGTGGTCTTAGCTTTAGGAAAGGGAACGGTTAGATTTCAATAATAAAGAACATCATAGCTTGAGCATTTTTTTAAAACCGTTTTAAAAATATGAAGGTATTCATTCGTTAAAAAAAAATTCCTAGTTGAGATCCCATAGTTTCCAAGGGGTTGAAACAAAAAGACCAACAAGTAAACATGTATTAAATAAACTCAAGAAAATCTCATAAAAATCATGTACTTTTTCAAGAAGACATCAGGTAAAATCAAAAGGAACTTTCCAAGAACACATTGGGTAAAATCAAAAGGAACTCACAGAAACTGTGTGTTTCTGAAATTCTCATGTTGTTGAAATAATTTCCCTATTTGCAAACGTTTTGATGCACGGATTGCTACCTGCCTGGAACATGGATGACGGGCACAAATTGATCTATTTATTTTTGTCTGAGTGATTGACTAATACAGGTAGATAGGTGCCTGAAGTCATGAATTTCCCTCATTTTCCCCGCAGATGCTAATTTCCTTCGCGAAGGTTTTGAAGATCGAAATTTCCCGCAAAAGGGAAATTTCCCTCAAAGTGGAAGCCCTGCTCTACGAGGGGAAAATCGGAAACTGTGATTGAGGCGACCTTAACTTCAACAGCTGATTCTCAATTCGGGGTAGAAGGGAAAATTTGTGAAGTTGGTAGCACCGCAATACTCAAATCCTGGCGCCCACCATTTTGAATTTGTTTCCAATCTTTTTCTTTTTACTTTCTACTTGTATTGATAAAAGTTATCCATTTCGATCTTCATGAGTTTTTTTCAACACTAAACTTAGTTTTTATTTACAAAGTATACCTAATGTAAATGTTTGTACATCGCTTATTCACTACTGAAATGAGAGGAATCAGACAAGGGAAACCTTTCACCAGTGTGCTGCCAATAACATTGGAAAAGGGAAATTTTATAAAAAAGGGAAATTTTAAGCTGATAACAACAGATAACTTGTTCCAAACTTTCCAGAAGAATGTGCTGCACTCGGATACTATCAAAGTGGCCGAGCTATAGTAGAGGGCGTCTGTTGTAGGTACTATAATCATGTTGAGTAAGTCCACACCAACAAAGCATTATCTCACTGTGCAGGCGCGACATTATTATTGAATTCAATACAAAAAATAAGGGAGATACAATTTGAACTGTACAATAATGTCGAGAGGGAGAAACCTCATTAAAGTAATTATACAGGGTGTCCCGGAAACTGCTCTGCAAGAGGCCGGGAATCGATTCTTCGATTCGATTCTAATCGAAAGTCTCTCAGCAATTTTTTGTTTTAAACCCTTAGTTTTCGCGTTTTTGGCATTTTCAGTTTTTTTTCTCCATAAATCACTTTTTCTGACATAAAACTGGTTGTAACATCCGTTTTTGAGATAGAAAAATAGAAATGGTGGGTACCGTTAGAAAGCTCGTTAAATTTCCTTTCAGAATAGGCTGTTTTGAAAACTACTGAATGGTATGAACTTTAATTTTCGTTCGAGAATCAAAATTTTGCGAATCCAAGAAATCACGAAAAACTTCAAAGCGCTTCAGATGGGCAAGAAAATACCCAAATTTCACTCGAGGGGGAAAACTTCCTCAAGATCTCAGCTTTCCAACAGTGTGGTATTTTTCAATTTTAGCGCACTAATTGAGAGGGAAAATTGCGTTCGAGTGCCACAAAACGAGGGTTTTGTGATGAAATGTATAATAAAAACTTAAAAAAAACGAAAACTAAGTGTTTAAACGAAAATTGCTAAGAGAGAATTTCGATCAGAAATGACCCAAAAAATCGATCCCCGGTCTCTTGCAGAGCTGTTTCTGTGTAGGTATGTATGTATAGGTAAAGATAGAGCAGGGCAGTAGAGCCCCAGTCATCCAACTACTCATTCAATCGATTATTAACATTTACCTAGTAAATTTGAGCTCAACGAATGGTAGCATTCAGGGTGTCCCCGGAAAAAGGATGACAAACTCACGAACTGGGCTGTGAAAAACGGAAATGAATTCCACCGCTTTTAAAACGGCTTTGATTGGTTGTAAAAAGGGAGACGCAGTATTTAGTTTCAAACCTGCTCAAAACAGGAGCTACATGGCGGCCTGCGGGTTGGGAGGCTTTGGCACTTTTATGTTGATGACCTTCTTGGCGGTGTCCGGCGCCATCCAGAGGTCTTCCCTGCTCTTGGTTCCAAAACGCGTGTAGTCCGAATCCGGCTCGTACCGTTTTTCCAGACGCTTCTTGTCCAGGTAGTTGATGAGGCAGCTGGCCGGCACCCAAATGAGGGCCGTCACGATGATGACGGCGCCCACGACGTTGTCGCGGAGTATCAACAGAACTTTGTTTATGTTGATGTCTTCGATGATGTCCCAGAATCTCTCAACCACGTCTTGTATGGTCTTTTCGCATACGCCCTGCAATTGAGAATTTGTTTGAAATAAATATTTGTTACCGTAAGCGAATAACCAATAATCTGAGAGAAACGTATCACGAGATCCTAACTGTGTTCGATCCTGAAGGGATCTTAAGGCAATGAGTACGTGGCCTAAACGATTTAATACCGTCGTTCTCCAAAATAAGGATTACTCCAAAATTACCAACTCAGGCCAAGATCAGGGTGCGGGGTGAATGCAGAGGGGAACTAGGATTACAAAATGCGATTTACTCAAGAAAGAACAAGATTACATGCCTGAAGGGTGAAGTATAAATTACGATGGGTCAAATGAATTATCTATAACTGGGAAAGTTCTTAGATATAAATGCGATCCTACGTTACGTTGGGGTTAAACAGTATCCAGTGTGAATAGATGAACAGTTTTGGCACGCTGGAGGCGACTACGTGACAGTAGGCTCTTTAAGGGTGCTTACAGACTGGAGCTGTGATAAAAGCAGAGAAGTGAGCCAAGAGAGGAGCGAAGAGAGCACAGAGTTGGCCAATTCAGAGTGGAGCAAGAGTCAGTGTCGTAAAAATCCTTCTAGTCGATGGATGATTATTATTTCTTTGTGGAAAACCTGTCATTAAGATTGTGGTATTTACTTTGGGGGCGAAAAGTAGAAGGGATTCACGTAATTAATCAATCACGACGTGTACACGGGGAATTCCATCATTTGCACGATGGACTTTGAGAAGATTCCAACAGGTTTTATGAATATTGTCGGATGGATATTACTATATTCCACTACTTGCTAGATAAAGTACAGCACAAATTGCTGAAGAGGTGGTAAAATTGCATTTTAAACCCAATTTTGCCTCTGGGATCAGCGATGAGAGCGAAGAAAACAAACTGGCTTGATTTCTTCGTTCTTATCTTTGCTCTTATCTTTGGTCGATCTTGAGGCACTGCCTCACTCTGCGCTCCTTCATATGCCAACCTGCGTTTGTTTTCTTCGCTCCCTTCCCTTGCTCTTAGCGCAGCTCCACTCTGTAAGCACCCTAACGGTCTTACCATAAATCCTACTGCAAGTAGCGATCCCAATGCAAAGATCCTACTTCCCAAAATCTATAGTTACTAAAGTTACGAACAAAAATTAAACGATCCTTCTTACTTAAGGATTTTTGAAAGATCCTAACAATCCTAATTGTACCTTGCAGTTGTTCAAAACAACATGGTACAATCGTAACGTACCCAAGTAATCGTAAAATTACCCAGACTGAGAGTTCTTACGTACGTCCAGTTGGGCTTGAAACTAAGATGGCAGAGGCAATCCCAACGGTGCACTATGCGTGTATGAGTCCTTCCTCTAGAAAATAGGGCAATCTGCTAGGCTAAAACTGGCACGTGGCGAATCAAAGAGGGATTTCCAAGCCCGAGGGAAACACGGAACAATATCTAGGGGGAAGAGATACGGAAGAGTTCACTCGACAAAACAGTCATGATCCTACGCTCAATTGGCGTCTAACAACTGCACACTGGTCTTAACCCGACAGAGCTTCACGAAGAACTGCTGGAGATTCCTCCTCCGCTGCCCTTTGGTCATCCCCACCATTTGGTGCTTTTCCGACTGGTCCTACCTGATTCCATTGTCTAGGAGGAGGGGTTTCAGCTGAAGGGGAAAATACCTTCCAGAACGCACGTTTGACAGCTTGTGGTGCTAGCTGATGGGCTCCCGAGAATCTGGCTGACTACATTACCTACTACTACCTGCATAAAATATCGATCATATATATACCCTGAATTCATATTACTAATGATTGGGGCATGGACTATTGATAAAAGAAAAGTTGGCTACATACTACACGCTGCACTTTTAGTTTAATTTTCTCAAAATTCAAATACAGTGGCTGAAGTCCAATCCCTTAAAATTGTGATATGGAAATTTCGACCCTGGCGTTCAGTAGGTGCTTAAATAGAAATTATACTCACATGGTTACAGAATCCATGGATGCATGGGGTGCCATCGGGGAGAAGATTGTGAGGCGTGACGGGGAAACAAGTTTCGTTGAGATTCATTCGGCAACATCTCTTGCATGCGTCCGCAACTGGAAACAACCAAATTAATCCACCAGGATTGGATTACGCAGTTTGAACAATGAGCACTGTTTTTTTTTTTTTTTTTTTTTTGTGTATTTGGGGTGTTCCCAATTACACAAAATTTTGAAGGCTTTCTGTCTTCATCAACACAGTTGGAAGGAATGTAAATTTTGCTCAATTTGGTGCTGCTATGTGGTGGTGACTTTGCAAACTAGAGGTCAGGTTATTAGAGAGTTCCTAGTAGATCTAGTCATCACAATAAGGTTTGCTGTATCGTGGGCTGTTAGGACGAGCAAATCAGATGCTAACCTCAAATGAGAGAAATCTACTGTATCTTGGAGTGAAGCTAAATTTTCAACTGTATCTAGAAGTGACGCTAAACTTGATGGTGAAGAGTTGAGTATCCATATTCGCTGTCCCATGAAATACCCATGACAGACACCGAGAGCCCAGAAATGGAACGCGGTTATCAGGTTATATGTAAGGTGTGGACCCATACGATAAGGCAGGCTATATTGGCAAATGGAGCTGTATCTAAGGGGCAGAACAAGTGACCTTATTTCAACAAGGTCTGACCTATTGTAGATGTAGTGCCCCATCGATGTCGACTGGATCTATTTGTAATTCTCCATTAACCCTTAAGAAGGATCAATAAGCAGGTAATTAATAACCATGAGTGAGTATTAACCTGTGTCACACATGCAGCTCTGCAAGCCTTGCGTCTCACAGTACGGTATGCATTTCCCCAGTCGGCATTTGCCTCTCTCCTGGCATTCTGTGCCGTCTGTCATGGGAGCAGATTTGGGACAGTCTGGCCCTTTTCCGGAGCAGCGGGATTCTTGCTCGCACGTCGAATACTGAGCTTCTCTACATTTGATTCCTTCTGACATGAAATGGCAGTTTTGACAGCAAGGGGAATTTTTGTCGCTGGAAAACCAAACAAGAATCAGTTAATTGTCAAAAAATTCGAAAAGATGAGGAGTTTAACAATTAGAGCGCCATACGTATCAAATTTATACAATTAAGTTGTCACCCAGGCGCCACACGTATCAATCTGATACAATCCTCGTTCACACCAGGAGGCCATTGTTATCATTGATTTAACTTGAGTTGTGACCTTGCCTGGCTTCATACTGTCACTTTGCTCCGTTGGCCCGAGCAAACAATACAACAACAATGACAACCTGATAAGCAACAAGCGAAAAATTCCTTATCAACAGCAGTAACCCTCCTTATCCCTCTTGTATTCCGTGTTCCCTCGTGATCTCACGATAATTTAATTTTGGTTGCGAAAATAACGCGGAATCGTGTTTATAGGGACGCTGAGGGGAAGATAACTTGTATCATATGTATACAAATTGGCCCTGGACTTGGAAAAAAACGAATTCACAGCAGGAGGCCACGTGTATAAATTTGATACAACCGCCATTTTGGCTGAATTACATATTGGTCATTGCGGGAAGATTAATAGAAACGTAATAGAAAGTCATCTAAATGCAATCAAATTGAAAAAATGGATAGGCCTCGGGGTGTGACCTCCCCCAGCTGGCATGCCTGGGGGGGGTCCTGTTTCTTCGCCCTCTAAATGTTAAACAAATTCCAAACGTCTGAAATCACTCCATGAAAAGAAATTAAAATACTGAGTGTTTTTATTTAGGCCCATATTTATCGAAGTTTCTGGCCTCCAACAGGGCTCATCTTCAGGGTTGACCTACTAGCAAACAGAAATTATGATAAAAATCGTTCGTCTTTTACCTGCATACAGCTCCTTGGCTTCTTCTGAGTTTACAAACTTTATCACAGCATGCATCGTTGTCCTCAGTGCCCAACAATCCAGCATCACATTCTTCATCACCCTGAACAAAATTCACCGTTATCCTGACATTTTAGTAAGGTTACATAGTGTTAATAGTACTCTTAGGGCCTGGTTCTTATCGAGAGCATCTGGCCCCTGCTCATGATGATCCATAGATTAGCTAAATGTCCCTTCAGTTTCGTTCGATTTGTTTAGCCATTGGGAACATCAGATCAGCAATGTCTAGACATAGCTAATAATATCTTCCCATCGTCTAACAAATCGAACAAAACATTGGCCGCAAAACAAGGGGCAGATTCATAACTAGTCTAGCCAACTACAGTGAGTTAAACTTCAATTACACCATGGGAAACAAGCAATGAAGGATAGCTTGCATAGGACTGAATCATAGGAATGAATAATAATCTTCTCAGTGGCCTTTTTACTGCAGCTTTTCAAGTTCTTCTTATTCCTATTCAAATACCGAAGAAATGAAAAACTACAACAAACACTCACCTCGACCCTGAGGTTTCCGCAGAACGACTCTTCAGGCTCTGAAAAACACCTGCCAGATTTAGCTTGCAGAACTTTTTTGATGGACCTCAGGCTACAAGGGGAAAATCTCTGTAAAAGATTACGTTTTATTAGCATTTCATTAAGTGGGATACGATTGGCTATAATCCAATGTGACAAAAACTGCCTGTCTTGTAAAATATTTGGCTAGGAATTAGCAAATAGCTCTCATCCAGTATTTAATAACACGTTTTCAATTGCTGAAAGCTGATGAACTAAGGAAGTGTGGTGGCGGTTGTCATCTACAGGGCGATAGGAGCGCTACTGTAGATTGAGCTTTGAGGTTTGGTTAAACCTACAGAACTGCAGAACCTACAAGAACTACTACTCTGCAATCGAGGTCTCAAGATTGTCCCAAGCGTTTCGAATGATAGAGTTCTGTTCTTATCATTGCCTACTGCGTGTTCCAAGCTACCTTCTCGTACTTTTTCAAACCGAAAGTTTTTTTGGAATAAACCTAGTTCATGAAGGGCGATGGTTAATTAGTTTCTCTCCCGAGGTCACACTTAATATTGTCACGGTACGAGTAAACAGGTGTCCTGTTGGTTTCTTATTTTACTCTGAATACCCATTTCTGCAAAATCGTTCAAAGTCGTGATTGTGATGTCTTTGCAAATCCAAGATTACTTATGCATTCCAACGCTAAAATGCAAGGAAACGTATTAACGAATATAATTGTGGAAACTCCACGTGGATAACAGTTGTCCACCAACTCGTCAACTCAAAGAGGTTACAGACGAGCAGGTTACAGGGGGAGCAGTGTTGCCATGCCTGTTGCACAACAGGTGGTCGCTTTGCAGTACATTTAAATCCCGCCAGTTGGCGTGAAATTCAAGTTTTTCTTAAAAATTTGGTCCTACAGATGAGTTGTCCATTAAGTATTCGTGACCTACTGCTTGTGAAAACGTTTTCAAGCGCCCAAGCGATATTCTTCATAATGAACTCCAACATTGAATATCGAAGTGGATATTATTAATGGAATAGGAGACAAAGAAAGAGGTGGCTCACATCAGCGTTCGCTGAAGCCACAATTTTGTAGTTGATTTTTCAGCGTCTTATCTACACTAATAGTGTAGATAAGATGCTGAAAAATCAACTAAAAAGTGGAGTGTTTTTTCAAAAGTGAACATATCCATTTTCAAAAAACGTTATGGAGGTGATAAAAACGAATTACTCAGCCAGTTTAATATTTTTTCAGGGTTTCTGGGCGTAGTATTGTACAAACAAGCATAGCGTATGTTACCCCAAAATATTAACTGATTACATTAAAAAATGGAGGAGAAATCGCCATTTTAATTTTTGATATGTGCTCTTTTGAACGAAAATTTTTGTCATGATATGCTCTTTTGATTGAAACCCTGAATTTTAGGAATTTTCAGATTCCCAAAGACACAATTCTAGTCCCAACAATATTACATGATTCGAGTACTGGGCGTATAAAGTTGACAACTAGAAGATGATGTACCTGGGGGAGGGGGGGGGGGATATTTTTTATACAAACAAACAGTGTTTAATTTGAACTAGGTTCCTTGGTATATTAAAACCTGTTTGGAGGCATTATTAGTCGCCTTCGTCTTAATAAAACGTTGGAGCAATGGTGGATAGTAATATTATTTATTATAACAAGAATAAAGAACAATGAATAGAATTATTTTATTCAGATAATTCAAGAAACTATCTCATTTTTTTCAAAACTTTTTTAATAATGTTATAGGTACATACCAAGAATATAAAACAATGAATAAAATAATTTTTTATTTTACTAAATTCACAAAACTTTTCCACTTTTTTTCAACATTTTAAAACTTGAAACCTGAATTGATTTTTTTGTGAAGTCAAATGTGCAGATCAATGTCTCCCGCATTCCCCTTCCTGCTCGTGGACCTCGACTCCATCTTCACATGTACCACCGTCACCAAGGGTTATGGGCTTGTACCATGCTAATTCAGGAACGTCAATCTACTCATTTCCAAATTTGAGATGAAGATGAAGATGTAGCACATCATTCTTCTTTTCACAGCAGGCAAACAAATCACTTTATTTCCCCTCTCAGCTGCCTTGTTCAGGGGCAAGCATTGTTTCTTCCGGCGACTTCCACTGTTAAGTTCACCCACTGTACCTTCCATACCACTGATACAGAAACACTCGAATCACGAACGAAATACGTGCAGAACAATCGCAAGAAATGAGATCGCGGAAACAGTTTTGTCAACCAAGTCAGGTTCGGGAATGTGAATCACAGCTTGCTTATGCGATAAACCGGTTGCCGAAGGAAGGAGTGCGCTCTCGCGATGGATAGCTATACTAACCTTGTCTATGAAACATAAGGTACCTCACACGCCATCTGTCGGCTCATAATGTCAATCTATCAATTACTAGTACTACCAGAAGAGTGGTGCGGTGGATCTTTCGAAAAAACTGAGTTTCATTCAATGTGTTAGACTAAGGATATGTTCCTGTTTGATTGACGTGATCTGAAAAATTAGAAGGGAATGGATTTGTTACCTTTTGGTTGAACCCCCACACTTTGCCTCCAAAATAAACAGCGATGTGTTCCGTTTGGAATGCTACAGCCTGGAGGGTTCGATGGGGCTTACCCAAAAGATGCAGAAAATGCAAAAAAAAAGGTTTTGGAAAAAAGTGGATATGTTCACTTTTGAAAAAACAGCCCTAACTTACTTTATTATTGACGTCGTAGCCTGACACGCTGTAGGTGTACATGAGGTAGGAGCCTCCTTGGCTGGCGCTGGGACTGCATTCGTTGATGTCCGGGTCGTGTTCAGAGCCCCAGTTATGCCCGAATTCGTGGGCCGTCACCAGGTCAGCCTCCCTGGTGATCACCCTCTGACCATAGTGGTTCCTGGAGGAACTGAGGCCGGAGTTGAGATAGAGGGTGTACCCGTTTTTGAAGTATTCTGCAGTGGCGGTACAAAACCAGGAGGGAGGGAAACAGAAAATAAAATTAGTCACATTAGATGAAATATGAACATTGGATCCAAACAACCACAAGCTACGCATGAGGAAGCCATTTAGTGAATAGTGTCTAGTGGTAGGATGATGCATATTCTCAAGGAATCCAGACACCAAAGTGTAATGTTTGAAAAGTAAGGTGAATAAAATGGTAAGTTTTTTATTACTTGAAATTTCTTCTTAGGAAACGTGCTAAAATTGAACTTCCACTAACAATAAGATGTGTTCGTGGAATTTTCGATGAAAAAGAGAAGTGAAATTCTTATAAACAATTCAATTTTTGTAATACACATCTAAATTTAAGGTGGTGAGGATTGAAAATATATATAGAAGAAAATACTGTAAAAACGAATTTTGTCTACTGAACTTCCTAATTTTAAGAGCGTATTCCAAGCAAATAACGTACAACATAAACACTATTAGGTGGCATGCACGGCACAGCGACGGATCTACAAATAGATAACATCATTCAGAAAGGAATTGCTTGAAAGTGTGGAGGGTAAGGGTTCTTTTCAGTACAGCACAGTGACCACAACTAGCGAAGATATAATGGGTGTAAGAAAGGTTCATATCAAACGCCAAAACAAGATCAACTTATGGTGTCATTTTGTCTTAATCAATGGAAAACTTGCATGAGTACTGATCTTTGCAATATCACCGACAGGGTTTTGTCATTTTTTGAAAATGGGAGTCCTTGTCAGTCGCAGTTCCATTCGGTTCTCCTACACAGAATAGTCGCCGCACCAAAAAAAGTTCCATTCATGCAGCATGAGTTGGTGAGCG
>JAEMON010000002.1:6938491-6954857 GCA_030264115.1 Lygus lineolaris | reverse complement strand
TTCATATTCATGAATATGAATTTGCCCAACTCTGGTTTCTAACGGACCGATTTCGCTCAAATTCGGGGGGTAATTGGGTTCTGACTCCAAGACAGTTAGGTACCTATGAATTTCAATGCAATTGGTTCAAAAATGGCTATTGAGCATGCGCAAACTTGCAATTTGTTGGTAAAGGAATAAAACCGTTTCGACTCTCGACCAACCATTTTCACTAAATGATTCTATACGTCCTACTGATTAGAGTTATTGATTCTATACGTCCAATATACTAAAGTGAGGAAGTCATACTGCCCACCCGACTTGGCAGACGTTTTACTTGTGAAGACCTCACGGTTAAGCTCAGCACTCGATCCTTCGTTCGGCTTCGATACTTTGTTGTTTTGGTATGAAGAGGCCTGCAAAAGTTTGGACAGCCCTAACGTATTATTTCCTGAAATGGTTGTGGAGTTCTGGAACTCCATCCCTCGGCTCCAGACCAGTCCGATGCATATCCGCTCGCACAGGAAATTGGATTATTTTATTGATCGTTCGAGGATTGTTTTATCTAAACCTGTTGATGCCGTATTTATTGGAGTTATACTCCGTCGGTTTACAAACCAACACTCGTGGGAAATACGGTAACAAATACGTGTTTTCTGTAAAGGAAAAAAGTTAATCGCTCATCCATTCAACAACCCCACCTTCTAATTAATTCGTGTGGGAATGAAACTGATGGATACTAACAAAAAGCGGATACTATTCAAGAATAAATCACTTAGTTGACGGAGGAGAGAAAACTGAGCAAACATGTTATTATAAACGGAGAGATAGCTAAACCTTGGGAGTCTGGAATAATTTGAAAGATTTCAGGAAGTTTGGCTATTAATTATGGAGAAGGCAAGAGGTTTGTTACAGCTTATCCAGTTTCTAACCCGATATCAAGTGTTTTGTTTCATCGCGTGAATTTTTTAATTACGAATTAATAATTCTCGTCAAATCCCATGGGCTTTATAATAGAAAAGCTCGTGGCAACTTGCATAATAAATTATTTCGATATCTACATTATGCATTATTTTTCCTTGAATATTAGTATTTGGTTGCCTTCATCATCTTTACGTATTTATTGCTCGACAAATAAATACATAATCATTGTGTAATCATGAATCTGCACCTCTGTAACAAAGAGGTAAGGAATATGTAACTCTACATATTGTGTAGAAATATGTAATTGCTATAACATTCTTCAGAGAGCTTTTCGAAAGGCGAATAGCAAATGGAAATTTTGATTCTGGGGGACAGAATTGTGTTCACATCTTGCACGAATTCTCAGCTTCCTATGTTCAGCAGTGAGGGAGCAAAATATAGGTGCCCGATTTCATGGTTCCATGAACGCAAAACATGAAACCGAAATATAATTTTTGCAATGTAAAAGAGTAGGTCGGAATTGGAATCTTCATAAAAACTGGTTGCAACCGCGTTTTTCTAATACAATCTTCGATAATTCGTACCTCTATAGTTCGTAGTAAACGCTCGGTCCTTCGCTAAAACCTCTATAATTCGTGGGAAGTCAAGAATGAGAAGTCAAGCATTTCGTTGCCTTCCATAATTCGTACCTATGTAATTTTGCAGTCTCGGCGTTCACTGATCGATCGTCACCCTTATAATTCGTCCGCAATTTTCCGCTTGAAAATCAACATTACGCGAAGCTAAGAAAACGAGAAAAACATTCAAAGCACTCTAGCTCAGCAGAAAATACCCAAGTAGCACTTGTCGGTTACGGGAAAATCTTCCGTCGGATCTCAGCTTTCCAACGGTGTAGTTTTTTTTTAAGTAGTAAGGGTTCGTGTATTTTTTATACACCAATTAAGGGTGAACATTGTGTTTGGAAGAAAAAAACCTGGGCTTTTCAAGGTAATAGAGTGTTCTAGGGTGTTGAAGCCCTAACCATGAGTGGAGAAGTTCAGTATCGTTTTCCAAGTACTTTTTCACGCTAAATTCAATTATGTCACTCCTGATTCATTTTGGCTGATAAAGAATTGATTTCTGACAAACAATGTTGCACTTTTAGGATATATTAACACCTCCGACCCATTTTGCTTCCTCACTACAGAAGGTAGTAAACTATCTTGCAAGAAATGAAAAAAATTTGTGTCCTCCAAAATCAAAATGTCCACTTGGTTTTTACGTTCCAGAGCTTTCTGGACAATTGTGGTTCCGTGTCTATCTGTCTGTAGGTTTAAGGGTCAATTCCTTGTCCCATGCAAAACTATATAAAGTTATGGTCCAAATTCCATGACATTTTCAGGGATTGTGAAAGTTAGCTCCGTGACGGTACCCTATGATTGCATCGCCATCGGAGTATTATTAGTTCGAGCGCATGCGGAAACATGAATTTCCGGACCCCAGTTCCTAATTGACCTGTTTCATTCAAATTCTGAGGATAGTTTTTGGCAGTTTCCAAGAGAATCACCTATGAATGAATCACTATGAGCCACTATCGGATCAGTAATAGCTACTGCGCAAGCGAAAACTTGAGATATTGTCATAGAAATAGCTCCGGAACTACTCGACTAATTTCGGTGAAATTTTCAGAGATTGTACAGGGTAGCCCCCAGACAGACCAGAAACGTGAATTTCGTGAAACTACGATATCTTAGTTGCTAATGGATCGATTTCGCTTAAACTTCAGAGGGTAGTTGGGGGCTGACTCAAAACCAATGCATTTAATCACGGTTGGATAAGTAATAGCAACTGCGCAAGCGCAAACTTTAAATTTTTTGTAATGGGGATAACTCCGGAACTTGTCTACCAATTCGCTGAAATGTTCACTAACTGAATCTGTACGTCCATGTTACAAAAGTGAGGAAGCTATACTGTCCACCCAACTTGGCAGAGGTTTTTTGCTAAGCAACGTGGATGATTGAGGTATATCTGGGCAATCATATTTGAGAAAATTCAATAAAATGGGTCGGATTTTCTGCTGAGCAGATGTTTTTCGTGTTTTCTCTGATTCGCGAAATTATGTCGATTTTTAAGCGGGAATTGCAGAGTTCAAAACACTAAAATATTCTTCAAAACAGCATAATTCTGAAAGGAAATTTAAAGCTTTCCAACGATACCCACCAATCTTTTTTTGAAACACAAGAACGGGTGTTACAGCCAGTTTTATGTCAGAAGTCACAATTTACGAAAAAATTGCTGAATTTTCTTCGGAAATTCGCTGAAAAACTTGGAAATACAAAAATCTCGAAAACGTAGAGTTTAAACGAAAATCGCTATGAAGAACTTTCGATCACAATAACCCAAAGAATCGATTCCCGGCCGCTTTTAGACCTGTTTCCTGGACGCCCTGTAAATAAATGTGTCACTCCAAACGATTATATATCTGACCCTGGAATCGGGAGGTTTAGTTGAATTGAAAGCGAAAAGGTTGAACACGATCGAGAGTTTTTCCTCAATAAGATGACGTTTTTTCACGTTTTAACATCGGGAGGCCGGTCCCCAACTTTCCTCCAACTTTAAGCGGAATCGAACATTAGAAAGTGACGAATCGGTGTTTGATCCGGCAGTGCTGCAATTTAAAAATGGTCACTAGCACCATTATGAAGTAGAATGAAAACTGAGCGAAGTTTCACGCGTTACAACGATTCGCGGTCACACAAAGACAAACGGACACGTAATTTTTTTCCAGAAAGGTCAAAAAGGTAAAATGAAAGGGTAAATTGTGATTTTGGAAAAACTTTCACCACACTAGTCACTAAAGTGAAAACGTTACTTCCTCTACCTTTGGTGTCCTCAAGATAATAGTTTTGTACAAAATACTTACGAAGATGAACTCTCGCAGTAATATTGTTGACGTTGATTATTGTTATTAAAATTGATTAAATTACTCAAGTACCTACCTACTTGATTTATGTGTTGATCACTGCACTTCTCTTTGACCGGTTGTAGTAGGTAAGGTAGGTGCGAAGCAGAATAATGTATCATTACTCGCGTGAAAGATGATATGGAGTAGGTATGGTGTACAAAAGGTTGCCCTCGGGTATATTTCCGACAAGAAGCTTCCAACTTCCTTGTTAGTGGAAACGACGACTGAGATAATATATTTGCTACTTATACGGTAAGTCCTGTTATATCAGACTTCCCGAACCTCTCAGAGAGCGGGGAATTACATCCTCAAAGCATAATATTCAGGTACTAGTTATGGCTTAGCGCCCTTCAAACTGTTTTCAAACTCTGTAAAATGGCACGTAGCACGTAAAATCCATTGTTCCAAACACTAAACATATATTTTATGTGTCCTGTGGTACGAACCATATATAGCTACAACAAAGTATACCTACTATATATATAATTTTTAATTTATGAATACAAGTAGGGACAAGAATTAAGTTGATAAGACGATCAAAACCATCAACAAAGAGAAATTTAGGTGAGTCCGTTTTTGGCCATTTGCCTATGCGGTTGGTTATGATAGGTATCCCTGTTATAATGTTGTAAAATAGGTACTTAAGTAGGTACGTTACATACTACGAGCATTCATCAGCAATATTGACGATTAATCGTTTTAGTCTACATCAATATGTATGTTTTCATGTAGTAGATAAAATCAGTGTTTAAGCCAGCGGGACGACGAGCTGATTACATCATTCTATCAAAATTTTTAATTTCAAAAATGTCACATTCTGTTATTAATTTGAAATTTTGATAGTGCGTTGCCCTGCAGGATTAAAAAATAGAAAGAATAACGAAAACAGATTTGAAATTGATCGATTATCGGCAGAGAAAAGTCGGAGAAATGTTTTAACGGTAAAATGGTAACGGGAGGTGGGTTACATTATTTAAACATATTGGCATAAAGTAGTAATAACATTTGTAGTGAGAGTTAATATGAACTCTATGATTCCCGAGATTTGCGAATTTTGGATGACGGTTCATACCCTGGCCGGAACACCCTTAACACAGTTTACACATAAATGTGTAAAATTCAACTTTATGTTTTATAGAAAGTTTAACTCTACTAGTTTCGTACACTTATTATGGGCCCACTAGATTCGGTAGAAGTGTACAAAACTTTATTTTATTCGGATCAGAAGTTCATCAACATTTTGATCAAGAATTATGGCTCAGAGTGGAACGGCTGGAAAGGCTAGAAGATGGTCCGCAAGTTGGAACTTGAGTTGTGGAAGTTGGGAGAGGAAATTTACCTACTAGGTACTGAGAACTTGAGAAGCATGGAGAATTATAACAATTGAAAGTTTCAATGAGGATGTATGCATGAACAACTTCATTGATGTAGTAAACACCTGGTGTACATCGATGGAACAATTACTGTGGGGGTGTGTCGAAAAGACTGTTGCAGATCCCGAAATAGACCAGATGGCTCAAAGCAAGAATTTTCTTGAGTGTACACTCGGCAACTTTTGCTTCCGAGTCTACCAAGTTAGCGGAAGCATTGCTTTTTTTTTTAAGTGCAAAGACAAAAATGATGCAGAATGGACAAATTTTAGGAACAAGGACAATGGTTTGCTAAGCTTGATGAGGGAACTTTAAATGTGAAATTGGAACATTGTTGCTCAATGGAAGAATATGGTTCTGAGATAATTTCACTGTCTACGAAACTGAGCGGCATTGATTCAGTCTTGGAAGACGAGTTTATTGTGGTGCTATTGATGAAAATGGTCTAACATCGAGATATATGAACCAATGATGAAAACTGTAAAAGCTTTAGGAAATTCTAAGGCTAATGGCGCCATCAAAGAAAATCTTCTACGCAAAACTCCAAGAAAACCGATGAAGTTGTTGCATTGAGCAGTAAAAGGGCATCAAGAGGTAACAAGTTTACTGTTGTTTGGTGTCATGTCCCCATCCATATTGAGCCAGTTTATATTATCATGGTTACATGGTAACCATACGATCGCGTTGTGTAACAACATATTCTGAAATTCTCATTATTCCTTTTGTTCTTACATGTTCGATTCTGTGCAATAAAACCTTTCCAAAGGTAAAGCTTTTCTCTATCATATCACATATGTCTTCCAATCCACACCCAGCTGCTGATGACTCTCCAGACCCACTCCCATCGCAACAGGAGTTCATGCAGGCTCACTCGCCTCAGTTATGGTCGTCAGGACAGCGAAACCTGCCTCAAGGGGTCAACTTTTCGCCAGAAACTAATCAGCCAACCCCTGAAACAGGACAGCCTACTCTCGAAACAAGCCAGCCAGCCCTTGGAGCAAGCCAGCAAGTTCGAAGATCAGGCCGTGCCACCCGACAACCTTCATATTTATCTAACTATGTTACCTGAAGTATCTTAAATTAATTTTCAACTGTATGAAGTTTTTATTAGTGGGGGAGATTGTCATGTCCCCATCCATACTGTCCAATGAAACACACGAAGTGGAATAAGCCCGCTACTTCCATGTACAACCGGCCTCTATTCTATTATTCTATTTCTATGCTGCTAGATCAAGTTTTCAATGTGCTCCTTTTCCGTATTATATTATCAACCAATTTAAAACGCATGCATTATTCAACATCTACCTAAAATCACAACATTTGGTATGAATATAGGAAGGAAAGGTTTGTGAAGTACAAATAATGTCCTGACAAGAGGAGGAATTCGTCTGGAGATAGTCATAATGACAACAGAAATGTAAACCTTACACTCATTTTTGTACTCCTATACAACAAACAAACAAATTATGAATTAATTCAATGAATTTGTCATCGGATTTGATCCAACCAATTTTATAAAATTTCCTCAGTTCACAGGAAGTTTGTACTATCACTGATGTTAATTTTTCTCTTTTTTTTTGGCAGGGTCCTGGAAAGAGATGGAGTGCACGTGGCTATCACAGTATGCGTGGGCTTCTCGTACCGTAGTCCATAAATCTCTCAGACGTCAACGCTGAAATTCTGCGTAGAATGGGAGACGAAGTGGACAATCAGACTTTGTACAACTGCACGGTGCTGGTCGTGGGACGTGAGCCGCTTCTTGGTCTCAATCGTTCCGAGATTCTCACTGTCATAACCAAAATCGTCGAAGAGGACAAAACCCTCAAAACGAGAGACTTCCTCCGCGAATGCATATACCAGGAACCACCGCCGTACGTTTTGGTTTGGTGGGAAAAACTTGCATGGATCATAGTATTCGTGTCTATGGTCATCGTGGCGACGTTCGGCAACGCCGTTGTTATCTGGATAGTACTCGGTGAGTATACCTATTTTAATACCTAATCCGATCCTATAATATGTGATAATTCCAATTAAAAAATTTCAATAGGTGGACACTCAACTTATAAATATTAAGCCCGAAGGGGTTATTTCGGCGCTACCAAGCA
The DNA here is from genome assembly GCA_030264115.1 of Lygus lineolaris. NCBI lineage: Eukaryota > Metazoa > Arthropoda > Insecta > Hemiptera > Miridae > Lygus > Lygus lineolaris. The sequence goes on along the minus strand of JAEMON010000002.1, from coordinate 6,947,535 downwards.
AAATGGTTGATTCTCTCGAAAAAGGTAGGTGTGTTTGATTGTTCCTTATGCAAAGCTGAACGACTGGAGCTATTTACATTCTTCGAACGAAACCAGCGGCTATGTTAAAAATCCGTAAACGTCCACTTTCACCGTGAACGAGTCAATAAAAACATTCGTAATCAGGAGAGGTTTGTGTAATTTCACAGCGAATTCGAACGAAATTTTATCAGTCGAATGGAACTTTACGTAACAATTCCAACTGCACCAGTTCACCCGTTCACATTCCATACATCGGGATAGATCGGTAAAACTTGCTATTGAACACGTCGTATTAATTTGATATCGAAATTGCATTACTTTAGTTTCCTAGTTGTCAAGCAGTTCGGACACGTTTGCATTGTTAGTGTCCCCATCGTTGAACTTGATAAACAGCATAGTTTTGGAAGTACTTAAGCCTTAATTTACTTAGGCAGGTAAAACCAATCACGCAAGCGAAGCGAGCGTTTGGGATCTGGACATCAACCAACCGGGAACGAAAGAGTACATCCACGCATGTTGGACTGTGCATCTGAGCAGTTCACTAGTCTTTTATGAACACCAATTCGCTCAGTAAGACTTTTTTGGTTGAATACTTTCAATAATGAACCTTCGATGTTTAACGATTCATGACATTTATATAGGTTAGTGAAACGTGAAACATAAAATTTTAAGAGGGGGGGGGGGGGGGGGGGGGGGGGGTTGGAAAAAAATAGTGAAAACAATGTAAAACAAACAACGGGAAAATCCGTCCGTCCGCCGTATGCGACAATTTCCTTAGTTACCATGGACAAAAATTAATGGAATCAGTTGTGCCCCGGAGCTGGTTGACATTTTCAAAACGTCCTCCTAGCTCGAAAACTTCGAATAGAAAGGTATATTTTTCACATCGATTTCAATTAGATCACAATTCTTACCGTCAAACGAAACCTCACTGTACGGAGCCAAAAAAAGAGCAGAAACATGGTTGTGAATTGCAAATCTTCCCGAATAGGACAAAACACCGTTCAGAGTCAGCTGATCATATTCAACTTTTTTTCGTTTTAACCAAAACTAGTTTTTTGTTTAATTTCATAAGCTTCCTTAGTACCTACTTCCAGTAAGCTTCCTTAGGTACTGAATTACGTTATGAAAGGACCAAGCAATCTGGGATAACAATTATTAGGAAGGAATAGAACCATTATACGAGGACAGCCGTATTTCCTCACCCTCACCCCACTCTTAAATTATTAGGTAGGGACTCAAGAAATAATGATTGTGACCCTTGTGATATAATTACAGTAGGTACGTGCCCACTATATAATCATTGATCACAATAACAGGAGAGTTTATTGGGCGAAGAGTTTATTATGAGGAATTTATTAACCCACGGGATCATTGCAGATGGGTGATATATAAGTACAGAAAAATAATAAACCGCAGTGTGATAATTTGCTGCTTTTTTATTCGATTTTTGGGTTCTACGAATCTCGAAACGTTAAACATCAAATTTTGAGAGGGGTCAAGAGTTTATTTAGTTTTATTTCTTGTTCGTTTCCAGAGTTTCATTATTGAAAATAATAAAACAAAATATATGTGCTCTCAATAATTCTATGTAGACTAAAGACACAGATAGATAAAGCACTGGTTATATCCACACATCTATGAAAACGGTCACATATTAATTTATTGTAATTTTATCATTAATTAAAAAATTGATAAGAAATTAATTTGGGATTTATTATTACAATAATGTAGTGATGTCTCACTTCTCAATCACTCCTGAGTAAAGAGAAACTGCCAAAGTTTTGAACACGAAAGTTTTGAACCGCTGAATCCGACTTCATCAGCCGATCAGACCGAAATTCCCCTATAAATACGTTTTAATCATACTTTCTTAATCCTTCTAATGGACATCTTCAGTAGGAAATGAGAAAAGTCAGTGCTCCAAGATCTCTTGATAAATGAGGCTTTATGATAATGAGTTTTAAATCCTTAGTAATAGCGTTCAAGGGGGTTCAAAATATCTACCTTCTAACCGAATGATTTTCAAGGATAGCTTGTAGATAGAACTGTACGGGGGCATTTTGGTTTATTATTTTCAATAATGAACGTTTGGAATCGAGCACGAAAAAAAAAATTTTTAAGCCCCCCTCAAAATTTGAGGTTTTACGTTTCAAGATACGCAGAATCTAAAAATCGAATAAAATAAAAATCCGCGTCTGTCCGCCGTACTCGGCACTTTCCTTAGTTACCATGGTCCAAAATTAATGAAATTTGGTATACAGACCCCGTTCGGGGTCTAGTTATGCCGCGAAGCTTGACGTTACTGTCAGTCTTCTCTAAGGGGTAGAAAATAGCTGCTAGTGGTCCAGTGGTGATGAAATTATTAGGGGACCGTCTAGAGCCTAACCTGCAGAATCCCTGAAAACTTCATCAAAATGGGACCATAATTCCTTATAGTTTTTTACCTTCAAAATCGAAATTCCAAATCGCTTTTTACGTTTTAGACCTTCCTGAACAATTTTGGTTTCGTGTCTGTCTGTCCGGGAATCCTTTTTCAACACACATAACTTCCACAATTCCGATTTTGATGAAATTCTCAGGGATTACGCAGGTTAGATCCTAGATGGTCTCGTATGAAATTAATTACCAGCCGACCAACGGTAGCCTGTGCGCATGCGTAAACGTGAAATCCTCAAAACATCTAGTTCTCGCGACCTAATCGTCCGATTTCGCTCAAATTTGGAGGGTAGTTCGGGGCTAACTCACCATTGGATTTCGCCAATTACCTTCGAATTTCGACACGATTGTAGCAGTAATATTAATTCTGCCCATTCGCTATTCTGAAATGAGTTTCGTAGCCAAAACTCCGGAATTACTCTACCTACCAACTACGTTGAAATTTTCAGAGATTGTACGGGGTAGCCCCTCGACAGTTGCCTATTAATGTAATACCCATCGGATCACTAATAGCTTGTGCGCATGCGCAAACGTTAATTTCCTGAAACTACGAATTCTCAGTTCCTAATGTACCGATTTCGCTCAAATTCGAAGTGTAGTTGGGGGCTGACTCCAAGTTACCTACGAATTTCACTCTAATTGGATGAGTGATGGCTACTTCGCATGCGCAAACTTGGAATTTATTGTCATAGGCATAACTCCGGAACTATTCTACCAATTTTGCTGGAATGTTCACTAAGTGATTCTACACGTCAATGTTACAAAGGTGAGGGAGTTATACTGCCCACTCAACTTGGCAGTCGTTTTATGAATAGCCAGTGAGTTTCAAACAGCTGTAATTTCGCGGGGGGAGGGATATCCATAAACACTTCACTAAAATAGTGAATTTTAGGACATCAGCCCCTTTGACCCAATTTTTGCTGAGCCTTGTGTTTTATTGAATTTTTCCAAAAAAATTACTGTACCTCAACCATTTACTAGCTCAGCAAAATAATGTGTTAGAGGTGCTTGTCCAAAAATCAATAAGTGCTAGTGTTTCTTGAAAAATGCATTTTTCACCAGTCTTAAAAACGCCTAGGTAAATCATTCAGTTAACGGAGCAGATCACACAACCACAGATCAGTGAACTAAGAAGAGGACTTATAACTGATGAGGCACTCAAACCAAGAAAGCCCAAAAATGTTAGAAACAAATTTATGAAAATTCGAGAACCCGGTTCTACATCATGGGAAGCGGATTTGATAAATCCACTCGGAAACGCGGAAGGGGCATCAGACTGGTAGGGAATTTATCCCTCGCACTTATCGCTCAACCCAACGGTTTAATATTTTCAATTTTACACAATAGGTTTTAAGGGAATTATGGCTGTTTCAGGGAGAAGAAACAAAAGGAGATTGAAGGAACGAAACAAATCACAGGTTGAGAAACTTACGAAAACAAGGGGTTAAAAATTACAAAGGGAAACTTAAGGTTTAAGGTGGAAATGACCTGAAGAATCTAAATCAGAAGTTGTTGCACTTTCCAAAGATACACCCTATAATTGTACGGATTCAGTCACACCGCTATCGTAGAAGCCACGGCCTCATGTCCAGTTCCGCACTTCTTAGGCTAGGACCATGAATATAATAATATACTGATGCTCTGTTCAGTATAATGTGATTACTCGATGCAGCATTTTTACAATATAGTTTTGTATTGTTTAGATATGTATACTTCATGCTGCTTGTGCAAAATGTATTCCAGTACAACATCGTTATTTTTCTATACAAGGTTCCTACCAATAAAAATTAGTCTGTCTACTTACAAGGAAACAAAAAAAAGAGATGATAACGTATGCACTTATCCACCTACTGAGAACTGTACGATGAATTGTCGTATTCATTCCATCACAATACGTAAACAGAACGTGACATGAATAAACTCTTCTCCATCATGTTTCCTAATGGTGACGTTTCCATTTTGCAAAGAACGGTTGCCTGAAAGAGAGACTTCATTCTATACTCCCTATATATCATAGTAGGAGGTACATAGCACTCACTCAACATTTTTCTGACAAACCTACTCCACATGAAGGAGATGTAATGACATCATCAAAACTCTATACCAATGCATTTTAGAGAGTTTTTGAAGCAATATCGGTTCATTCCAACAGCCCGATATTTTATATAGAAATATTTAAATAAAAAGTATTTTGTTTAGACTGTATAAGTCAAATAATATCGCCACAATTGAGAAAGATAGCCACACAAAAACAAGAGAAGTGATAATTTGAAAATGTATGACTGGAACTTTTAGCGGACGTCCGAAAAACAGGAAGTTCCACTAATATTTTCTGTTGGAGTATGTAGCCGTACGAAGCTTTAGAGTGGCCAAACCATTAAAAATAAAGATAGTTGGGGCTTTTCGGTAATACTCATACTCATTTATTAAAACACTCCATTATAGTTGTCTAGTTGGTGGCGTTAGATTTTGTCTCTATAGTACCTTGGTACTAGGGGACAATCAATTTTTAAGTTCAACCGGATTTGTACCAATGATAACAAAAAAAGACATCGAAACACGATAACACTCATGTCAACGAGACAAAATACTACGACTGCATCAACAAGACATTTCGGAGGAATAGACCTCACAGAAGCGAGATTTCTCTCTAAATGGCCAACTAATCTATTCACGGATATTTTTTGGATATGCTCCATTGACGTCTGGAATATCTTTCTACATCTTCGTCAGCTGAAGTTTATTTTTCTGAACGATGCTGTCCCAAAGGTGTTAGCCGAAGCCATTTCCCAAGCTGAGTATTCCACATTGAGACGACACGCCGTGTTTTTCAATCTTTTAGGCATTTTTAGTCTTGGTGGAAGAATGTATTCACATTCATCATCATTGACTGATGGATATGCACCATTATTATGGTCTTACACGGCGTACTATAGTCATAATCCTGAAACCCGAGCTATCATTTACAGCGCCTTGGAAGACATGACTTCAAAAATCATTGTGGTACCGATAATAATCCTGCTTTCTCTCTTCCACGAGGGAATAAAAGTGAATCCCCTAGGCACCGTCATAGCTGGTGTCCTGTGGCTAGTAGGATCAGCGGTGACCACGGCTCTCAGAACAGCTTTCCTAATCAAAGCAACCAATTGGTACGGGCCTGAAGTCTTCTTAAACTTAGCACTCTTGTATGAAATTATTCTCATTGCAGGCTATGTGGTTTTCATACAAGCCCTGGCTCCGGTAATGTTACAATCTCTCCCGGAAGGTCCAGCAAAAGCCACCATTGCCGACGTTACGTCAAAAGCTGGTTACTCTTCACGACACGAAGTGTACTTTCAGCCCCAAGTGGAAGGACGTGCATCGAATCCGGACGCGTACCATGTTGGAATGTTTGGAACAAGTATGATCGTAATTTCGGAATCGCTCATGAAAGCAGTTGGTCCCACCGACATTGGAGCAGTCGTCGCCCACGAAATGGGACACTGGTACCACAGTCATTCAGCTTATACTTTCACCGCTTCCATATTAATTAACAGTGCGTTCACAGAAATGGCAACGTGGTCTTATGGAAACGAAATAGCTTACAAGGTATTCAACTTCGACATGACCGATCCTCCTCACCCTATCATCGCAACCCTCCTGGTCACCAAATACTTCTTTCCAATCTTTGATGGTTTCATGAGTGGATTATTTGGCATTATGAGATACTTCTGCGAGTTTACTGCTGATGGGTTCGCTGTAAAAATGGGACTGGGCACGGAACTTCGGAGGTCACTACTTGCCCTATGCAGCAAGATTAAAATGTTTCCTGGTGTAGACTCTTGGTATGCAGCTTGGTTCCGTGCCCATCCCAGTATGGTTCTCCGAATCGAAAGGCTGTCTCAATAAACTTTCAATTTCACAGTCGGTAATGAATCCTGACATACTAAGAAAAGAGTTATTACCTAACCTATAATAGAGGCACTCAATTTGGTGCAATACATTTCAATGCCAGGTGAATTGTGTAGGTAAGGGTGGACGATTATCACCTATAAGAAAAGTAGGTAGCTATCTGATAATGAACTAAATTTCGTGTATCTCCTCCAACCAGTACCAATACTGAGAGTATAGTTTAGTAATGCTTGCATTTCAGGGGAAGTCCAATTTGATGGGGAAATTGTCCCGAAAGTGAACAACATAAAAAAAAATCTACGATCAACAATATGTACCTCCCCAATACGTGAATCCATGTGGCCTATGGTGGCGTCGGCAACTATGTGCAGAATCTGAACTGTTTTACAAAATGCATGAACAGCGATACCCAGCAGCCTGTACATCAAACTTCAACATTTTTGGTCCATGTAAGGAAACTATAGGCAAAGTGGCGGGAACGGATGGATTTTTCAAAATTCAATTTTCGGTATCTTAAAACTTAAAACATTTTTGCAAACTGCAAAAAGCTGCTTGTCGCCTTGATTCTTGAGTTTCACCGCCTCGGTGCCGTTATACCGGATATTTGTAAGAAGAAAAATACAATGTTATGTAGACTTTTAAGTTGATTATTACTATTATTTACATTAATCCCAAATAATGTCAGACTGAAATTTGCAAGTAGAGTTCAATATTTTACATAATGTGCGGTAAATATGCTGTAAGTCGTTGATGGTCTTCGGGATGGTTTTTCCCTGAGCCCTCACACCACAAAACTGCTCACGACATCATCGCAAATAATAATTTTGCATATTTCAATATTTCATTAGTAGTCCGTACGGGATCTGACCATTTTTCAGCCTGGCTAGATTGTACACTTATTAATAACATCTTTGTGTGGGTTGGTAAATTGGGATCCTTATAACGGTGATGATTCGGAATTTCGGATCAACGAGTCAAGTTTAGCATCGAACCATAAATTAATTGAGTCGAACGAAGGAGGTGAAAACTTATTTTACTGAAGGGTTAACAAGACAGTTGATTAGGCTTCCTCATTCTTGAGGAAGACCCTTCAATTAATAACTGAATTTTTAGCTCCCAATTTGAAACGACCTGTTGACAGCTTCTCGCACATTGAGTCGTATTGAAACATGTTTCCGCGAATAACGTCCCCACCGACACGCGATTGTTGTTTGTTGTTAAGGGAGGCAACTTCGTTATGGATCTGACATGGGAAATTAAACTCTAATCATGTCAAGGCTGGTAAACAAGGTACCGCGCCGTATGGAACTGGTTAAAAATAACTCTCTCGAATTCATTCAGTCAACTGGGTAACCCAAATGATATTGCATATAGATAATCTGTTCCACAGGTGGTTCTTTCTATAAGGAGAGCTCAACCTTCATTTTGTCAACTGTTTGTATACGATAATCATGGTTTATTGTAGGATGAGCCGTATGTTGACTATAGGAAGTAATGTATGGGTGCAAGAAAAAAGTATACTGCCAAGGACATGGCTCAGAAGCTTCCTCGTAGCCTTCACAGTACATGTCACCATAAAATTTTCAGAAAACTAGAAATGACCAGTTCGCCATGCTCATGACAATGGAATGCTGGGTAACCAAAAATTAAAAAATCGTTATTTTGGGCGATACAAAGCACGGGAAAAAAAGATGTACGCGGTGACGGTGACCACCGAACCAAGTTTGTTATTTACTTTCAGAAGCTTCCTTAGTTACTGAATGTCAATAAGAATGAATGATTCAACTCTCTGATAATAATAATTACAAGAAGGTACCTACTCATTGTCGCCAAGAGATGTTCCGGACTGCTGTCTGAGATGAAACATCAGTTCGAGACAAGTTTTAAAGTTGATCGTCATTCAGTTTGAAGGGGTCTTCTTGTATCAACAGTTCCGTCACAAGTTCTTGAATCTCGACTACGAAACTTCATCCCTGAATTTGCACAACACTTCAAGGGGTGAATCTTTAGGTTTAAAACGCAATACTGATCATTGTCAAAGGAAAATCGCTTCTCGCGCGTATGCGAGTTTACTGCAGAGAACCTCGTTTGAACTTTTCAAATCCGTTTGATAAACGCATTCATTAGGTGTTATCTATATCTCATTACACGATATCGTATAATGTGGGGACCAGGAACTGACACGTGGCTGTGCCACGTGGAACTGGCTCAGTCCGTGGGGAGTTCCACGTGGAGCAACCACATGTCAGTTCCTGGTCCCCATATTGGAAAAAATATACCTTCCTAATCGCAGTTTTCAAGGAAAGTAGAGCGTTTTCCATAGTAATTGAGGAAAGTGCCCCGGTCGGATTTCTCTATTATTCGATTTTTGGCTTCTACCTACCTTGAGACGTACACAACACCACATTTTGGGAGGGGCGAATTTTACAAAGGTTCATTACTTAAAATAATAAGCCAAAATGTCTGTCCGTCCGCCGTACGCCGTAAGCGGCACTTTGCTCAGTTTACCATGGACCAAAGTTAATGAAATTTGGTAAACCGGCCCCATTTGGGGTCTTATCTGCAACTTTCCTTAGTTTGCAAGTTTTCTCTGAGGGGTAGAAAAGAAGGGTCAAAATTTTCCCGAGTAGGTCATATCCCCATTCAAAGATCAGCTGATCAAAAACATGCAACTTTTTGCAATGGCTTCAAAA
>JAEMON010000002.1:6866954-6882006 GCA_030264115.1 Lygus lineolaris | reverse complement strand
TTGATTGGGTCGATCGATTTTGAGTCATGACACGTTCATGAAGTAGGTCGGTAGCTGGTACCTACGCCTCCCCTCAAGTAAACAGATTAATGTTGGTAGACTTCACAGAGCAAGGAAAGATAAACAATATTCTGAAGTAGGAATCACACGGTGAGAGAGCAAACACGAAGCACTCACCAAAATTGGATTCGCTATCACTACCACGTATTACCTAGGTACTTACATATAGGTACCTACCTAATACGTAAGCACTGAAGATGAAGACTCTAGAATAATATATAATAATAATATTACTTTGTAGGGGTTTTTAGTAGGAATGACTGTTAGGGATAGGGCTACCGTCTATCTGCATACTGATGGTGGATGGGTAGTAGGTAGCTACAAGATACTTACAAGATCGAGAAAACTGGAAGGCGAATGCCCAGTAGTCGAGTATCGTAGAAAAGTACCTAGCCGTGGTACACGCGTTTCACTGCCAGCGCACAACACCAAACAATAAAAAAGGGGAAACCCGAAAAAACTATTTGCACAACCTTGTTGCTAGTTGCTACCCCGCGAACGCGAACTGGACGCATAGAATACTCCTATACTTCGTTGGAATTTGGAACAGCCACAGCGAACTTCGTGCCACCCGGCCAGACGAAGAAGAAGAAGAAGCGACCAGAGCACAAGCATGAAAGAAGGAATTCATTCCCACTTCGGTCTTTGAGTTATAGATAGATTCTAGCCGCAATGGCTGCTAGTTGAACGGGAAACTATTCAAGCCGCCACCGTCGAATTTAAAGAGGAGGCCTTTTCGGAACCAAACTCGACAGTGGCGGCACATAATTTATGGTTTCCCGCTGTCCCCTTCTTTGAGAAGATATGCAATACCCTTCCATATCCATTTATCTATACTCAAAGACTTCCGTGACCACCAAGGAAGTGTGAATTACATGGAAGAGCCTTCACCCAATCGATTTTGTGTTCAAAACTTCCTAAAGCCTCTCGCACCGCTGGTTTAGTTTACCGTTCCGTCGCAGGCGCAGCGACTCGCCCTGTCCAGCTTGGCAGTTAGGCTATCGATGAAAAAAGTGCGTATATTCAACGAAATGAAAATACTACTTCCAATGTTGAAGCCAAACAAAAATACAGGACAGGAAACTGTAAAAAGTTTGTAAGTATATCGAATACAGACAGACAATTTTGTTGAGATTGAGAAAACTGGAGGGTCTTGAAGCAAGGAAGTAGGAATATGGAAGCGCCCTGTCAGCTGTGTCCCAAACTCGAGCGGCGCCGTGTGCTCCCCACGGTAGGCAATCCATCCGCAGGCGGCCCAGTTAACACAAGAGGTATAGGAAAAACGCTGTTTTTGACAACTTCTCCGTATTTACGGACTTTTTCAACATTAACCTACACTGTATTATTGTACATCCCCTCAAGACCCTCTATCTATAACCGGGTGCTGGGGACCGGGGGTGCTGGTATGTCCGAAAAATGAATAAAATCTCATGAAACAAGGGGTTTACGGAAAAAAACTTCATGAGACACTTTTTGTTGGAAAACACCTGTAGTATATGGTTCGCACATTAATAAAGAAATATTTTCTTTTTGCAATAATTCTTTCATCGACTTCTTATGATATTCCATTCCGCCATTTGTCATAATTTCTACAATGTTTGTAGAACTTCGGGACCTTTAACCCTAGAAGGGTACCCTCGAGTTACTACCGCTACTGCTTTCATCCTCGTACTGTTGTCATAACCTTATTTAGACAATATCTTCTGATCCAATGTTATGATTATCATCTACTATGTTCAGACAGTCCCCCCCCCTAACGCGCACTTGCCCTATGGAAAATGAAAATGAAAACCCTTTAAGGGTTGCCTCTCATTACTCACTCAACTAGGTACTTATCCGAAAGAGGAGAATTTTTTATATATTTATGTTTTTTTTGCACGTATGGGAAAATTTGTTGTTTTTTCAAAACCGAACTAATACAGTTTTTGCAAGGAGTGAGATAACGTTTTTCGACCCTGCTTTTCATTAAGCATGAATAACAGACGACGAAACACATGTGAAGGTAGGGAGGACCTATTCAATTCCCATTTTACTTTCGGAGAAAGGCGGAGAAGAAAAAAGATGTTCTTCGAACAAATCATTGAGACAACATGGGAAACGTTATTTTTCATGAATGTCTTTCCGTTAAGTCTCTCTCTTCTCCTCTCGATAAGAACATAAAAATATTGGAGACAAAGCTTTGGAAGAACGTATTGGAAAGGACTTATTGAAAGCATTGAAAAAAAATAATATGACGGCTTTGTTACAGCCCATCCGTCTATGAGCTACTGAGTTAGATTCAATTTTTGTGAATCAACGTTTTTGGTTTATTATTTTCAATAACGAACCTTTGGAATCGTCACCCCCCCCCCCCCCCCCCACCCTTCTCAAAACTGTATGCTTTACGTTTCCAGTACGTATAATATGAGTATCGTAGAAGATAGGTACCCCCCTGTGTACCACCATCCATACAGAAATGCCTACACAGATTAGTGTACTCAGCTTCAGAAGCAGCAGGCTGACAACATGGGAGCCCCTCGCTCTTGAACAGCTGTCAAAAATCATTTTTCTTATTTTACCCTCCAAAAGTTTCTTAAAGTGTAGATGGAGCCGCAGGTTTAGTGGACTCTATTTAATTGAATCAATAGGACCGTTAAAATATTAGGTGAGAAATTGGCATCGGACAAGTGGGGAGGAAATTCAAGGAAATACGAAATTATTTTGAATCGTACCTTTTGGCAGCGCGCTGCGCATACCTCAGGAGCCCCAGGGTCTCTGGCGGTGGACACTTCCTGGACGACGACGTTTGTATTTCGATAGCGAAGGAAAGGTAGGAGGAAGAGGTGAAAAGGAGACTAGTGCAGTAAATGATTAAAATTGCGGAGAAAACTGGTGCGAACTGGGCCAGGTGAGCGGAAACACTTTGAAAATTGGTTGAGAGTGAGTTTTTGAATGAAATGAGGTGGTCTACGAATCCAAGAAAGAGTGATTGATGAATCAGAGAACAAATGAATAGATGATGGGATGCACGTGATTGGATGCAGGTAGAAGATTGAAGTTTTGTGAGAAGAACTGCGCCTGAGAATTCCAACCGGGGTGGAATGGTCCTAAATTCATTCGCAGTTTCCAAGGGTGCAACTTTGCCTTTCCCTTTGATTAAATGAGTGGTCATCTTGTCATCATAGGACGTTACAAGATATATTTATGACATTTCTAAAACGGTGAGTGGATCCATCGCAGAAACCAAAAAGATGAACATAGAATCAATCAATGGAATGAAGCGAGGAATTCGAAGTTCACGTAGAGCGGTCAAGGTTTCAGTGAAGTTTCACCAACTTTCAGCTAGGTCCTCTGGCAGAAATTCGTCCCAATGCAAGCCTCGTTGCCGTGTATTTTGCATAAAGCATTTAGCATAGAAGGTTACGGGAGTCAACCACCCAAGCGGACCGAAAATCCTTGATGTTTCAGACAAAACACCTCTTCTAGGGATTCGCATAGAATTAGGAGAAACCTTATACGAGAAGTACCTAACCATTTTCTGGATTGTACAATACTCCAAGAATCGTCAAAGTATTGTCATTAGGAGGCGAAAATTTTAATGGCTTGGACTGATGATCGATTGGAATTCCTTCAAGCAAGGCAGGATGATTGCTTACCATTGCTTGACGCGAGCGGCGTTGCCACCTAAGGGCGGGGCTAGGAAGGTAAACTGGTCAGATCGAGGGCCGTCATTCCTGGGCCCTAATGTAGTAAGTAATGAAAATTTTCCTTAATTTTTCATAACCATCTTGAATTAAAATAAGAAATCCCACAAGTACGAGAGGTTGATAATAATTATGATGAAGAAATTACTTTAGGAATAATCTTGAAAAGTACCTATGGAATGCGGATATCCCTGTTCCGTCTGATGACAGGCTGTAAACAAGGTAGAAGTGTGAATAATCATAAGATGGATAATCCCGTATAAGTAGGGGAGAATGGGGCAGAACGGGGTGGTCGGGTCACAAGGTCATGTGATGAGCCCCTAGTGCTGCTACTTGTCGTCCATATGGCAGAATCTCATGTTCCCCACCTGTGGGAAGTTCTCTGTGAGTTTCAGTTAGGTACGCATATTTGTATCGTATTTCTGCAGTTCGTAACGAAATCCCACCACTCAGAAGAAATTTGGTAAGTTTTGTAATGTTTCCTCCTACTATTGCTTGTGCTATCCCCGTTTAGTTTTCTGCGTTTGCTCTTCTCATTTGAGAGGAGGCCTTGTTAAAAAGTGTTTGGCCTGTTGGGGTCATAAGGGGTGCTTGAGGTGGGGTAGAACGGTGTGCAATTTGCCACCTTCTGCAGCAGGTCCTGAAAAACACGACGAGAGGAAAAACTGCTATCGTGACCTCCACAACCTACAAAGATGAACTAGAAAAGGGGAGAACCAAGGTTGATAAGACTATCAAGAAGAGGAAACTGAACTTTAAAGAGAAGAAAAAGCAAAAATCTACTAAAGCGAAGGACGCTAAATCTACTGCTAAAGCAATGGAGAAGGGACAGAAAAAAATCGTCATCATTTTCTTCTAATGAGGACCAAGTTGAGTGGATCCAGAGTAGTTCAGAAGAAAGTGATGACAACGACGGGACTCAAGATGAATGCATTTTTTGGCGATATTTCAATTTTTCTTACTGGCACCCCGTTCTACCCCACCTCTTTGAAAAATATGAGTTTTGACATTTTTTACTAACAACATTCTCTTGTCCTAAGAATAGCAACTCTCACTCCATGGGTATCATAAACAACTAGCCCTACTATTATCCACCATATACCATAGTATCCAGTCTAACAAAACCAAGTTGTTTTGGTGTCAGGGACCTGTCTCAACACAACACAAGTAGTGTAAGGAGGAACAAAGATTCCCCTTTGGGGCCGACACTAGAAAGTGAGTACGCGGCGGCCCCCTCGATAAATGAACAACTTAGATATTTCTCAGGAAATATTGCCTGGAACAATTGTTTGTGGCTCGCAAAGGACCAAATTTGGAGCAGCAGGTTTAGTGTACTGTATTTTAATTTAATCAATAGGACCGCTCAAATATTAGGTGAGACAATGGCACAGGACAAGTGGGGAGAAAATTCAAGGAAAGACGAAATTTTTTGGATCGTACCTTCTTGCAGCGCGCTGCTCATACCTAAGGAGCCCCTGGGCGATGGTCTCTAGAGGTAGAAGCTTCCTGGATGACGACGGTTGTATTTTGACGAACAAGGAAAGGTAGGAGGAAGAGATGAAAAGGATGTGATTTGTGAAGGGCTGCTGATTTGTGAGCTAGGCAAATTTTCCAGAAATTTTTCCTCTCACGTGTTATATTCATCCAGAAGGACAATTGTATCGCAAAATCAGTAACTCTATTTTGGTGACAAAATCGCCACCAGTAGATATTAATTGGCCGCGGCTTTTTTGTTTATTGCCCGATGAATGAAATTTGAACGGCTCAACTCAGAAATCGTTCTAGAAAATCTTGTTAATCCAAAAATCTGAAGAAACCCTCCACCGCCAAGGGATGAGGTTAAATAACCGGTTTAGATGTGAGAAACGAATGTGATACCACCTACTTGAATCACCTCAAAATGTTTTTGAGAATTCGTTCAAATTGCATGACGTGAACTTCTTCCTGTTTCAGTTTTCGAGATGGGCAAACCAAGACTGTTTGCTTCATGAGATGGCCTGACGGTCACTACCCTCAGTCAACAACGGAACACGTGTAAGTAATAACTCGAACACTCTTATTTTGTAGGGGCCTACCATAATCAGCAAAACCACAACTCAACACTTAAAACAACTTTCAATACCCTCATCCCTAGGAAAATATCACGAGGACCATAACTAGCCATTTTTGGGTTTCCACGAATGAGAAGAGTAGCGTGAAGCCTCGCACCAGATGTTTTCGAAGTGCAGTTTAATAAATTTTCATATAATTCGAACCGAATCTCACCTATTTACTGGTTTTTTTTTTTTTATTATTGTCTTTATTGGCATGGTTTTCATACATACAGCCATGAAAAATTCTTGTATATACAAACTTTTTCACAACAAACATTATCACTTACTTACTTATTAATTGGTATAATACTTCATTATACTAGTATATACATGTATTCCATTTCTATAGCTAATAACATTGTCTCCTGACGTCTATCATAAAATGCAATGAATTCTTAATTAAAACTTAAAGGATAACAAAATCAAATAATTAAATTTTGGTTTTCTATAAAAAGGTACAGATCCTCCCACGCTCCAGCATTCCTTCTATGTAACAATGTGTGGTAATTAAAAGGTTGTGGTAATTAGGTTGTGGTAAAAGGTTAGGTAAAAGGTTGTGGTAAAAAGGTGTGGTAATTATTTACTGGTTAGGATCAACAATAGATCCCAGGTGTACGGAAATTGTGACGAACGTTGACATAATGAGTAGACAAAACGCTGTTTGTGTTAACGTTTACTACTTACTTAAATATACAACACCAAGTTTTTGGTAGGCTCAAGCTGGTAAGCATTGCAGTCGGCATGCAAATGTTGGTGATGCCACGACGAACAGATCCCAGGGACCCCAAGTGTCTTGAAATACATAAAAAACATTAAAATCATCTTCGAAATTAAATTTGAAGGGCGCTGAATCAGATTTTAAGGTTCAAAATGCAAAATTCCTACCCATGCAAGTTCCCCAATGGAAATCAAGTTGCAATCATGGATTACTGAAAGAGAAGTCTCCACAGAAATGAAATCTTCTATCCTGAGCTTTACGTGTCTATGTTAAACAGTCATCAGAGCTCAAACATTAGAAAAATTTGGTGATAAAAATATATGAAACATTCATACTTTGCAACTGAAAACTCTTGTGGTTATGCTCTGGAGCTTCGGTGCCAAGCTTTCCAGTTCCTACACCCAAAAAATCGAAAACCAGGAAATTGGTGTTTCAATCAAATTCCTCAAGCACGTATAGTTGAAAAACGTTGTAATCATAAACTCCTGAAAAAGAAATGAAATAGAATATTGACTCTCTTGCAAGTAGTCAACTTCAAATGACAATTTTTTGTCACAAAAGAAAACAAAATATGCGACATTCTATGAAAACCGATACATTGTACCTACATAATGAAATATGAACACCAATCAGTATTTCACTTTCACTTGAATGAGAACAAAATTTTCTTTGGTGAGGGAATTTTCACTGAGCACTTTCAATAGTTAGGTAGTCTAAGCAACTCAAAATCTATAAATACTCTGCCAATTGAAAATGGTACCCTCGCGCCCTAGAAAATTGTGTACGTTCAAAACTCTTGATCGTGTTGAAGTTTGTCGATTCAGACAGAATGTCAACATAAATTTAAAATAAAAAATTGAGGGTTCAAATTTGAAAAACGCTGCAAATTATTACACAACGGTTTTTATTATCTGTATAGATCGCCCATCTACAAAGATCCTATTGACATAAAATACCAACCTATTGCGAGGTTCACAATCATCTCTTGGCGACAATAAGTAGGTAGGTACCTTCTTGTAATTATTCTTATCGGAGAGTTGTATCATATTCATTCTTAATGAAATACAGTAACTAAGGAAGCTTCTGAAAGTAAACAACAAACTTGGTTCGGTGGAATCGAAAGAAAGTTGCATTTGAACAGCTGATATTTGAACTGAGATTTTGCCTCGGGAAGAATTGCGATTCACACTTGTGTTTCTGCTCTCTTTTTCGGTAAACCCTTAATTCATTACAGGGAGCGAACGGTTGGTCCTAAAACGCTCCGCAAGGTCTCGATCGACGCTAAAAATTGTGTTCTATTTTAAATCTATGGAAAAAATATACCTTCCTATTTGAAATTTTCGAGCTAGGGCGTTTTGAAAATGTTATCGCCCATTTTCTAACCCTTGGAGAAGACTGACGGTAACGCCAAGCTTCGCGGCACAACTAGACCCCGAATGGGGCCGATATACCAAATTTCATTAATTTTGGACCATAGTAACTAAGGAAAATGTCGCCGCAAAACCTCACATTTTGAGGGGGGGTTAAAATTTTTTGTTTCGTGCTCGATTCCAAAGGTTCACTATTGAAAATAATAAACCAAAAATCGGACTGAAACTCTGGAAGATATGGTTGTTACAAGAAAATGGGGACAGACAGGCAGACACGGAACCTAATTTGTTCAGAAAGCACTGAAACGTAAAATGCGAGTGGAAATTTCAATTTTGGACAAAAAAAATTATTTTGATTTTCAGAGTGAAAACAAAGCTTCCGCTATCTTCGGTAGACTCGGAAGCAAAATTACTAGGTAACTCATACATGAGTGAAATGACAACCTACGATGTCTAATTGCCTAATAATTAAATCTCAAAGTAGGAATTCCGTGTCGAATCTGGCTTGAGAAATCAGGATCATCCGACCTGTACCTGTACTGTACCTGTGTTTGGTCATTCGGCCAGGAGAGAAAAAAGAGGAATGTTAGTTCACCGGAAACTCGATTTTTTCTTCTACCGAATAAGTAGGTATATCGGCTACAGCAAGGTAGCCTGGAGCAACAAAAGGTGCAAGGGAAATGAAAGTAATCACATGCCCTTCTTTGCCATAAGTTGGGAGGAAACCGAAGAATCACCACGTCTCCGGGCTCAAGGTTATGAACTCAAAGGATTAGCCGACCTACCTAGTTGGCAGACGTATCAAATTGAACACATTGATGCTTCGGTAAATAATCGTCAGTGTTGCGACAGTAGAACTTTGTCAACATAATGTGTACTCTGGTCGCATTATTTCCCAACTTGACGGTTCAGTCGCAAATCCCATTCCCTAGAGCTGTGCAATTTCCAGTGTTGATCTGACTCAATTAACTGCATCGATGGGTTCCACAGGCAGATGAACCACTATCCATTAGTGATCAAACTGATTTTCTCGACTCCTAGCTCGTTTCCCAGTGTTTGTTTAGTTGAGGTAGTTGTACTCCGCGTTCGACTGAAATTACTGACACCTTCATTGAACTATTTTAGACTCTTGACTGACATAACATAGTCGTACCGTGTCTCCACCTACCTACAGTGGCGTACCTATGTTATCACGAGCCTCTGTTTAGCCCGAGGTTCGCACAGAATATTATCACCCACCCGTATTCATTTTTACAGCTTTAAGTTTCAAGGCCTTGGTCACCTTGGCCCATTCCAAAAATGTTCAAATTTGAGCAAAACGAATTTGCACACCACGAGGTCAATTTAAAAAAAAACGCATCAAAATTGAATTTACAAACCTAAATTTGATGATACATTTACCAAAAATTATACAGAATGAAAATAGTCGAGCCATTCCAGAGGTAAACGGAAATTAATTTTACCCCCGAAAGTTCAGCCATCTAGCGAACAAATTTCTCACTAAAATCCGGGACATGTAGGTAGTCCTAAAGAGATAGAATGCTTCCAGATTTATAATACCTACTCTCAACTTCTACCAACCTCAAAGACACAGTTTTATCACGTACGAAATTTTGACTTATAAGAATTTTTTTCCTTTACATAGATACATTTATGACTGTGCACGGTCCACGGACGAGACAATTGGTTCACAAACCTATGGAGTTTTAATGCGAAAATAATTCATTTTGACACAAATTTCTGGAGCAGAATTATTCTTCCTTTTGTATCCTGATGTAAACGTTTGAAGTCCCTATTGATTCATTTTATTGGTAGGTAGGTTGAATGGACATTGTATTCCACCAAGCAATCTTTTCATAAAGCATCTATTATTTCGTTGATTAAAAATTGTGCGGGGCAAGAAATGTTACCGGTATGATAGGGCCAATCAGATTCGCTTTTGACATACCCATTCGACATACCTATACCTATTGACATACCTATACTATTCGTGAAGGTTCTCGCGTATTGCTGAGAAACTACCTCTGCCTCTGCTCTGGGTGGGCAATATTATCTTCATCACACTCTTTGTAGCATGGATGTATAGAATCAGTTATTGAAAATTTCACCAACATTGATAGAGTAGTTTCGGAATTATGCATATGACGACAAATTTCAAACTTGTGCATACATAGTGGCTATACCCAATTCTGACGAAATTCGAAGGCATTCGTCATGGAGTCATCCCCTCGAATTTCAGCTAAATCGTTCCATTTGGAACACAGAAACCATTGTTTCAGGAAATTCATAATTGCTCATGAGCACATGCTACCATTGGTCCGATGGCGATAAAATTCATAGGGGACCGTCTAACCCGCACAATCCCTTGCAAATTTCACGGAAATCGATCGAGTAGTTCCAGAGTTATGCCTGTGACAACAAATCTCAAGTTTGCGCGGAAATTTTGATTGCAGAGGCCTCTTTTTCACATCTTTCCACGAATACATAGCTTCCTATCTTCGGTAGTGGGGAAGAAAAATACTCGCGAACGTCAACAGGTGGCAGAACCAGTTCTACATTACGACTACTCGTAGGATCCGAACAACTTCTACTACCATCACAATGCCAAACTGAAAACTCCTACAGACTTTGTTTGTATACCTAAGTATCAGTACGTCTCAGGATGGTTACGGCATGGAAATCGGCAGCATACGATGTGGACTGATGTGTAATAAATTCATAGCTTCCCAACGAGTGGTGGTAGATTTTTCTGGGGTGGAAAATAAGGAAGTTGTATTATTCTCCCTAGCAACGATGGGTTGTACTTGAAAAGCATTAGAAATTGGTGTCGGGCAGTTGGACGATCTGACAAATTCCAAACGAATAGCCTCCTCATAATCATTATTATGATGATAAAATCGAAAAAAATCCTACCGCGCCGCCTTGTTTGCGTCACTATGGTTAATACTGGTGGCCAAAATAGATGACATCTCTGAAAAAACGCTGCAAATTATTACACAACGGTTAATTATTTTCTGTATAGATCGCCTATCTACAAAGATCTTATTGGTATAAAGTGAACGCTAAAAATTGTCTTCCATTCGAGATCGATGGGAAACATATACCTTCCTATTTGAAGTTTTCGAGCTAGGGCTTTTTGAAAATTGCATCCCCTATTTTCCACCCCTTAGAGACTGTCGGTAAGGCCAATCTTCGGGGCACAACTAGACCCCTAATGGGGCTGGCCTACCAAATTTCAATAATTTTAGTCCATGGTAACTAAGAACCATGGAAATACCTACGTTATAAGAAAAGTGCCGCATACGGCGCGGCGTATGGCGGGTGGATGGATTTTTTGTAGGTATTTGGATTCTACGTTCTTGAAACGCAAAACATCAAATTTTGACGGGGGGTCAACAAAAATTTTTCGTGCTCGATTCCATTAAAAATAATCAACCAAAATCGTTATGGTGTCGCTGGTATCCTTTGGTATTTTTTCTCTATTAAGTACCCACCTTTTCATAATTCGTTTCTCATACTCACTAGTTTCCTCGATACGAGTGACGATGTTTTCGGGGATGGAAACACCAGAAGAAAGGGCTGGTTTAAGGGTTCTAAGAGGATACTATTTTCTAAAAGATCTTCAACAGCTCTTGCCCAGTTAATGGAGCGCTCGTCAATGTCTCCTGTCTAATGCCCAGCTATTCTCCGAGGAGATGGAATGAAAACTTTGGTGGATGGCAGGGCGGCATTTCTGGCGGCCTTCACGTCGCTTAGGATCTTCCGAGAGAAGCGTGTCAAGAGAGACGTCTTGGTTCTCGAGCTCTAATGATTCTGAACTGAAGGGTAATATCCGCCAGGTGAAAGGATTACAGGAATAAGTGGAAGATTACGTTCGTGTTGATAAAATCGAATAACGAGTTGCTACAAGACTTAATAGGGGCTTGTTAAAACATGGCATTTAGTTTCGGGATGAAATCTATCGTATATTCTTGTGTATTATCTTTGTTTTTAATGGATTTGAACCTTACTAGTGAATAACTCCTGCTGCATGAGATTTCTAAGAAATCGGTTCACGGAGTTTCGCGTATAATTTGACGGCAACGAAAGGGGACATCAAAATATTAGTGGACCGAGAGAAAGCGACAGGTCATATATCGAAAGGAAACATATTATGTTATACGGTTAACATATCAGGATTATATAAATATGGTTTTCGGTCAAATATAAAATTACAACTCCAAGAGAGTTCAGAACGAAACGTGAAATTTAGCTCATTAGCTCAAAAATAAATAGAAGAATATAGTCGGCAGACTGGTTTCATTTTAAAGGATATTTATTGCTGAATCCAAATATGTGCGTCGGCTTCTAGCCACTTCGGGTAATGGGGTCTGCGCATGGTTATTTTTACTCCTTCAACTGTATGGTCTCATTGAGACCCTACACAAGTACAAGCATTATATCAGTAAATTCCTATATTACCGTACGTGAAAGTATGGCATGTGGTTCTCACATTTCATAATACATTCCATTGTCGGCTTCCAACAATGGAGGCTTTTAAAATGATCCATCATCTCAGTGGCTTGGGGATTCGCAGGTTGTCGAAAAGTTACAAGAGTGTTCTCAAGCTGTTGAAGGCTTGAAGGAGTTTGCGGTTGCATCTCTTCGAAGTGTCAAAAGACCGCAGTGTCGAAGAGTCGCAGGGGATGTGCTATGAAGAGGTGCCACGTTTGCTGAGCAACTCTTCGACACAGAGCTTGTCGAAGAGTTACTGGTGTGGTTCATCCACTCGTGTCTTCAATTGGATTTGAAAACCGTTATCTCATTTTGGAAAACCGTTCATTTGATTGGGAAAATCGTCAATTTGGTTTGGGAAACCGTTAATTTGATTTTGAAAACCTTTAATATGATTCGGAAAATCGTTAATTAATTTTGGAAATCAGTTAATTATTAGAAAGGCTATAAATAAAATCGTTTTATTTCCCCAAAAAAAATTATTTTTCCAACCACACCTGCCACTTTATTTCGCTTCTACATTTTCTTACCTCGTGGTATGTAAGTGTGTTATCTCTTTGTGATAGTGATGATAGAGGTTAAACTTATTCACATTGCCCAAAATCCCTTGCGTCTCCATCAGCTTGCTGATGTCGCAGCTGAAGAATTCCTTCGTCACCATTTCTTCTTCCATTAGCGGCACGGCACCCTCTCTATAGGGCACTCATATTTGATCTTCCTTTTTCCTAATCGCAAATGTTGCCCATTTAAACCCTTACGAGGAATCTAGGACATGCTAGTAGATTGATATAACTACAGCAACATATATCTACGGACTTGACCTACTAACTCCTAGAAAAGACGGCCCCTATCAGCTGATTCACGAGAAATCAAAAAATTTATTATACTAGGTAGGTAAGTTATAATGCCAGCACTAAGCTTCGGATTCTCCGATAAGTTAATTGCTAGAATTTAAGCTTAACACACATAATAAAGCTATTCATTTTTTGTGAAATTGAATCGCACAAATCAGTGAAAATATTTAGCATTTACAATAGAGACGTAGAACCTACAACGGCATTAACACTCATACTGCTTGGTCCTAAACTCCTTATTTCCAGCTTATTTGGTTCCCAGTTATTATTAACCCCCAAACCCTGAAAGAAAATTCGTAACCAACACCCCCCCCCCCCCCCCCCCCCCCCCCCCCCCCCAATGTAGACGATCAATGGTTGCAGAAACAGGGAAATGATATTTTCGCGATTTATCGCCCATATTCACAGTTTCGTGTTCTTTTGGACCTTGAGATAAACGACGAATTAAAAACGATTATATTTATATTCTAAATCCGTTCCGTTGTTAAGTGGTTCCTCGAATATCAGAATGAATTCATAACCCTGGAACAGCAGGAGTAGGTATTAACAAGTCAAATGGTTTATTATTAAATTTAAAAGGTCTTTTCTCACAGTTGTTCCCCAACCTGAATCAATTACCTGAACTTTTCACCCTCTAACTGACCTGTTAATTCCTATTCACGCTTTCATTTTCATTACCTCATTCCGCATTTCGCTCTTTGAGAGATTTAGTTGAACACCCTTTGAATAGTAATTCGTTGCCAGGCTGGAAGTTAACGCAGGAAGCCTGCCATCTTCCAATGAAGATGTATAATGTGTACCCATTTGACAACATTTGGCAACGATGTTCGAAAAGCTATCAGCTATCAACTAGGTATTTTCTTCCATCGCAGTACTCCCTCCTCATTAAACATGGAAAGGGGTTGTTCGGTATGTGCATAGTAAGAAGAATCTAATTTTTTCTACCAAATCTGTCTCACGAACCAAAAAAGAGACCCTGCCATCATGCTGCATGAGGGGGGGGGGGGGGGGGGGGGGGGGGAGAGAGATCGATACAGGATCGTGCTTCCGCTGTCCTACCCTCACATGGACGTGAATTGCCAATTTATAGGTGTAGCCTGTACCGCGTCGCGTCAGTATGACCCGAACGTTGTAGGCTTGAGTCCACCCCGACCACTAAAATACGAGTACACCCAGGATGTATAAGCGTCATAGACAAGTTTCAGTATATTGGCTGTTGGCTCGTCACCGTAAAATAATATATTCATGAAAGGTCCAAGGGTAAAATCACTAAACAGCTCTGTTGCGTATTTATTGCAAATAACCAAAATCTAGAGAGTCCTTCACTCAGAAAAAAACAAGTGGAAAAATACGACGAGAAAGGATAAAGAAGAAACACCATCGAAAGAAGAAAAATGAAGTTCCATTCATGCAGCTTGAGTCGATGAGCGAATTTTCAAAGAATAATATTAACCGATTTGGTGGGTGATTCTTATAGGAAATTTCACGCTGATTCCGAATATACCATACATGTTCTTATGTTTAAGATGGAAATACACCAAAACCCTCAAAAAACACGTTTTTTTAACGATTTTTGAAACTAAATTCTCAAAATTTGACCCCTCGGAGAACTCCAAAAATTCTGGCCAACGAACTCATCCTTACTTTTGATATTTTAACACAGAATGTGTTTCAGCCTTGGACTAACTAACCTGAACTGGAGCTCTCAGATCAGCTGAGTCGAAAATGGAGCTCGCATGTCAGCTGAGTCGAAAATGAAGCTCTCAGATCAGCTGAGTCG
>JAEMON010000002.1:6831411-6858408 GCA_030264115.1 Lygus lineolaris | reverse complement strand
CCCCCCACACCATCCATCGCTTGATCCTAGTCATTACATGGACTGAATCCTCTGAAAACTCCCTCGTTCAAGGCCCGAGGCTCCTCCTAGGACTCCCAGTATCCAAAGTACCCTCCTAAGTGGTATGGCCCCCTTATGTGTGACTGGGGATATGAACGGATATAAGACTCGACACCAGGTCAATATTACAGCGAACACAGGACGTTCCGGCAAGCCATGACTATGCGCAATACCAAAGCTTTCCAAAGCTTTCCAAAGCTTTTGAGAAATTTGGGAGCCCCTTTTTTACAAAAACGAACCGTTCTAATGATTCCTAGGAGAAACATCTGGTGCGAGGCTGCACACTACATTCCTCGCCCGTTGAAACCTGAAAAACGTCGTCTATAAGCACTTTTGGTTTATTATTTTCAATAATGAACCTTTGGAATCGAGCACGAAAAAAAAATTTTAAACCCCCTCAAAATATGAGGTTTTACGTTTCAAGATACGTAGAATCCAAAAATCGAACTAAAACTAATCCGTCCGTTTGCCGTACGCCATACGCGTCACTTTCCTTAGTTACCATGGTCCAAAATTAATGAAATTTAGTATACCGGCCCCATTTGGGGTCTAGTTGTGCCGCGAAACTTGGCGTTACCGTCAGTCTTCTCTAAGGAGTAGAACATATTGGATGAAATTTTCAAAACGCCCTAGCTCAAAAATGTCAAATAGGAAGGGGTAATTTTTCCATCGATTTAAAATAGAACACAATTTTTAGCGTCGAATGAGACCTTGCGGAGCGTTTTACGACCAACCGTTCGCTCCCTGTAAGGACTTGAGGGTTGAACAAAAAAAAAGAGCAGAAACACGAGTGTGAATCGCAATTCTTCCCGAGTGGGCAAAATCTCCGTTCAAATATCAGCTGTTCAAGCAATTTTCTTTTGATTCCACCGAACCAAGTTTGTTGTTTACTTTCAGAAGCTTCCTTAGTTACTGAATTTCATTAAGAATGAATGATACAACTCTCCGATAATAATAATTACAGGAAGGAACCTACTCATTGTCGCCAAGAGATGATTGTGAACCTCGCGGTAGGTGGGTATTTTATGTCAATAGGATCTTTGTAGATGGGCGATCTATACAGAAAATAATAAACCGTTGTGTAATAATTTGCAGCGTTTTTTGGTTCGGTTTCTTGGGTAGTTTTCTGCCTGACAGGTCCCGGTAAAAGCGTATTCCACGCTAAAAATGTTGGGTCTCATTTCTGTGACATTTTCTGGCAGTTAGCTCATGGCTAAAGCATGTTCCATGCTTATGCTTAAACCTCACGAAATTTATACATTGATTATTTATACCTCCAGCCAAAAGACATACCTATCAATGTCAATGGTGAATCATGCTGTTAGTTTATTTATTTCTGCAACATAACTCTCACCTATACTCGAGACACATATTCATGGAAGGAATACGACCTTCAATGATGAACTAAAAATAGAAATTAGGTACTCACGATACGACCAATGTGGATCAATATCTGTATATTTTTACGTGGAGTTAATAACCCAACAAGGTCCCAGAACTATAATTCTTGGGTTATTACTGGACATAACAAGGCCGATCTACATAGTTAACATCGAGTTGGTCGAGAACTAGAACAAGCCGTTACTGACCGATGCACACGCAACACACGATTTTTTGGTGAGGATAATTGGTGTTATTGCAACAGTTCTTTCATTAACAACAATCGTACCACATCCAGATTGCCAAACAGATTAACAAACCCCCTATTATTTAGTAAATACGTAACGCTCTCCTATCCGTGATAAGCAAACTGATCGAAAAAATAGTCAAAAATAGGTTGGTAAACTGGAAGGTGGCAAACAAACTCATTTCCAAAAACCAGTTTGGTTTTCAGAGTGGTCTTTCTATGCAAGACGCCATAGCTGAAGTTACAGCAGAAATTTCTTCCAAGCTTGACTTGGGTCAGAAAGCCGTAGCAATTTTCTTGGATGTGGTCAAGTGTTTTGAGTGCGTGAAGCACACTTTACTTTTAAATAAATTAGAAAATGTTGGTGTGAAGGAAACTGAGTTAAAATGGTTTAGATCGTATCTTGAAAATAGGGCTCATCGTGTAAGAGTAGGTACCGACCTCAGTGACCAGAGGACTTCTTCCCTCCAAATCCCCCAGGGAACAGTTTTGGGCCCGTATTTGTTTCTACTCTACGTAAACCAACACTGCGACTTTCAAATTAACAAGTGTAGAGTGTTATCTTTTGCTGACTATACAGTGCTAATTTGCTCCGAGTCGGATGAAGAAAAGTTGGAAAGAGTAGCCCAAAACGCGATCAACACTGTAATAGATTGGTATAGAGAAAATTCTCTGTCCATAAACGTAGGGAAGTCTAAGTTCATAAAATTTCAATATAAGCAAGTTTCAGAGCCCCAGCATAATATCACCCTAAGAATTCATAAAAGAGAATGCTCTTCGATCCCTTGTTTTTGCCAAAAAGTGGATCAAGTCACCAATATAAAATATTTAAGAGTGACGATCGACGAAAACTTAAAGTGGAACCTGCATGTCGATTTGATCACCAAAAAACTTAGGAAGATGATCCACGTATTTTTGGAACTCCGAAACGTATTGGACATGGATGCTCTGAGGAGTGTTTATTTTGCCCTTGTTCAGTCCCAATTAATTTATGGAGTGGTGGCCTGGGGAGGGGCTACTTTAAGTTTGTAGCACGTCCTGAGCGTGAATCTTGTTGTCTGCTCTAGATGGAACAACACTACATCGTCGGCGTAGTGCGCGAGGGTGAGATCATCTGAGGAAGGGAAATCGCTGGAGTATATATTATGAGGAACAGCAAGGGACCCCCATTATACTCCTTTGCGGTACTTCTGACTTGATGGCTGCCGATTTCGAGACTGCACCTTTGTGGCCTACAGTGAAAGTACGCCCTGATAGATACGATAGGAGGAGACGATAGTACGAGTCTGGAAGTTGTTCTTTCATCTTCGAAAGTAGACTACGTTGCCAAACCTTGTCAAAGGCTTTTTGAGTGTCAAGGAAGACACCAAGACAAACTTCCTTTCTTTCGTAGGTTTGCAGAATTTGTTCCACCACTCTATGGAGCTGTTGTTGACAAGCATGGATGTTTCTAAAACCATATTGGGTGGAAGGAATCAAATGGGACAAGTGGGTAACCAGTTTAGCGAGTAGGAGGCGCTGAAGAATCTTGGCAAGCAAGGGCAATTAGCTGATAGGTCTATAACTTAGCGGGTCGTCCTAAAGTCCTAAAATACGGTTGGTCCTAAAATGCTCCGCAAGGTCTCATTCGACGCCAAAAACTGTGTTCGATTCGAAATCGATGGAAAAACTGTCCCTTTATTTTGAAGTCTTCGAGCTAGGCCTTTTTGACATTACCTTGTGAGATCGTACCTACTTAGGTAATAAAGTTAGCTACTAGTTGGAAGTAAGTCTATTCCCCATCTAAAGGGAGGTCCCCTGAAATACATGCATTACTAAACAATATGTTCCGTTTGTTAGTGAATCCAGGCCAGAATGGACTTAGAAAGTTAGAGGATATCGAGAGAGTCTGCGGTTAACCCTTAACACGGGCCTCAATAACGACTAAAACCGTAATAAAGAGAATCTCCACACTCTAGCCCACTCTGCCCTAAATGTTTTCCAAGGTTCTTTCTCCATCAGTGGATTACATGGAGATGTTGTATGTATCTCGAAGGGGTTGAGAGTTGATTAACTTTTCGCCCGGTGGTGGGTGGTACTCTCCTACAACGTTAAGGAGAATTACCTTCTTCATAATAACAACTCTCAGAGTCTCCGAGGACAGCGATACAAAAGTTTCGCCTCATTCTCTTTTCTCAGCACTGTATTTCATGATAGGTATAATTATGTGATGTGCACCAAGGCAATACCTGCTTCCTCCTAGTAACCCTCTAGAAAACTCGGCTCCAGGTATCCGCAACAATTTGAAATCTCAAAATGTTGTAATTAGGACAGTTTCAGTTTTCCATTAGCATCATGTAATCTACGACACCTGCTGGAAGAATTTGTCTATGAAAATGGAAAGACGAATAATGAAAGTTCAAGGGGCAAAAAAAGCGTTTTGGGTTGGGAAAACGGCCTCCAAAGTTCCTTTCCTCATTCAAACGCCTTTGATCGCATTTTGCACTCCACTCAATTAATACTTTCAGTTGGAAGGAATGGATTTCTCATAGATTTCAAATGGATCACAATTTGTAGCGTAGAATAAGACCACGGGAACGGTTGACGGGAAAAGAGCAGCAGTAACTCAAGTGTGAATCGCAAATTCATCTGAGTAGGCCCAGTTGTCATTCATAGATCGCAATTGAAACGCATTTTTTTTCTATTTTCATCGAACAGAGTTAAGTTTATTTTGATAATCACCGTTAGGCACTGAATTTCGTCATGAAGGTAGGTTTGAGTTGAAAGGATCATAATAATGGGGTCTGCATATGCGTAGGAATGTTCCACTTCTGATCTCAAATTCGGATTTAGCACTCTCAAAAACCGCCAATTGCCAATTTTCAGCTCGAAATTATCCTCCAAGTTTGGCCACGAAACGGGTGGAAAGAACGCTTGTGACATAGCACCTTAACTTCTAGCACCTTCTTAACTTCCCTAGAGAGGCGCTGGGTGGGATGGCGTATCAAGTTCTAAATACAAGACCCGTTCTCTCCTATCAGGTATCCTTCATGTTGCACATTTTTGGAAAGCTCCGACTGAGACCATGTAATTGAAAAAGTTCCATTCATGCAGCATGAGTTGATGAGCGAATTTTCAAAGAAAAATTGTAACACCGATTTGGTGGGTGATTCTTATAGGAGATTTCACGCTGATTCCGAATATACCATAATGTTCCTATGTTTAAGATGTAATTTACACCAAAAACCTCAAAAACCACGGTTTATAGCGATTTTTGACTAAATTTTCAAATGTTGACCCCTTGGCGCAATCCAGAAATTCTGGCCAAAGACTCATCCTTTCTTTTGATATTATTATTGACATTTTAAATTACCTTTGGAATCGAGCAAGAAGATTGTTTTTCGTTTCAGAGTAAGTACCTACCATTGAAGGAGAAATGCCTATGAGTACTTAAGGAGTACCATGGTACCTACCGACATGGAATCTTGAAATCGAGTTAGAAAAATCGGTACTCGCCGTACGCAGCACTCTGCTCAGTTACTGTGGACCAAACTATGACCCAACTTCAGTAAAATCCAGTGTGTAGGAGCCATTTTTGGGGTCTATTTTTTATCCTCGAAGCTTCACGTTTCTGTCATTCATTTCCACGGGTTGAAAATAGGGCACTAGCAGATAGATACCTTTCTTTTGTGATTATGCGTAACCGTTGGAGCGAACGGTTGGTCCTACAGTACTCCGCTTGGTCTCTTGTGATCTATTTTAAAACGTAAAAATACCATACCGTAGGGCGTTTTGATGATTTCATCCTAAAGTTTCCCGAAAATTTTCATCTAATCGGACCATACCTTCATATACCATATCTTCATACAGTTTTTGCCTGGGACAAGGAATTGACCACAGAAAGACCAAAAGACCAACAGACAGACAGGAACGGAACCAACATTTTTCAGTAAGCTCTGAAACTTAAAAAGCAAGTGGAAATTTAGATTCTAGAGGACAATCTTTTTTCTTACACGAATTTTCTTAGCTTCCTACCATCGGAAGTGAGGAAGCTAAATTAATCGTGAATTTCTTTGTGGTTTCGTACTACCAATCTTTGGCTTTACTCCGTCAGTTTTCTGAAATATAACACTCGCCGGAAAACCCTCAATTTATCTCAATACGTTTTCCAAGAACTAACAACAACAAAGTGCTGTAATGTGGGCCCGGAGAATAAATTATTATTTCAACCATGAAATGGTAAAATTAGGACAGATCGATGGCGTGATGATGGAATTACAAAGTGGGGTGTTTGATGGATGCGGTGGGCAGAGCGCTTACCCCGAGCCCAGATTCATCATTCAGCGGTTGGACGAGACTATCTTGGGGCACGATACTGTGGATACTGTGGGTTGACAGAAGCTGAATCCTCATACATTTACTATATGGGGTTTGACATTGTCATTTAACGTCACATCACCCGCACTCCTACCGCTGGAGGGAGGACAGATCAAATTGTAGCTAACTTTTACCTACTCGTATATTATAGTAGGCACCCATACTGTTTGGATGCGAATAAGTGTTGGTTTATTATTTTCAATAATGAACCTTTGGAATCGAGCACGAAGAAAAAATTTTAACCCCCCCTCAAAATTTGAGGTTTTACGTTTCAAGATACGTAGAATCCAAAAATCACGGCACTTTCCTTAGTTACCATGGTCCAAAATTAATGAACTTTGGTATACCTGCCCCATTTGGGGTCTAGTTGTGCCGTGAAGCTTGGCGTTACAGTCAGTCTTCTCTAAGAGGTAGAAAATAGAGAATGAAATTTTCAAAACGCCCTAGCTCGAAATTTTCAAATAGGAAGGTATATTTTTTCCATCGATTTAAAATAGAACACAATTTTTAGCGTCGAATGAGACCTTGCGGAGCGTTTTAGGACCAACCGTTCGCTCGCTGTAAGGACTTAAGGGTTGAACGAAAAAAAAAAAAGAGCAGAAACACGAGTGCGAATCGCAATTCTTCCCGAGAAGGCATAATCTCCGTTTATATATCAGCTGTTCAAACGCAACTTTCGTTCGATTCCACCGAACCAAGTTTGTTTTTCACTTTCAGAAGCTTCCTTAGTTACTGAATTCCATTAAGAAGGAATGATATAACTCTCCGATAATAATAATTACCTACAAGAAGGTACCTACTCATTGTCGCCAAGAGATGATTGTGAACCTCGCGGTAGGTGGGTATTTTATGTCAATAGGATCTTTGTAGATGGGCTTTTCTATACAGGAAATAATAAACCGTTGTGTAATAATTTGCAGCGTTTTTGTGAATGGTATCATCAAACTTAGGTTTGTACAGTCAGTTTCGATTTTTAAAAAATCTCCTTCCATGGACCGCAAAATTTGTTTGTTCAAATTTAAACATTTTTTGAAATGTCAGGTATC
Source organism: Lygus lineolaris (assembly GCA_030264115.1). Lineage (NCBI taxonomy): Eukaryota > Metazoa > Arthropoda > Insecta > Hemiptera > Miridae > Lygus > Lygus lineolaris. The sequence continues at coordinate 6,851,319 of JAEMON010000002.1, read as the reverse complement.
CATGACATAGAGTTTTGCTAGCGGAATCCAAATCAATTTCCAGATTCAAAATCGGATGAATGGATCGATCGGCCTGTTGGAACTCCGAATTACAATAGAGTCAAATTTAATGAGGGGGCAACTCCTCCTGCTCCACCTGCCCGGTGCACGATTGCCGCTTCTCTCCCCACCTGTGCCCAATATTTTCCAGCTCATTGTTACTCCTACCAACCGTTTCTGAGAAGGAGAGAAGTCTTGATATTAATTTTCCTTGTACTGCGTCTTTGAAGACCTTTCTTGGATAGAACAAATCACCCCACTCACCTTGATCCTAGTTTTTCAGTATATCATGGATCATAATACCTTATTAATTTGTTCCCTCGATGGGTTGCTACTATATAGGTATTATGATATACCTGTCTACAAACCTTAGGAAACACGAGCTTACCTAGTAAAGGGAAAATTGTCCAAGACGATTCAAAAGGGGGAGAGAGAGAGAGGGAGAGAGAGAGAGAGAGAGAGAGAGAGAGAGAGAGAGAGAGAGAGAGAGAGAGAGAGAGAGAGAGAGAGAGAGAATTTCGCTTAGGCAGTAATAATAGGTTCCTACTACTAATAAGGCAAAGTTCAAGTCATGAAGCATCGCTGATTTAGCGAAGAACTGAAAAACCAACCTAACTATTTTCATCAATTTTTATTTTTTATGTTAAATAGATACCTAATATTCTTATAGGAAATGTATCTAATAGTATGACGACCAACATCCCATCCCAATGTGTCTAACGGGCGCAAAGAAGTATAACTTCAAAAAAATTCAAATTCACAGCCGTCAGAGAACGAAACGGGTTAATTAAGTAGGATAGTCTGTTGTAATCCTTATCACAACGCGAAGAGAACGCATGCGCACACGCTTCTAATGATCCGATGCCAATGATATTCGTAGGGGACCCTCTTGAGGCTAATCGCGTAATCCCTGGAAAAGTTATTGAAATCGGTCTAGTAGTTCCGGAGCTACGCCCATGACAGCAAATTTCAAGTTTGCGCCTGCGCAGTAGCTATTAATGATCCAATCGTGACGAAATTCATAGGTGACACAGGTGGTCTTGGAGTCAGCCCCCAACTATGCTCCAAATTTGGGCCGAATAGGTCAGTTAGGAACTGAGATACCGGGGTTTCACGAAATTCACGTTTGCGCATGCGCTCACTCTACTAATAGTTCGATGGCGATGAAATTCATAGGGGACCGTCACGGGGCTAACTCGCACAATCCCTGATTATTTCATCAAATTCGGACCATAAGTTCATATATTTTTGCCTGGGATAAGGAATTGACCACAGACCGACAGGCCGACAGACACGGAACCAAAATTGTTCAGAAAGCTCTGAAACGTAAAAAGCAAGCGGAAATTTTGATTGGAGGACACATTTTTTATTTCTTGCACGAATACATAGTTTCCTACCTTCGGTAGTGAGGTAGCAAAATTCAAAGTACCACGTAAGTACCTTTAATAGGTCAATCTCGTAAGTTGTTTAATTTCTATTACACTTGCCTGTTCAAAACTTCCCCTCCAGCTCTGATTAGATTAGATTAGATTATCTGGCATCTGGGATGAACTTACCTATTCGGAATTTCTCAACATAGGTTGGAGGTAATCCGTTCCTCTCAGGGCTCTGTAAGAGAGAAGCACCACCCGCGTGCTCATTAAAGCAGGCAGTAAATTGTTGTGGGTGGTATTCGAGGAGATTCCAGCATGTATATTTTGTCCCTCAAAAAGAGGCAGCCGATCGATTTATTGAGAAAACGTTGTCTTCATAAGACTAAGAATAAGATTAATAAGAATAATAATAATATTATTTATTATTAATAATAATAATAATAAGATTATATTATAATCTTCGTATTGACACTCCCACATCAAAAGGGAATTTTAACAGATATAAGATACAATTAGAATCAACGGACTGGTTGAAACTGAACTAGTTTCAGATTCAACTGCGAAAGAAGATTACCGGAAGTGCCAATAAAACGCTGTCAGTGCCAATCCCATTATAGGGGGGGCTGCAATCTAACAAAATATAAAGTCCTGTAGCACTATTAAAGTTCTATTCATTTAAACGAGTGATTAATGTGTAAACCATCTCCTGAATAGCTAAAAATAAAGAGTAAGAAAGCTCAATTGAGATTTGTTGAACTGTCGATTTAATTTCGTCTTCCTTGCACACTCCATTCATTAGTTTTTAAAGTGCTGGAAACTGTACGGACTTTCTACGTCTCTTTTATTTTCTTGTTTCTTAAAGTTCATCATTTGGATTATAAATGAGCAAAGTACTCCTAGGTAGAGTCAAATAAATGGGTTTCCTACTGCAACCCCCTTTCGAGATTCCTGGTCATAAATCCAATTTTTTACTGTTATTACCACGTTTCCTTCGGGCAAGTAGGTAGGTACTCCACAGAGGTCCGGGAGAAGAAGATTATTCTACGGAAACGGTTCAATAATAAGGAAGGCAGTAATTTTAGTAACTATTGCAAGGCTATCCGCTTGAGACCTGGGACGTCAAGTTCAGAATAAGAGATGAATGCGGAACTCTAATTTCATCCTACACCCACCTTAGACATAACCAGCTAACCGTGGGCGCCCTATTCAAACCTGTATACTAATCTGATATTTTTTCTATAGGTAATTTATCCTGTACTGTGATCTACCTTTATCGTGAATCTCCTCCGGGAAGATGCGAGCTTGCGAGTATCCGATCTTTGCAAATTACAGCTCGTTTACTTCATACATTGAGTTGATCGTTAGCCGAAAATACTCTCCCTAATATAAGTCAATGAATCCACTGGTAGAGCTCTCTGGTTAATCTTCAAAGTCTTTTACAACACTTTTCTTCAATAGAAACCTACTTCTATCACATTAGGTGCTTAGGTTATTTCGATTGCAGAAATACGTAATAAGACATGGGCTTATAATAATACAGTAAATACAGTCTCCATAATGTATAAAGAAAAACTAGACTTCATAATATCTTGGAAACTTGAATTCATTATCTTCAATAGCTAGTTGTGTAAATACAATAAATTTGGTTACGTGCTGCTTCTCTCGAAGTGTACCCATGGTAGAAAGAATGCAGAGCGTAGGAGAGAGATGAAGTTTACCTAACAGCTCATATACGTGAACCACGGACTATAATCAGGAAGGTTACTGTTACGGCTTATGTACCGTAGGGAGGTGAACTCTGAGTAATTGCAATCTACCCACTATCTACAAGCTGAGAGAAGGCTGAAGGTACAGAAGGCGCTTGCTATGATTGAGTTTAGGATTCTGCGAACTCCATAGAGGAGTCAAACCGACCGCTTCTAGTTGCACGCCAGTGTTTATAGACGTCAAGCGTCCTCCTCCCTTGATGGAATCTCGGCACAGCGAGTTCCATAAATAGAAATAGTTAAATATTGGTTCTGAAAAAAAATAATAATAATTGTACGTGTTTCTGAAGACTAGGTAGGAATGTATAGGATCCTTAAGGGTGCCATCGAAAATTCTCGAATCTCGGGAATTATAGGGTTCGTATTAACTCTCGCTACGAATCTTATTACTAGTTCTTGCCAATAAGTTAAAAAAAAAGTAACCACCCCTTCCCCCCTCCCGTTACCATTTTACCGTTAAAACATTTTTCAAACTTTTCTCAGCCAATAATCGATCAATTTCAATTCTGTTTTCGGCATTCTTTCTATTTTTTTAACTCTGCAGGGCAACGCACTATCGAAATTTCAAATTCTGAATTTTAAATTGATAACAAAACAAGTGAAATTTTTGAAATTTGAAAGCCTCGTAAAGTTATGACGAAGTTGTGAAAACCCATTTCAATAAGAAGAAACCGGAGTTAAAGAGAAAACCCTTGTCTATTTTCACGAAAATAATGAGTTACAAAGTTAAATCGATTTCGACGGTTAGGCCATCATCAGTAACAAACAATAAGTTAGTGTTTGTTAATGATGATGGCCTAACCGTCGAAATCGATTTACCTTTGTAACTCATTATTTTCGTGGAAATAGACAACGTTTTTTTCTGCTGCAACGGCTGTTCTTTTAGCCAAGACGTTTTAAGTTTTCCTCGGAGAAAGCACGTATGTAAAAGAAAACATTAAACCTCTAGCAAGAGAAGGTATAACGATTTTCACTGGCGATATCTGACCTTAAATATTACTAACGTCTACCCAAGTTATGGAATTAAATAATACTAGGAATTTATGGGGGACGTAAGTGAGACGCACAGGGAGTGAAAATGATTGAAGGGCGTTACGTGAAGCGTTACGTTAGGCACACGAGTGACGATAGAACGGGCATTACAATGTTGACTGTTGGAAATTACAATATTGACGGTTGGAAATTACAATATTGACGGTTGGTCTAAAATGCTCCGCGAGGGCTCGTTCGACGGTAAAAATTGCAATCTATTTGAAATCGATGGAAAAAATATACCTTCATATTTTAAGTTTTCGAGCTAGAGCGTTTTGAAAATTTCAGCCCCTATTTTATACCCCTTAGAAAGACTGACGGTAACGCCATGGTTCGGGGCACAACTAAACCCCAAATCAAGCCGGTATGCCAAATATCATCAATTTTCGTCTACGGTAACTAACCAAAATGCCGCAGACGGGCTTACGGCAGACGGACGGATTTTAACATAGAATGTGTTTTAGCCATGGACTAACTAGCCAAAAAATGTGACGAAATATGGGACGAAATCGGGAACGCTCCGGCACTTTAGATTATTATTACCTCGAAAAGTGAAGGCTAGGTAGAAATCGAAGAGGTACTACCGCAATGTGTTGAGGAACTACTCTCTGCATCGAAAATTGAGCTCGCAGCTCAGCTGAGTCGAAATGGAGCTCCCAGATCATCTGTGTCGAAAATGGAGCTCTCAGATCAGCTGAGTCGCAAATGGAGCTCTCAGATCAGCTGAGTCGAAAATGGAGCTCCCAGATCAGCCGAGCGGCTCCCAAAGCCGCTAGACATACCTACCCATAATCTATTGTTTTCCCCATCAAGGGGGAGATTTCAAAGTTTCTCCACATTTGGTTTCTAATTCTCACTGTTTTTGGGTCAGTCTTTGTAGATGGGCGATCTATACAGAAAATAATAAACCGTTGTGTATAATTTGCAGCGTTTTTAGTTTATGTGCCAAAGCAAAGACATAAAATGTCAAAAAAAAGTTTAAACACCGGCAAATTTCGCGTTGTTTGGTCTCATTCGGTCACAAATTTTATGAAGCATCCAATTTTTTTTAGAGAAATTGTAGCCGACGTAGTTGGTAGGATTTCGTTTATTGAAGAAGGTCATAATTTGGGGTTGAAAAATGCGTTAATCCTTAGCTGGTCGGCTCCTGTTGTTGCTGATTCATGGCTGAGGACGAGCGGGGATTTTTTATCTGGGCGATCTGCCAAGAACGCTGGGGCAGGGTGGAATCTCAAGAATTTCAAGAAACTTTATTATTAGTTGTTACATGAATTAATGAGGCATGCAGACTGGAGTCCTGTTACTCATAATATGATGTGAACCTAGCTTACGAATTATTTATTGCAAATTTAAAACATTGCATGGATTTGAGCAATACCTATACTAAACCAGAAAATCACAAACAACTCAAACTAGAACTATGCATGACAACGTCACTTTTGTAAACTCAATAAACCATCGGGATAGATTGAGCTAAAAACAAAACAAAACGCAATGACCAAGAATTCTGTAACATTTACTCTAAATATCGAAACAAACTCAAAACCCTTATCTCTAACCCTTAGTTACACACTAGGTTAGGTTATTAGGTGGGGAGTAACGTGAGTACACACTAGTGGGGAATCCCTGCACTTTCATTTTTTTCGTATTTTATTCACTATTTCACAGACAACTTAGATTTATCTTGTACTAGATTGTTTGAAAAAGGATCACAGATAATAGGTACGCTTCAACACAATAATTTGTTTTATTTAACCGGTAATCAAAACATAAAAACTAGAACCTACGTATCACAAAAATAATTCCAGGAACCAACATATTTCAATTATTCTTATTTTTAAAGTTTCAAGTTCAGGAAACGAAGGTCAGTAGTACATTATTACCTATAAAAAAATCAAGTTTAATTTGTGGGGTTATTAGCAGTTTCAGGTTCAATATTCATCACTCTCCTTATGCATCTGCCAAGCTGTACCTTCACAACGTTGACACTCCACCATCGAATTCAGTGGTTCTCAACCTGGGGGGCGCAAGCTCACTTTTTTCTTGGGGAGGGGTGGAGGCACGAGACTCTATGAAAATAGTATATAAAACGCTACAAATTATTACAGAGCGGTTTATTATTTTCTATGTAGATCACCCACAAAATATCCTATTTGTATATTATAACATTCCAAAAAACGAATTTCTCCCTTGATGGGAAAAACAATAGATCGTGGATATGTCTAGGTATTATTTTCCCCATCAAGGGAGAAATTAGATGGGTGAAGGTTAAGGGGGCAAGGGATGGAGCCCAAAATGTCCTCAAAAATGAATAAATCTCAGCTACCGAAGGGTTTATGAGAACACTTACTTTTATTACTTAGGACCAATAAGTTTAAAATACGGATAACCTCCTCCTACCCCCTTCACTAACCATTTTAGCGTTGCACAGTTTTTTCCCATTTTCCTCGACCAATTGCCAACGGATTTTGATGCGGTCGGCGGCATTCTTCCTATTTTTTTTATTCTCTGCGGAAACGTTTTGCCTTTTTGCCAATTAGACTTTTAAAAAAGGACGTGAAAAATTCAAAATTACGGACTTGAAATTATACATAGATGCTCTTCCTAGAGAATTGAATGACAAGAAAAATGCCGCAAACCACATCAAAATCGGACGAAAATTGCCTGAGAAAAAATGTGAAAAACGGAATTACATGGGTCTTTGGCCCCTTAATAGTAGAAATGAACGCAGGGATGTAGTAATGTAGGGAATAGTAGAAGATGTAGGCAGAGAGAGAAAACAACACAATTACATATAAACACGTTATTTATCATCATTAAACCGACAGTGTATTTGAACTGTTGATGCTTAATAAGGGCTTATGGTTACTAAAATATGATGTATAATTGCTTGAAAAAATCTTCAAAATTATAGGGCACCAATGTACCTATTTCAAAAAGTAGAAGCCGGACCAACCCCAGAGAAGTCGAGCTCAAATATTCCACATTGAAAAGGTGAGAATGAAGATGTTACCTACCTGCTTCTTTATGCAACAAATAGGATGGTACTTTAACGGAGAGTACAATAAATTAAAGACTCGCCGCGGCACTTGTCCAGCCCCCTGCAACCCCGATTAGTTCTACTTCAGCCTTACAGGCTAAAATTGAAAAACATAGAACATGCTTCTACTAGCAGAGTGCTTCGTACAATATTACCTTGTGAAAGTACCTATCATAATGGCATACTGAAAACTCCAACCAACTTTGTTTGTTTACCTACTTACAATTGGGGTCTTCTGAAGGATGTGGAAGGACGGGGAAATTGCCATGATGAGATGTGGTGTGTTGTGTAATGAATGGGGTCTGCGCATGAGAAATGAAAATTGGAAAAAACCCATCAATTATGTTATTTGACTTGCCATGGCTAGTAAGCACTATTTATCAGGACAAAAAACTCCATGTGGGAGCAGAAATCGCAATGTTAAAATGGAATGTTTTGAATTTCGCGGGAGGGGGGGGGGGGGGGGGGGGGGGGGGGTCGTACGTACTTCCAGAAGTACGTACGTCACCGCCCCCTGCTGTCCCTTTGAAAACTGTTCGTGGATATTATACGTAGTCAGCATGGATGAGCTTCGACCAATGATGAGACCACATATTTATGAAATAACCCCACTTTGGCCATTTTGAATCGATTCCCTTTCAATAAAAATGGTAAAAAAAAAAAAAACATGCGCAGGCCCCATTCAAGAGCTTTTCAATGAGTAGTGAACGAGTTTTATGGGGTGGAAAATGAGAAAGTTATATTTTCCCCAGCTACGATTGGTTGTACGTGAAAAGCATCAGAAACAAGGAGCGCTAGTGTCACGTATTTCCTAGTTTTAACAGCGTCATTCGGTCGTGTTGTGAATCGTTTATAGAAACCTATGCATTCATGTTTCTGCCAAACGAAAATTTCGTTTATAGTCCGATCAAATTAGTTTAGGAATGTAACCAGTTGCGTAAGGAGGGGGAAATTGGTAGCTTCAGATGTGTACATTTTTCACATAAATCGAGATCTTTCCAACGAGTGGCGAACGATTTTTGTGCGATGAAAATTGCGGAAGTTACATTTCCCTACCAACGGGTTGGTATGCGTGAAAATCGACCGAAATAGAAACGTTGCATTTTTTTAGCGTTACATTTTCAAAGATAGACCCCACGCCTTAGACATATCCATGTCAATAATAATGACATAGGATCAGAAGATGTTAACAGACAACGTCACGAGACCAAAGTGACAGCTGAGTTCAATACCCAGCTATTCTGGTGCATGTCGCAGTAAAAAATTATTACGAAAGTTAACATTATTTATGTCAATCGAGTTTCCAAGTCTTTAACATATTCCCAAAATGAAGTGTTTTCAATTTCGTGTTACTGACTTTTCTTGAAAGTGTAATTGCAACATGAATCAGAATCCCTGTACTTCTCTGGACCCTCTCAAATTCGGATTTACACTGTCAAAAACCGCAAATTGCCAATTTTAAGCTAGAAATTATCCTCCAAGTTTGGCCACAAAACGGGTGGAAAGAACGCTTGTGACGTAGTACCTAACTTCTAGGCGCTGAGTGCTACCATTTGGCGGCTGGTAATGAATTTCATAGGGGACCATCTGGGGGCTAACCCGCGTAATCCCTGAATATTTCATCAAAATCGGATGAAAAGTGTTAAAGTTATACGTGTTGCAAGGATTTCAAGTTTTGCGCATGCGCAGTCGATACCGCTGATCCGATCTTGATGAAACTCGTAGGGTACCATGTAACCTTCGATCTTCAACTGTCCTCCAAATTTGAGCGAAATCGGACCATTACTCCTGGAGAAATTGATGTTTCGAGGATTTCACCTTTACGCATGCGCAGAGGCTATTGGTCGGCTGGTGATGAAGTTCATAGGGGACCATCTAGGGCCTAACCCGCGTAATCCCTGAAATTTCATCAAAATTGGATGGAAATTGTGGAAGTTATGCGTGTGGCAAGGATTCCCGGACAGACAGACACGAAACCAAAATTGTTCAGGAAGGTCTAAAACGTAAAACGCGAGTTGAAATTTTGATTTAGGAGGCAAAAAATTTTCCAATTTTCAAAAGTGAAGACCGCTACCTTGGTAGACTCGGAAGCAATAACCTTGCGCAGATCCCACTACAGGTAGAATTTTCAGTATTTTTGAAGGAGAGTATTAGAGACGATGCGGATTCATGGGGGTGTAACTGCTTCGTAATTGATGGTCCCCCAGCGTGGGCTTTTGGCGCACCGTCTAAGCCAACAATTAACAGAACGTTGTTGGTAATACGTTTCAAAATTGTTACGCCAAGATCGTGTTTCGAGGAACAAGATGCTGCTCCACATCAACTCTAACGAACGTCTCTCTCTCTCTCTGGCCATTAGTGATATGGGTGATCGGTTCCACGAACAAATAAATGTATCGGACGCCAACGATTTCTTGGATTTAGTGGTAATTGGACCATAGGATACCTAGCTATTGAGCTCGTGACCGCCCGGGCGGCGTTTATTTCCATCCCCTATGTGAGTGCTTTGCCGTATTCCAAATGTTTTCGGAGCGGGTGCTTCCATTGTTCAGTTGGCAGACTAGGTATTTTCCCATGATGCATATCGCTTTATAAACTCGTCGCCAGTTATCGCCTGTTATGAACCCATACTAGGTATATTAGATATCGATTTCCTAAGCCGCCTTGCTGTAGTAACACTAAAGGTCGATGGTACGGAAGGTTACTTGTTCGAGTCCACACTTCAGCATGAATTCCTGAATTCCTTTTCATTTCTCATTACCTACTCCTTTGTTCATCTGTTGTTGTGTGATCTGAAACGTTTACTTGAATAGGGGTATATTTTCCTCCTAGAAGGTGCGAGCGCAACGAACATCCAGATCACTAAACCTTGCAGAAGGTACCTAGTAGGTCTCGATATAACTTTTATGTATAAAATAAAATAACCTAAAAAGGGGGAAGCGGCGAATCTAATCTTGGCTCTAACTAGAACGCACCCAAAAAATCTCGTAGTAGTATAGTTTCCTCTTTATTGTAACATGGACGTATTGAATCAGCGAAAACTTAACCAAAATCGGTAAAATAGTTCCGGAGTTATGCCTACCTCAACAATTTTGCACATGCGCAGATGCTACTACTGGTCAGTATCAGTTATGTCGGAATTAATAGGCAATCGTCTCGGAGATCCCTAATCCTAGGGGGATCCCTAATCTATCCTTCGAATATGAGAAAAATCAGTCATAAAGGAACTGAGAGTCATTGTTCCAGGAATATCAAGTTTGCTCATGCACACATATGCAACCACTGGTTCAACGGTGATGAAATTCATAGGGGACCGTCTAGAGATTAACCCGCCAAATCCCTGACAGTGTCACCGAAATTAGCCGATTAGTTCAGAAGTTTTGCTCATGACAACAATCTATAAGGTTTCGCATGAGCAGTGCAATTACTGATTTAATCGCGACGAGATGCATGGGTAATCGTATTGGAAACCCCCCCACAAACCCTTTGAGTTTGAAAGAAATCTGCCCTGTGATATCCTAGCAAGGTATCTAAGCCTGTGAGAAATAAAAATGGGTTCGTGCTTGCTGAATTGACTTCAAGGTGAAAGAAGAACACACAAGTTTAAAAAGAAATCTTGAAGATTGTAATCAAAAAATTACAGAAACATAATTCAAAACCAGACTGCCTTAAAATTCTAAGTTGAACATGTATAGTGATAAGTCAAGTTAGAGGGAGTATCGTATTGAGAGGTAGGAATCGGAGTTAGTGTGGGATTTTTGGGAAAGGATATGAAGATGATGTGGATGGTTGTGGAAATGGGTGAGGAGTTGATAGATTGCCGGGAAGCCGAATAAAAACTCCGAAACTAATTTAAGAACTTAAATGGAGACGAAGCACACGATATAAGGGAAAACATCTGGTGCGAGGCTTCACTTTTACTTTCCTTAGCTGTGTTTGACCCTCAATATATTTCGTGGAGATGAGGGGTATTGGAACTTGTTTCTGCGAATTTCATCAAAATCGTTAGAGCAGTTTGGGAGAAAAGCTGAAAATGGGCTGTTAACGACGTTTTTTCAGCTATTTGGAATATTTTCTCCCCTTAATAATTGACCTGGAGGGCTGAAATTCTTGGGGTCTCATCCTCAGACATGTGAAAACCAATCCTCGAAATCGTGAATTTTTATCATTTTCTTAGGGGCCGCAATCGTGGTCACACATATACGTACATATATAATACACCATACAAACATACATACGGACTTACATACACCTTTCCAAAAACGTGGAGAAACTTGATCAGATGTCAATTAGGACCAGTTGAAGGTAGCGTTTCAGAAATTGGGTTTTATGCTGATCGCAATACTTTCCTTCTACCTTCAGGTGGGCTGAAAGTAAAAACATGATCACATTTTTTAAACTGCCAGTAGGAACATGGACCAGACAATCCTGCCAACAACACCCAATCGAATTGTACCAAACTAAAACAGGAATATGGGCGAAATTCTTGAGTGGAAGGGAAGGGGTGTGGGAGTTATTACCCGGTGGGGGAATGACGATATGGGGGTAGACGGAATTTTAGGGTTAACGAGCCCCTAGTGGTGAAGCATTTAATAAAATACAATGGTCATTCTAACAATAGGTACGTTGAATTATTCTCCCATGACAAATGGTTTTCCTGGATAATACCAATGTTTAGGCAGTGCTATTAAAGGTAAAGGTATGGAAGGTGTATTACACTAAATGGATAAGTGGTGCAATTGAAGTAAGGAATGTGACATTTCGGAATTATGGAAGGTTGGCATTTTGATAAAACGTTGGAACTAGGCAACAACGGGATAATGATGGGTAACAATGCACGTTTACTTTTTGGGGGAAAACCGTTGGGTTGATTAGGTCCAAAGGAGTTTCTCTATAAAAGGTTCTATATACTTTTAAATATCTTTAAAGCAGTGAGGGAATATCACAGTCCATCAGGAACTAAGAAACCGTAGTTTCAGAATAATTCACCTTTGCGCATGTTCACAGGCTACTAGTGGTCCGACGGCTATGAAATTATCAAAGGGCCATTAGGGGCTACCCGGCACAATCCCGGAGAATTACATGAAAATCTGAATAAATCGCTGTAGTTTTCCCTGGAGCAACGAATAGACAAAATACAAATAGACCGACCGACAGATATTCAACCAAAATTTTTGAGAAAGCTTTGAAATGCAAAGGAGAAGAAATTTTGATCTTGGAGGAAAAACTATTTTACTTCCTTCGTATTCGTGCAAAATGTAAAAAAAAATGTAACCTCCGAAATCAAAATTTCCACTAGCTTTTTCAGTTTCAAAGCTCTCTGAATAAATTTGGTTCCGTGTCTTCCGGTCTGCCTTCGGTCTGCTGGTTCATAAATATATGATACACATCCTTGACACACAGTTCAACAAAAGTTGAGCTCCCAGCCGCGTGGTCAGTTGCTCTATATACGCGGGGGCGAGGCTAAGAATAGCCATATCGTCGCTTAAGAAGCAATACGCCCTATGAACCAAATCCTAATTTTTCAGGAGGAGGAAAAAACTGAATCCAGTTTTTGATCACCAGTCCCTTTGTTTCCCGTTATTCAGTCACCTCTTGCCTTCCGGTAGTCGTCAATACTGAAAACAGTATTAATTAAAGAAAATAGGACATTTGGGTTGATACGAGGTGTTGCCCTAATAGGTTAATTGAGAAATTAAGGTCGATGGGGGTGTTTTGTTATTCGAGTATTTCTAGATTTTGTAGTCTAGTTGAAGCAATTTTGGGCTAACCAGTCGATGCAACGTGAGAAGTCGAATAAGAATCAGTCGAAACCTAATTTTCGTGAAAATTGTCGATAGGGCGTGTTGCTTATTAAGCTACGATATACGAAATCATCAGAAAAAATTCTGATCCTCCCTTTGGAGGAGAGCTGATCGCTGATGACGTCCGTGACGCCGGGATCGGCAGACGGAAGAAAATTCAACCTGAAATGGTTGTTTACTTTACTTCACTTACTTCACTTAATGTTTACTTCCTTCACTTTACAATAGAGCACTCCATGCATACCAAAAAAGCTGTGAGTCACCGTTTGAGAATCCGACTCTCTTGGTTTAAAAGCTTCCCATTCCAGAACGCCCACGGGGATAAACCCTCGTCATCATTCTATCGAGAGGGGTAAGGTCGGCAACGACCAACTTTACAGAGCTAAATGAATAGTGACAGGTGAAAGGACCTCGGTTTTAGACAAGTGACATTCAGGTATAAATGTGTATAAATTCAGCGTTACATGCTCGCAAAGGAAGCCCAGAGGGGGGGGGGGGGGGGGGGGGGGGGGGGGGGGGGCAAGCCTTCGTGAGGGGCCCGGATTTGAGGGAGATAAAATAAAATAAAATTATAAATAATAATTTAAAAAGATAATAATAATAGATCATTTAAAAAAATGAATGCGTAAATCAGGCCTTCTTATGGGGCCAATCATCAAAGCATCAACATACCTCAAAATTCCGTAGGTACCATTAACCCCCCCATTCCACACACGGTGTTAAACTGTGCAGATCGCTGACATTGACCATGATGTGAACTATTGTTCAAACAACATTGCAAATAGAAGATCTCTTTACGATTCCCTGAATATAAATAAAAACCTCCATACAAGACTATTTGAAATACCTATTCGATCAAGACGCGCTAAGAAAGATATAAGGATACGTAACTTCCATCGCTCCTGAATAACCAACCGATCATTTAAAAATACTAACTGAATAAATCACAGCCACAAATGAACAATTTTGTGTCTCTTAACATTTTTTATTTTCACTCCGCTTAAAAACCAACTTTTTTTTTGCTTTTAAGATTTTTTCGTGTTTTCAACCTTATGTTACTAGAACAGCCATAACGTCCTTATTCTACCAAGTAAATTCAAATTTGATGATACCACTAGAATGAGCGTTAAATTTCGTGTCTCCCTAGTTTTTTATAAAAACTTTTACAATAGATTCAGTGGGCAAGAAATTGGACTAAAATGAGAGTTTTCTCCACTTTTCAAAATCACTGTTCTTTCAAACGGCTCTACGTCTCCGATAAATAGGTGAATTTACGTGCACGTTGCAGGAAACACTTTCTCAGAGTCAATAGTGTGGTTAGTTTTCATTTTGCTGTAGAAATTATGGGAGAAAATCAAGTTCGAATGCAAAAAACGTCGGTTTTTCCTAGGAAATCGAGTGTTGAGGGTTCACGACTTGACCATGGCTAGAAGTGTTCGGTATAGTTTTCGAAGTAATTTTTCACACTGAATCGAATGGTGACACTCCAGATTCATTCTGACTGTTGCTAAAATTGATTTTTCAATAAAAATAGTGAATTTTGGACATACCAGCACATCCAACTCGTATTTCGCTAATCAATGTTTGTTTATTGAATTTTCGCAAATAATTATTGTTCGGATTTACCTCAATTATTCATTAGCTCAGCAAAAAATGGGTTGCGTGTGCTGGTATTCGCCTAAATTCACTATTTTCCAACAGTCAGAATGAATCTGGAGTGTCACCATTCGATTCAGCGTAAATAATTACGTCGAAAACGATACCGAACTCTTCTATATATACATGGATACATGGTCAAGTCGTAAACACCCCAACACTCAATTTCCTAGAAAAACCCGATTTTTTTTTTTTTTTTTTTTTTTTTTTTTTTTTTTTTTTTTTTTTTTTGTCCTCCTGCAATGTGGACGTGAATTTCGCCAATTTTACCGGAGACAGAGCCGTTTGAAATAATAGCGATTTTGAAAATTTGGGAAAACTCTCATTTTAGTCACATTTCTTGTCTGAAACTGAATCTACTGCAGTTTTTACAATGCACTAGGGAGATGGGAGATTTAACCCTCTTTTCAACGGTATTCGCAAATTTGAATTTATTCGGTAGATTAAGGACGTTACGGCTGTTCTAGTAACTTAAGGTCGAAAACACGAAAAAAATTGGTGGACTTCTCCGTTGAACACGGTATGCAGAATGGGGGTTGATGGTAGGTAATTTGGAGGTATGTTGATGCTTAGTTGATTGGCCCCCTAAGAAGGACTTATTCACACATTCTTTTTTTAAATGATTTATTATTATCTTTTTAAATGATAATTTCTTTAATTTTATCATTATCCTTTTTCCCTTCCCCAAATCCGGGCCCCCTCACGAAGGATGGGCCCGGGGGAAACGTCTCCAGTCCCCCCCCCCCCCCCCCCCCCCCCCCCCCCCCCCCCCCCCCCTTCTCCTGTCAACAGGGCTGCCTATGTATGCTTGATACATGTACAGGCTTGATATGTAAGCTCCGAATAAATACTGAATGTTGAGATTTTCATAATTTACCTTGTTCTACACACCCAATAATGTGATAAATATATAACCTAAGATACCTGAAGGTTCATTATTTCGATGTTCATTGTTTCAGGTATAATCTGGTGTTTCTGGTGTTGACTTATCTCGGACCAGTTGTAGCAATGGCGTTTTGCTACACGTTGATGAGTCGAGAACTTTGGGGCAGCAAGTCTATAGGAGAGCAGACTCAAAGGCAGTTGGACAACATAAAATCCAAGAGAAAAGTGAGTGGATATAGACAATTCATAAAGGACAATAAAGAACTTTCATTATTTACCTACACATATTATATAGGAACTAAAACTAAAACGATCTAAATCACTAGCAATGAATTTCTGGAAATCCATTCCAATAAAAAGAAACCGGTTGTATAGTTAAACGAAAATAATGAGGTTACAAAGTTAATTCAGTTTCATCAGTAAAGACAATAACGTTCATTATTGTCTAGGAAGTAGACAGCGTTTTCTGTAACTTGAGTTTCTTTTAGCGAATTTTTTAATTGGCTCCAAAAATGTTGGTATGCAAATGCTTGAAGAGTTGTACATGGAAATCCGTTTCAGACCATTCTAAAACAGTTCGTATCGTTTTGGAACAACAAAAATCACACATTCAAAAGGAGTTCCACAAATTAACTTTAGAAACAATCAACGAGCAATATCTATTTAATATTTTTGTAGAATCTGGATCACAATACTTATGCTATAAATGTGCGCTGCGAGAAATTTAATGCATGTCTTACTTAGCAACATGTATTTTCCATCACATTATCGAAAGTGAAGGGTTACCAGAGGAGCATTGGATCCGAAGATGTGTTAAGCAGCCTAAGGTATGAAAGTATTAGGAGGAATTGCGACAACTTGGTGGAGAGGTTTCGCAATCATTGCTGGAGCCTAGACATAGAGAGGACGTACAATTCATCGTTTAACAGCTGGTTCGGGGAGACCGTTGATTATGGGGGAAGACAGGCCTATTTGGGAAAGAATGAGAATATCAATATAGAGAGATTTTTGGCGCAGGTAAGGATGTCGTCAAGAGAGCTCATAAGGTTCTACCACAAAGAAAGTGCATACATAATAAAATGTGAGGACATATGTATGCACCGTAACGTCCTGGCCAAAGAGGATATTTATGATCCATTTCTTCCTGCTGTGTCCCTTATATCGGCCATATAGATAATTCAACCTCAGCCCTTACATAGCAGGAACTACGCCTCTCAATTCAATGTCTGCGGGTCAGCTGCGCTCAATATTATGCTCCTTGATGGATTTTCAAGATAGTGCACCAAAGATGTTGGCTGTCCACAATTACTCTAGCAGATACTTGCTGCTGCGCGCCTTCTCATCAAACGAATGAAATTGTGGACTAAAGAATGTTTTGGTGGTCCTGTCATCACCTTACTCCAGTGGAATCGCACTTCCTTTAATCACTTAGTACTGTATTACCTGCACATTTATTAGGAGGAAAATTAAGTACCTACATATGTACAAGGCTATATTATCTATCATTAATGAGGTGGTTTTTATACAGTTATATCAGTACTCGTGATCTGACTGAGCTGACTACAGACACTACCACAGATCTGACACTACCTGCTAAGTTATACAACTATTCTCTTTTAATTTTCGGTTTTATTTGTGTAATTGATATCAATCAATAGAATGTTTTCTTTTAATAGTAGGTATCACATTATGTTCATCAATTTGTTATATTACCAATGAACTCTTGTAACGGTCGTTAGACCTATACAAATAAACGATATATCTATCTATCTAAATTAACTTCAGAAACAATCAACGAGCAATACCTATCTATTTAATAATTTTTTAGAATCTGGATCACAATAGGTATGCTATAAATGTGCGCTGCGAGAAATTTAATGCATGTCTTACTTAGCAACATGTATTTTCCATCACATCCACAATATTACCTACGTGAGATCTGAAATGTATTCAGAGCGAAGGGTTACGAGTGTTAGTTACCACCTACATAGAACTGTAATGTTTCCTAGAATGCTCTGGAACAACCACGAAATGGCTTCCTTTCGCACTATTATACATTTTAGTTGTTGGACTATACAGAGGTTACAAGGGCGGGAAAAGGGATAAATATATCTCATAAAATTATGAGATCCAGTTAGGCCCGGAAATGGTTGGGTACCTACCAAGTTAAGTTATCTCCGTGTTACCTGCTCGGTGACCTACCGTACTAGAGGAGATTCAGAATCTCGGGAGGACCGGCAAAGATAAATCTTTACTTAGAATTAAGGGTTTGTATTCCTGACGAATGATATGAATTATATAATTCATGTCATTCGCCTGTATACGTATTCCAGGATAAGGAGATTAAAATGTTGGCTCAATGACCCTCGATTTGATTATATTGTAGGTTCCCAGTTCTCGGATTTGGTCAAAGTTTGTATAGTGTTTGTATAGAGATCACAAGGTCAGTTTTTATTTATTAATTTTACTGTTTACTTTTCATCTACTCCACCGTTACAGTTTTTGATTTATTATTTTCAATGCTTGATTTGAAATCGAACACAAATATTGTTTTGTCACTCTCAATATTTGATGTTTTACATTTCAAGATACGTAGAATCCAAAAAGATACGCAGAATTTGACCATTTGTTATTATTTTCAATGATAAACCTTTTTATCATTTTCTATATATATCACCCATCTGTAAAGATCCCAATTGTATATAGTAAGTACCTACCGTAATTATGTCGCGAGGTTCACGATGATTTCTTGGCACAATGAGTAGGTAGGTACCTACTTGTGAATTATTAATTATTATTATACGAGAGTGTTAATGTCCTTTATCAAAACGAAATTATTGACTAAGAAAGCTTCTCAAAGTAAATAAAGGTATTTAATATGAAATCGAAAGGTATCTTGAAAAGCAAAACATCAAGTTTTGAAGGGGGGGATAAACATTTCGTGCTCGATTCCAAAGGTTCATTAGGTATTGAAAATAATAAACCAAAATCCGTCCGTCCGCCGTACGCGGCACTTTTCTCTTCATTGCACCAAGTTTCTTGTTTATTTTTATAAGCTTCCTTAGCTACTGAATTACGTTTTGAAAGACCTAACTCTCTGTGTCTCGGATAGTAATAATTACAGGTACCTATTTGTCAATAAAATGTTGTCAGATAATTATTACAAGTAGGTTCCCGCGCTCATTGTTACCAGGAAATGATTGTGTACTTCACGAACATTGTGCACTACACGATTGTGCAATAACTTCAAGACCCTTTTATGATAATAGAATATCCTTCATGTTGCAACATTTCTGAAAGCTCTCGCTAAGATCTATCATTTGGAAAAGGAAAAAAAAACTGTGCGCAGACCCCATTGGATCTTTGTAGATGGGCAATATATGAAGAAAACAATAAACCGTTGTGTAATAATTCGCAGCGTTTTAGTATCGAATCGACCACGAAGAGCGGTTGTAGAGGAAAGGAGAGCAGAAACACTTGTTTGAATCGCAAATCTTCCAAAGTAGGCCTAAAATCCCCATTCAAATTCAACCATCTTTTGTTTTCACCGAACCAAGTTTCAAGCTTACTTCAAGCCGAGTTCGAAGCTTCCTTAGTTTACTCGATTGCGTTATTTTTATGAGGGACCTACAAGCCCCACCTACAGCCCTCTCGGATAATATCTTATAAGTAGGCACCCATTGTGCACAAAACATTATTTATTGTGAACCTCGTGATACTAAGGTAGGGATTGATTGATCTATACAGAAAAATAATAAACTGTTTTGTAATAATTTGCAGCGTTTTAAAAAATACCTGCACGAGTAAAAATACTCGGGATTTGGAAAAGGAACCAATAACATCATCCATCATCCGTCATCTTTTCATTCTATATTATATTATTCATCCCTTACAATCCTTCACATCCACTATTGTATTCTATCCCCCAGCCACCCAACCCTTCGTCACAACTGCACTGTACGGGAAACCTGACAAGGATGATTCATTACCGATGATCACATTGCATTTTCATCCACATTTTTCAATCGATTGATCACACCACCTATTTAAGTGTATAAAAGTGTCCCCACTGCATGTTGGGAAGTGGTGTAACATCTTTTTAGGAACAACTCTTCAACGTATAACAAATTTCTTCAAAATCACTAAGATAGTAATGTTACAACTCAACGCGTTTTCAAAAACGATGTAAGAGCTTGATTCTCGACCTCCTAAAACTGATCAAACCAGTTGACACTAGAATTAAGTAATGCAAATTTATTTGCTACGCATAGTAAATACATTTTGGTTTATTATTTTCAATAATGAACCTTTGG
>JAEMON010000002.1:6794082-6810556 GCA_030264115.1 Lygus lineolaris | reverse complement strand
CATTGCGATAGCTTCATTTTCTTCGAAAATTCGCTAAAACACGTAAGAGTAAAATTTAACTTTAGTACGGGATGATTAAATCCGAAAAGCTTCATAATTTCTTATATTTTTAGGGAGTGAGATTTTTTCTAGCCAAAGTAGACAGCTAATGCACGACTTAACGGAATACCTGCCAAAAAATTTCAATTTGTGAAAATTGAATCTACAAAAATGGAAATATTAACCTTATTATTGACTTTACCTTTAGCAGTCATATAATGAAGAGCACCATGATCTGTTTACAAAACTTCTATCGTTGTTGTCGAAGTTAATTGCGTTTTAACAGGTACAAACAGCGGTAGTTGAAATATTTCATTGCTCAGTAAATACAGCCTATCGTAGGAGAGTAACATGACGATGTGTTAGATTTGATACATTGCGTTGAAACTTGTTTTGGAATCGTTATCACTATCAAGTTTGGAATCATCCCCCATCGAGCTGAATTCCATTAATTTACAGGAAGTTTGAAACCCCCACAGGTCTCATGGTGATAACATGTTTGGGGGGGGGGGTCTATCGATTTATTAATACCATTAATTCAGTGAAGAGAAATTTTACATACGTAGCTCCTACCTTCGGTAGTGGGGAAGCAAAAATAAATGTAGGAAAAATGAACTGTGAAGTAGGGGCACGTATACAAATAGGTAGATGCAATGGTATTTTCTTTTTAAATTCAAAATAAATTTGCTATAGCAAAAAGCCATTTTATTTTCGAAACCCTCCGATTATTTTTTGAAAATACTACTTTATCATTTTTTCAAACCCTCAAAAAAGGTAGATAGGTAGTCTAAAAAGGCAATCCATTTACCATCGTTTTCAAACAATGCGTCTGCCTGTACTTAACTTTTCCACTCTCGCACAAACTAATGATGTTGATATTGGATAGGTTTGGTCCGCTCCAATTGAGAGTTTTTTACAAAGCTTTGTACGGAATGTTTTCAGAGTAGCTACATTTCCATTAGTTAGGTACTTCTCGAGAGTCTCAATTTTCCCTCCACTTTGAATCAAATTAATTTCAAGGACCATCGGAAACGGATGGAGAACGGTCGGTTGAAAAACCTTATAACCACCTTAATTTCCATCTTACTTACGCAACCTGGAAAATTCACAGGCAGAGTTTTTGATCGATCTTTGCTTGAAATCCAACCTGTTCTCAGGTATTTTTTTCAGGTCTTCAAAATGCCAAACTTTGGATTATCTAATCAGATCTAATCGGAATGTGATATTCCGTATGATCGGTTATTGAGGATATTGAAGGAGAGGAACATTGAATGCGAAAGAAATTAAATTTTCATTGTTTCAATACTATCGAAGGAAGGAAGCCCTGATGTGTTTGTGTAAGAATTTTGACAAATTGTTGTGCTCTTAAATAGACGTTTCCATTCACAGGGAATTTACGTTTCAGAACTTTCAGAAAAATTTGCGTCTATTTTTCGGTCTGTCTGCCTGTTCGCCCTAGGTCATTTCCTCCGAAACTTTTTTGCAACATCTTGGGCAACGAATCCATCAGTTATTTCCCCCCTGTCCTCCCACCCAAACATCATTACAATAGGCGTAGCTGCGTATGACACCATCCAAAAAATACGTACGTGATTCGGCTGAGAGCTTTAAAAAAAATTAGAAAGCTTATTCTGACTTAAGGATCCAAAAAATGTACGTGACGTAGGCAAATATGGAACCAGAACGTACTATGTACCTCTCAGACTTAATGATATTAAAGAATGTTTTCAACCACTTACGATCATTGATTCTGCCACCAAGTATAGCGTATTTTGGAAAGCTCACCCTGAGAAGCAAAGTACAAAAAATGGCACATTATCGGGGGAGAAAGCATTTCATTCAATCATTCTTCTAAAAAACTTAACTAAACTTAGCTAACCTTCTCCCTTTTCTGCAACACTAATGTCACTCTGCTGGTACCTATATCACCATCCGATTGGTACGGTTTGGAAGTGAGAAATAGTTAGTTATTAATAGTAAATAATAATACTTAGTAGGGCTGAGATAGGTATAGCATTTCCCTGTCAAATTTACTTTGTTCCCAAAAAAAATTTTTTTTTTCCCCGTCAAATTTGTTTTTTACTCAACCAATTTTTTTTTTTTTTTTGCAATGGAGAACTTGCATGGGTGTAGGCATTCTGCATTTTGAATCTCAAAATCTGATTCAGCGCCCTTCAAACCCCCTGGTATGCATTTTCAGCTTGAAATAACGGCTGGTTTGACAAGAAAACGGGTTGAGGAGCGCGTGACGTAATTTTGGTTGAAATTACAAAAGCCGTTATCGTTAACATGCAATCGTCGGATAGCACTCATATAGCACCTTTTTGGAAAGCCCTCACTAAGATCTTTCAAATTATAAAATGAAAAATAGCCGTGCAAGTGCCCTGGGCCAGCAAGCCGACGCACATTGGTCCAGAACGCTAATCTAGCAAGTCAAAAATCTTAGCGCCCCAGTTTTTTGGTTTTGGAACACTTTGAATACGTCTCTAGCTAGGTTTTTTCTCGCTGAATTCGATGGTGAAATCAAATTTTGGGGTATCTTGAGCCGTTCAGGAAATATAAGTACCGAAAAATGGAGATACCAAGCGAAATGAAGAGAACAATATTTTCGAAAGAAAAATATACCTATTATATTTATGTAAGTAATATGAGAAAATATGAGTGTAAGATGTCTTCCGTCCAACCATTTAGCGAAAAAAGTTTGCGATTGGTGACATTGGTTCCAATATCATTTGAAAATTTTCAAAACATTGTTAATTTTTGTGGTCAATGTATTGTCATGAGACAGGTTAGGATGCACACTCAACACGTAGGTAATTATTGAGTGTCGGCCCTCTTCAAAATCAAAGTTTACCTCTTTTAATATTCTGAATGATTCTCTTCGCTCAATAGAGACTTTCGGACCTGGAAAACAAGGAAAATCATATTTTCTAGAGTTGCAAATAATTGCAGCTAAAATTGACGAAACTACGTTCTATGATACATGTACTCGTAGTTCACGAGTATATATACGAGTTTCCAAGTTCTACGAAGTTCCGTGGAATTCCGAGTATTTTAAAATCCATATTAGTACTATTTTTTAGTTTTAAAATGGAAAAATTACTCAGACATTCATCAGAAGTAGCTGAATAATTAATATAGTCTATTTTTTACCTTCACTTGACCCTTCCATATTCACAGGAAATTGGGAGAAAAAATTAGAATTCACCAGAAACGTTTATACTTGAAAGACTGAGCTCAGGTGCGAAAAACAGTAATTAGCTTGCGTCCGGGGTCCCCCTTCACTAATATGGTACGATATATCTCCCTCAACTATCTTTTCACGTTCTTTCCGGCCTTTTTGAGTCATAAGGGGCTCCCTCCCTTGTGTTATGACTACCTACCAGTTAAAATGAAGGACTTTGCATTTTTGTCTTTTGACTTGCTAGATTATCGTTCTGGACCAATGTGCGACGCTAAAGAGAAAACGAGTCAAGGCTGTTGCCTACTAAACGGTGGATGTGATATTATGTGATTACAAAAGAGACACTAGAATCTAGTAGGTATTTAAATTAGAAGACACTAGAGTAGGTATTCTTCATGTTCTTTAGATGAGATCGTTGATATAGGTAGAATGAATCAAAAATCGATACCTACCTATATCATTAC
Organism: Lygus lineolaris; assembly: GCA_030264115.1. Lineage (NCBI taxonomy): Eukaryota > Metazoa > Arthropoda > Insecta > Hemiptera > Miridae > Lygus > Lygus lineolaris. Next base: position 6,806,869 of record JAEMON010000002.1, on the reverse strand, counting down.
AATACAAGTACATTGTTTACCCTTATAGTACATAATCAACTCGTGATGAGAAGATTGAGAGGATTATTTAATCAGCATTTGGGCACAGAATTGGCCTGCTCCTGAACAACCTCGAAAAAATGAACCAACTAGGTATTTGCTTTTGTATAGCCGTCGTGGGTATTATTAATTGGTGGGTTGAGGGTGGAAGCATTACCGGCTATTCTTCCTGAAGTAGATTTATTCATTTCCGACATGCTTCTCAACGGATTTTGCCTCGTCAGGGAAATATTTGAAATAGTGTGACAGGTGCGGGCTTGTCCGCCTGGTCATACATTTTTTGATAGTGTTAGCATACATTTTGGAAGATGCAGATATATTGTGGGCCTCTTAGGAAGAGTGCTTGTTTGAGAGTACTTAGGAAAAAGGTGATTATTTGATTACATTTATTCATTTTTGAGTGCAAAAGAGAATATTAAACTGTTAGATAGAGCAATCAATTTAGAAACTTTCACCACTGCACATATAGGTTGGACGCTTATCCTTATTGCATGCCGACCATGGAAGTAGGACTGATCCTAAAAATAGTAAAATAATAAACGTAAATTCAAGCGATCGCATAAGTACTCACTTTAAAATATTAGTAGGAAATAAAAATCGAATTCAGACCACAACCTAGGGAGTACACATGGTCCTGTGCTCAGGGCAATATCCGCCCCTGATAGGGAATCATCTTGAAGCCAGTCACCAGTTCCATGTTTGACTTGAAACGGACAATCCCTGATAATCATGGGAATCGGATGAAAATTGTGGAAAAGGATTCACGGACACATAGACATACATACGCGGAATCGAATTTTATCGGAAAGGTCTACAACGTAAATAATGCGGGTGGGAGTTTTGATTTTGGAGAGGAAGACACATTTCAGCCCACGAAAGTGAAAAAAATGCCTCCACTTCCTTTGGTAGTGTCGGAAGAATATTGTTCTCCTTTGGGCTAGAAAATGTCTGGATTCCTTCGATTATTGGGTTCGCCCGTTGTTTATAGGTAAATCAATAAACAAAGTGTGATAGGAACAGTCCTTTGGAGGTGTAAATTTCATCTCTACGAGGCCTTTCGCGAAGGCACAATATTATTATGCTCAAATACATTCGATGTGAAGAGGTTTCGCATAAATATATATATAAAAAAAAACATATACCGCAACTCTCTTCGCTGAGCCATAGGATTCGGTCAGCGTACGGAGAAAATTTGTTGGACCTAATCCAGCGTAAATGCTTGGAAGGATGAATATGCAAGGATCCAGGCTTGGGAATCTCGGGAAAATAGAATTCCAAGGAGAGTACCGTGAAGAGTTTTCGCATATTGAATATGTGTAAGGGAATGTTATTGAGAGACAAAATATCGAGAACATCCATTTCGGTTTCATGTTTGTGGACTTGATGCAAATGTTTAAAAGATGGGAGTAACGTAATAAATTATGAAATCTCATGATACCTATATTCCTCAGTTACGAATTCGCTCAAGCGTCAGAATTCGAACAACAAAGTGTGGATTTGACCTGCACTATACTCTCTGAAGAAGGGTTTTTCGCACAGGTTAATACCTAAGAGGAGTAGACTTTTCCGAAGAATTCGACGGTCAGTTGGAACCACTTCACAGCTAGAAATTGTCCGATGTCGAAACACAGCTCATTCGGTAACCAACTGGAACCACCTCACCTCCTCTTCAACAATCAATTCAATACCAAACAATCCCAACAATGTAGCATACAGTTGTACAAAACTGCCAATATTTTAGCCGTTTGTGCTGGCCTCCCCAATGTGTATGTCTCGCGAAACCTGAAAAAACTTACTACTCTACAAAGTCCCAGTTAGAAACCAGGGGGGGGGGGGGGGGGGGGGGGGGGGGGGGGGGGGTGTGTTCTATATCTTTGGGGTTATCACAACTGTTGGAAACTACTGTTGGAAAGTCAAAACGGCGGACGGCGGAACAACTGTTGTAACAAGAGTTGTGAGAAATTATTGAACGATTAGAAACGATGTCTCGATTGTATGTCGGTTGTGTATGTCGTGTATGTATGTTGTGTTGTCCGTCCTGTTGAAAAAGGACGGAAACATGATAATAAAATAATGATTCAAATCACTAAAAATTATCACAACTTGATGTATCACGCTAATAACTCAATACAAACGCTCAAATTAGCGCCAGTAAATTATGATAAATCCAAGATAACTTGATTCAGTCACCTAACCTCATCTCGACAAATCTTCTCACCACCTCCCTAGGTGATCACAAGCTTGTTCACAGTGGACAGCTTTTGTCGATGTTGCTCAGTTACAGAACACCTCGCTTCCAAAACATGGCGGCGTTTATCACCAAGTTACGAACTCAACTGTTGTTACCTTACCAACAGTTGCTTGGCTTACAGAACAACCCCCCCCCCCCCCCCCCCCCCCCCCCCCCCCCCCCCCAGACCGGAGTAATCAATACCTATCACCAAATGGAAGAAATCCTTCGAATTCAAACCGGGTGACAGTGAAAAAATACAAGAATACTTTCGAAGCACTGATTGGAGTGAATCCCACTATTGAAATAAATCCTTTCACCGAACGAGTCACGGAATTGATAAACTGGTACCACACACATGGACAAGAAGTTTCCTGCAACATAAATCCTGCACCCAGCAGTTCGTCTCTTCCCGTGACTATTGATCGACTGACTCACTATCAACGAGATAAAACAGGACATAGAAGGTACGGAAGTTACGGTTATGGAAGCCCAGGTACAATATCTCAAGAGGAAACGAAGAAGCACACCATCTCACCTTGCCCCGGATCTAAAACCCATCGGAAAATCCATCGATCATTTTAGCGAATTTTCGAAGCAAATGAAGCTATTGCAATGGCTTCAAAATTTTTGTAATGCAAATTTTGACAATTTTCTTCATGGAAATCCGTTTCAGACCATTCTAAAATGATTCCTGAAATTTAACACTTTTTCATATGTATATATATTTATGTATTTAAGTATTTATTTATTTATATATATGTCGCAGACGATATCTGCCCGTGGGAACGAGATAAAAAATCCAAAAAATGTCAATAATATCAAAAGTAAGGATGAGTTCGTTGGCCAGAATTGTTGGAGTACTCCAAGGGGTCAAATTTTGAAAATTTAGTTTCAAAAATCGCTAAAAAACTTATATTCGGAATCAGCGTGAAATTTCCTATAAGAATCACCCACAAAATCGGTTAAAATTATTCTTTGAAAATTCGCTCACCAACTTTTTTGGTACAATTTTCAATAAACGGATTGCTACTGACTACGTACTATTTTGCCACACCATTACTGCCTCGTCCGTACTGTACTCTTTTGGTATAATTGTGAGCTTAGATAGCTTCGAATGATCACATAAGGAAATAATAATACTTTAGAGCTCACCAAATGCTGTGCTGATGTGTTCATCCTGAATAGGGAACGCTGCGGTAGAAGTTCTGTGTTGCACAACTGCTAGCTTTGTTTTGTCAACATTTGCGGCGATTGTCTCGTCGTCGTCGCTTTCCTTTTCCATCACTAAACCACTGGCCCAGCGAAGAATTAAACCACTAACTGTTTTATTTTCATGAAAGCTTCGACCGATGTTAACTGTTTAACAGTTTTTGTGTTCAATTTTCAATAAACTATTGCTGTCTACTAACTTCGTACTATTTTGCCTCACCATTACTGCCACACTTTGTTGAGACTACGGCCTAACAAACCTACTATATTTCCAAGCACCAACAGCCCCTAGTTTTTTTTATAAATCAGAAAGAAAAACAGTGAAGAAAAAAGTTCCATTCATGCAGCATAGCAGCATGGAGTTGTTGAGCAAATTTTCAAAGAATTATTTTAACCGATTTTGTGGGTGATTCTTATAGGAAATTTCATGCTGATTCCGAATATACCATATGTTCCTATGTTTAGGATGGTATTTCACACCAAAAACCTCAAAAAACACGTTTTTTAGCGATTTTTTAAACTAAATTTTCAAAATTTGACCCCTTGGAGTACTCCAAAAATTCTGGCCAACGAACTCATCCTTGCTTTTGGTATTATTGACATTTAAAAAATTGTTTGGATTTTTTATCTCGATCCCACGGACAGATATCGTCTGGAATGACATATATAATGTAAAATATATATATAAAAAAGTGTTAATTTTCAGGAATCGTTTTAGAATGGTCTGAACGGATTTCCATGAGAAAAAATTTCAAAAATTTGCATTACAAAAATTTTGAAGCCATTGCAATAGCTTCATTTTCTTCGAAAATTCGCTAAAAGCAAAACAGAGAAATATTACACTGTTTTGCTTTTTCTTGCACCATTTTAAAGCAGTCATTCTTGCGCTGGCTAGGTAGGTATGTACCTATTTTTTGTAATGCGTAAGAAACGAATGTCGAACAATTGTAAGATATAGCATTTCCGAGTCAAATTCAAGGTTTTCCGAATCAAATTTAAGATTTTCCATTTCAAATCCAAGGTTTTTCAATTCAAATTCAAGGTTTTACAAAAACTTGATCTGTCAGTATTTTGCATATATACTAAAAACAAAAACTATTGGAAAAGTTCCTACCTGCATTGTTAGGTAAGTAACTAACGATTGGCTATCAAAAATCCGAACAGATGGAAAGCAGAGGTTTGATTTTGTTAACACTTGTATAAACCGTCCTATTCCACTCGGGCACTCGCTTGTGTTCCCCACATTCAGATGCCAACTTTAATCACTACGATTTGCGAGGTTCAGCAAGCAGAAGTTATAGATGAGTAGGTATTCCTTCAGTATGCACATCCCTTCGGTATGCACCCTCTGTTGCGTGTTTGACTGGTGAATCTAGTAGTTTTTGTTGCCGCTGTACCGACGAACAATGGATAGTGATTCGGATGAAACTTTTCAGGTCATCAGCCAGCCTAACCTCCGTCGAATTCGTGCTCTGTGCCAATGAAGAGATAATTAATGAGATGAGACTCCGCAAAATGTAAGTGGGGATGAACCCACCTAATAAGATAAAATAATAAACACATCATCTTAGGGTCAGAAACGAAATACCTATTATTAGTGAGGGCTTCTTGGCACAAATAATCAACGGAATACAATATATAGGTATGAAGATAGTTCATAAAGTTATTTTTCTTTTTCGGTATTATACGAAATGGAAATAGGTAGGTATACAAAACGGCAACCGCCAACTGCGCTGGTTCACGGCGAAATTCGCATTCACAGCAGGTGTATGGTAGAGATGTCGATGAATATAATTAAACTAAGTACAATACTTTGATTAGGCTTGATTTTTAAAACTGTACCAAATTTCATTCAATTTGGTCCATGGTAACTAAGGAAAGTGACGCGTACGGCGGACAGACGGATTTTTTTAAATTCGATTTTCTCGACCCGAAACCCACTGAAATATGAATAACCCGGGGGAATATATTTTACGGCACAGCACTAAGTTCGACTAAAAGTGATGCGTCCGTGGAAAGTGATGTTGTGGCTCGTCGCCGTCAACCATGAGAGGAAAGTATTCAAAGGACCAAAAAGTTATGTTTTTGAGGTTGTACGAGGAGTTTCGGTCCATTAAAGAGGGTGCTATAATTAGGTTTGAGGGTGAACTCAGCCTACTACATTGTTATGATGTACAAACGGAATGACAGCGAGCTAGTTCATCGAGCCAGAGGTGGTTCACGACGTACATTACTAACTCCTGAGATACTGAGGAATCCTGTTTGGTTGTGGTGGATGAGTGTTCCCGAATGACTTACGCCAAGGCAATGAGAGAAAGTAGCCAGGCAGTCATTCAATAGTTGAAAGATTTCCCACATCAAAATAATGGGAAGAAGACTTTTATGAAGGTCATGACGGAGAAGTTGGCAGAGAAATGGGGGAAGCCGCAGGGGGTAGTTCGGGGCTGGATCAGAGCCCGATTTCCATTTTCAGTGATTAGAGCGGCCTTCATGTGCATACGAGGAACCCTGAAGAAGTGGAGAAGCGTAGGGGAGTTATTGGGTTTTGGGGATGGGACTGCACTGCAGGTGGGCTTGGACTGAGGAGCCTACAAGAGCAGACGAAGAAATCGATGGTGAACGATCATTCATCCACAATATGAATCATTATCATTCGCCCATACTCAGTTGCTCCGTATGTAATTCATTTTTTAATACACGTTACTCATGCTTTTATTTAAAAAAAAAAAAAAAAATGAAGAAGATTGTTACCGATAATGGCCTGCAATTCGTTTCCCGTTGAGATCGTTATATAATTCTTTTCATATGCTTTGTATCTAACATTAAATGTTACATAAATAAATGTAACATTAAATGTTACATAGAAATACCAAAACATAAAAATACCAAATTTTAGTATTTTTATGATTTGGTATTTCTATGTAACAACCAATTGTTGCTAGGGAAAAATAACTTGCACATTTCCCACCCAACGAAAATCGTTCACTACTCGTTGGAAAGCTCTGAATGTATGACTCACATGACTCCACATGACTCCACATCTCATGCTGCCAATTGCCCTCTCCTTTAACATCCTTCTGAGAAGTACTGGTAGGTACTCGGGGAGTTTTCTTTCTCCGTACCTAATTATACCTAAACAAATAGTCTGCCAAGTGGAAAGGACATAGCTTCCTCGCGTCCAGAACATTTTGTACGGAATCGGATGAAAACTGTGGTTATTAGTACTGTAACAAGGAAATTTGGTGAATTCCACGATAGCACACAGAGTCTGCCGCTGATCGAATAATGATGAAATTCATATTACGGGATCTCAGGGGGCCTTGCCCGCACATTCCCTTAAAATTTGATCAAAATTGATTCAAAACTGTTCAAGTTATGCCTGTTTGACGAATTTTACGTTACCCCATGTGGAAATTTCAATATTGGAGAACAAAAATTTCGGTAGGCTCGGAAGGAATAGCACTGGCTAATAAATATACTTATGCTACAAATTAGTGCGTCAGGCTTGAACGGCTGAATCAAGAGGGATGTTATGCATGTTTTACAGCTTACATAAATTACTGCAGGTCTCAAGAATGGAAGGGACCTCCGCTACGTCCACTTCTCGGGATTAGGAATCGAAATACAAACGAGCTGGGTGAGTGGATGTTGCTCGAATCTGATATCATACACATCGAAAACCGCGAATGGGATATTAACCGCGAAAGACTGGATATTAATAATTTTATAGTGGAGATGGTGAGACGGTATGAGTGAGTTTTTCCAACCTATCAATCCCATGGCTTTCTAAGTGAAGGTTTGTTTTCACTACCAATCAAGACGTGAACATTTCTGTTCTCTCAACAAAACCAAAATTTCCACGCGCATTTCACGTTGAATGCCTCTTTTAACAAATATGGTTCCATGTCTGTCTGTCTTTTTGTCTGTGATGTTATTTCATTCATGACAAATAATTCATATTATCTATGTATTATACATGGCGTCATTCTTTCAAAATACTGATGGACAGATATGAACTACGAAAGCATCAATGAAAGTCAAACTTGATTGTTTCAGGTTGTCCGGATGTTCATCACTGTGATCGTCATATTCACAATATGTTGGCTTCCGTATCACGGTTACTTCATCTACGTCTACCACAACAACGCTTTTGCTAACAGCGCCTACATACCACATCTGTACCTGTCGTTTTACTGGCTTGCGATGTCTAACGCGATGGTCAACCCTATAATCTACTACTGGATGAATAATAGGTGAGTAGATAAATAGATACTATGGCAGAGTATTGAGCTTGCGTAATAGTCGGTGTTATCCTTCTATTTTCCTAGACATATTTTTCGGTTTGGTATGTAATCCCCACCGTCGTCAGTCATTCGTCCACAGACTTATTAGAGAGACTTATAGAGTCTTATTATTGCCAAATATTCCAAGTTTTTTATTTTTACAATATTGTTATATCTATCCCTTTACCGTGCAAATCATTCCACTATTTGTAAACACTTCTTGTATATTATTGAGGGTGGATTCCTCCTGTATTATTTTAAAACAACATTAACCTGGAGATAGCTGCTTATAGTGCTTTAGCAACGAGTGAACGTCCAAGTTTCTGCATTTAACTGAGTGGCTGCTAAGAGTTACTTAACACGAGTTCATTGCACATCGCTAACCATGGAGCTGCCATGATGGATGTTGCTTATTAATAACCGGGGCACTCTCCTGTTCGTGAGTTGTTTCGTAGTAGATACTACACACTTGAGCAAAACTATTACAACCCTAGTAAACACTTAGGTAACGGTAGCATCTACCGAAAAGTTTCGCATATGTGACCCCTACCCTCCAAAGCTTATCATACTTTTTATCATGTTTTTATTGTTACAACGGTATTTTATAAACATCTAGAAATCCATCTTTTTTGTGTGAATGTATAAATCATAAAATGTCGTTAGATGTTCTTCCCTTCAAAAGAGATAAATCCTATACATGTTTACCTATGTAAATTTAGATCTGAAAACGTATTATTGTGCTACATACTTGTCCCTCGGAATGCAAAAATATTTGGTCATAATTTGTTTACAACCCTAAGCTCCCTCATCTCCAGGAACTCTCTACAGAGATACACTCGGCTTCAATGCCTCACTTTCTATTCTATCTCTAACATTACTGGATCTGGATTCAGTTGGTTCTAAAACCGAGTGCTAATTTTAGGGTCAACCTTTCCCTACTCTGCTATTAAATCTAAAGGGTTAGTTCCACTAGTGATAAGAATACAATTGTCGCACATAGGTATCTTAGAGTTTTGTTTCAGAATCTTTGGAGTACATAGCGCCTTCCGGCAAGAATAGTGGGACTACTCAAAATTGACTATTTTTGCGTTATTCATACGTACGGATTGAGCTTTTGGATCCCTACGATCCGGAGTATCTCTGAGTACGATATTATCCAATTGAGAGTGCTTGGCTCGTTGTTACATTGACTCTTAGGAGGGGGTGTTCGTCCTTCAAGTAGTTCGATTTTCCATTTTGGTTTGACTCATGGTTTCCAGAGATGTCCCTCTTTTCACGTGCAAATGAGTACAGTATTTTTACTTGCCACTCCATTTTGATGCGCTGCACTCTAAATGAGAACATAATGAGTGGACATTTCACAACTCCGACAACAATAACGGGACTATTAAAAATTTTTCCAATTAATCGCTATCAGTTATCTCGAGTAGCACTAAACCATTGACGCAGTAAGTGGAAGTTTTGGTTGTGGAGGACGAAAATCCGGAGGATAAGCGAGGTTAAAAGTATAAAGGTGTCGATTTGTCTTTCCACGTCTCTCGCGCCGAGTGCGGGTCTTTGGATTTTTATTATTATCATTCTTATAGTTAATAATAATAATAGTGATAATATTACTGTCGTAGTATTATTAATTTAGTATGGACATAACAATGTTGCAGTTCTTTTATTGCACTTTGTTCGATGGTAAAAAAATATGGATGCTCCTTCACACTCGCTCTAGGGTAAATTAAATGAAGTGAATACAATGATAAGCAGGTACTGATTGTCTAGGAGTACCAAGTATCTCATCATCTGGGGTTCGCTGTACGTTTTGGTGGCATATTACAGTCACGTCGCGATTTATGCGAACTTTAGTTATGCGATTCAATATTATCAAGTTATGCGAGCAAGATTTGTGCAAATTCGTCGAAAGATCACGAAAGCAAGCGCGGTGTTTTTGAGGGGCCACACTGATTTGACTCCTGAATGTGTGGAACTGGAAAACGAACTGATTCGTGAAAACCAATAGAGGGATAGAATGAAGAGAATCTTGATGGGGAGATGCTATTGGATAGGTCTGCTCCTATTCAACCTTGTTGCAACCCCAGAGCTTAAAATCGTTCGAGAACGTTTGTTTGGGAAAATTGATTTCTAATTATTTAATGATTTTCCGATGATTTGTGGTCGACATCCCCTCTTTATACTCAGGAATATAGACTCCATTTATACGAACTCAATACACGCGAGGCTTTCGCGGTCCGTACCCTTGTAATAGGCTTACATCTCACGAGACTTGAGTGAAACTTCCAAACTCTCCCACGAGCCGAGAGAGTTGGAAAGAGGGAGCTAGTTTCGAGCCATCCAGTCGAGGTTCTTCGCGAGGTTTCAACGTAAAAGATGTGTTCCGGTGCGACACGACTCATATTACCGCCCCCTCCCCTCCTCATCGCTCATCCTGTTTTCCTCTGGGATGCCGGGTAGTGGTGAACCTCGACATGTTGTCTGTAGAACAGTGGCTTTCTCAGAGCCCATGTTTTCAGGTGACCTCAGGTGGGTCGACTCGTGCAAAATAGGTACGCATTTCTCACATTTATGATAGTCAATAGTGTAAAAAGAGAACTACCATTAATAGAATAATGTGAACATTATAATTGTAAAATAATAGTTTTGTACAACTTCAGATTTGATAGAATGTAAAAGTAAAGTATGTATGAATCAGATCGATCGTATATAATATATGATGAACCATGCGTTTCAATCAGATGAGTAGAGCGATCATGGAGTAGGTAGCTTCAGCACGAGATGAAGTCGTAGGTAACTCTTGTCATCTCCCTTCCTTTAGTGAACAGCTCATAAATTGAGCCTGCTTGGTGGGCTTACCATCCTGGTTGATCTTCTCAGTTCAGGAGGACTGCTGGTTGGTACTGGTGAGAACGGTTGAGGTTCCTGTATCATCTTCCTCAAGAACCATGAATTTCTTCTCCATTGTCTGCCGTTCCTGTCCTTTATGACGAAAGATCTAGACTGAGGTCCTCTCCTTATTATTGTAGCAGGCTGCCAGTTCCTACGTTCCACCCTGTATAGGACGTGTTCTCCTTCATCAAAGTCTAGGGCTGCTTTCTTCCTCTGATTCGCATAGTAGTTATTCTTTGCTCGAATAGCTTGCAGTTCGCTTGCTACGTTGACGGGAATATTGGGCTCGAGGAGCGAGGATGTGTTAGGCAACAGAGATCTAGTCCTACGGCTCATCAAACGTTGGGCCGGTGATCCCAAGGAACCTCTCGGTACATTTCTTTGGTGGTCTTCTCAAAGTTCTGATGAACCCAATTTTCAGCGTCGAATGAGACCTTGCGGAGCGTTTTAGGACCAACCGTTCGCTCCCTGTAAGGACTTAAGGGTTGAACGAAAAAATAGCAGAAACACGAGTGTAAATCGCAATTCTTCCCGTGTAGGCAAAATCTCCGTTCAAATATCAGCTGTTCAAATGCAACTTTCTTTCGATTCCACCGAACCAAGTTTGTTGTTTACTTTCAGAAGCTTCCCTAGTTACCTACTGAATTTCATTACGAATGAATTATACAATAATATTGTATAATACTGGAAAGATATTATCTTTCCGATAATAATAATTACAAGAAGGTACCTACTCATTGTCGCCAAGAGATGATTGTGAACCTCGCGGTAGGTGGGTATTTTATGTCAACAGGATCTTTGTATGGGCGATCTATACAGAAAATAATAAACCGTTGTGTAATAATTTGCAGCGTTTTTTCATCATCTGAGCTTTAATTGAGAGCCTCATAATTATGTTGACCATCGCCTTGGGTTTCAATCCTGCAACTAAAACACATCCCTATGTGTTGGATTCACTTTGCTTCTCAATTTTGCTCTACTCTTCACTGGATTCCTTTGCTTTTCATATACAGTAAATTGGTATCTGATTAAGTTGGACGCAGGAAGGTTAGCTTTGAGTCTTCCTCTATTTGCAGGTTCCAGCTCTTTATTTTAGCTGCTAGTTGTTTGGATTTAACCACAGAGTTTGGATTAACCACAGAAATGTATGGACATCGAAAGCGCTCGCCAACTGTACTCGACTTGCTAGTTACGATGGATTCTCCAGTAAGGTACGTAAGCAATTGGGGAGCCGGCCCATCCAAAAGCATCTCCCCATCAAGATTCTCTTCATTTTATCCCTCTATTGGTTTTCACGAATCAGTTCGTTGTCCACACATTCAGGGGTCAAATCAGTGAACCCCCGCGCTTAGTTTCGTGATCTTTCGACGAATTTGCACAAATCGTGGTCGCATAACTTGCATAATATTGAATCGCATATAACTGAAGTTCACATAAATCGCGACCCGACTGTAATATGCCACCAAAACATACATCAGCGAACCCGAGATGATGAGATACTTGGTACACCTTGACAATCAGTACCTAGTCATCATTGTACTTATCATTGTATTCACTTCATTTCATTTACCCTAGAGCGAATGTGAAGGAGCATCCATCATTCGTGACCATCGAACTAAGTACAATAAAAGCATAATTTATTGCATAATTAACGAAATAAACTTTTTTAATTGTTGGGCTTTTCGGAAAATCGGGATATTGCTTCCTCATTACCAAAGGAAGGTAGGGAAGCCTAGTATCGTCCAAGAAGATACAAAAAGGATTTTTTTCCTCCAAAATCAAAACTATCTAGTTGGGTTACATGAGCGGCGGTGATCCGGGTTTATCAAGGCGACCTTCGCAATATCTTCGGTATAAATAGATCATAATATGAGCGCTTCGACCTTTTCGTCTTCTATATTATTGGGAAAGAAAATGTCACATAAAATGATCTTGATACCTACCACCATTCTATGATGTGTTGACTTTAGAAAATAAATCGACTATCATTGACTAAACTCAATCGAAAACCCAAATTCACAATCCAAAATTCAATTAAACTGGTTCATTAAATTTTAGGCACCTTGAGTAAATTTATAAAACAATCAGAAATTTCGTCTCAGCTGATCTGGGAGCTCCATTTTCGACTCAG
>JAEMON010000002.1:6662357-6673079 GCA_030264115.1 Lygus lineolaris | reverse complement strand
GTGGTTTTTTAATTTAAAAACAAGTAATCCCAGAATGACCCCATTCTCAGTGTCCTGTAGACTCGCTACTCTCTTGTCTTCTAAAAATATAAACATACCCCGATCCCCCATCAATTAATTAATAAACGTAACAGATCAGACTGATTAGAATACACTACACACGGCGCTAGAAAGTGCCTCAGGATACAGGTAAGTGCTGCGGTGAGACAATCCCAACGAGATCACGTTACGCGGAATTACAGGCGATAATATTCGAAAGTGTTTCCATCAAATTTGGCACTCTAGAGCTTTGCCAAGGTAATGTTTATAGACGCTGCATATGGGTGTATCTACGTATATGTATGACCACGATTACCGCCCCTACGAGAATGATGGAAAATTCCGATTTCGAGAATTGTTTCCTAGGTGTATGAGGATGAGGCTGTAATAATTTCTATATAATTTCAGCCCTCCATGACAGTTATTAGGGGGAGAAACTTCGTTTTTAACACTTTTTCAGCTTTTCTTCCAAACTACACTAACTATTTTGATGAAATTCACAGGACTTACTCTTCTATCAAGTAAAAGCAAGTTCCAATACCCCTCATCTCCTCAAAGATATCCTGAAGACCGGAGTAATCTTTAAAATCCACAATAATAGCCATTTTCAGGTTTCAAGCTTCGCACCAACAGATTTTTCATTTTCTACAACGCGGAGACGATTGATAGTGCCGTCAAGCTTGTGGTGTACCTGACCCAAATGGGACCCTAGAACAAATAATAATAATAATAATTTGGGTCCCAAATATTAATATAATAATAATATTATTATTGGGTCCCAATAATAATAATAATAATAGGGTCCCAAATGCGACCCTAGAACATATAATAATAATAGCGTCCCAGATGGGACCCTAGAAAAATAATAATAATAATAATTTTGTTCATGTTCAATTATGCAAAGTGCCGTGGACGGTGGACTGATGGAAAATATGTTGTCTTATTCGATTCCATTGGTTTATTATTGGAAATACCCAGGCAATGATCCAATGTTTATTGACTTGATTCGTACCTACCTAGTTGGTATTTCTGCTATCATGGCGATCCTAACAACCTAAACCGATCCTAGCAGACCTAACAAATCGCAATATTATTTTGTTGAATTTTCCTTCTACATGCACTCCTTGTTACTTTCCTGTCCATTCTTCATGTTGTCTGCTTTCTCCACATTCGATGATAGGTAATACCTATCAGGTGCTTACGCATGAGCATGCATTTTGCTTTCGCACGTCTACAGTTTAGATGACATTTCAATGTATTAACTCAAGTTCTTTCACTTTGAAACATCCTATTTTTGTTGAAGAGATCGGGGAAAGGTCAGAAAGGGCTTAAACCACATCCTATTCCTGTTGAAGAGATCCGGGAAAGGTCAGAAAGGGCTTAAACCAATGTTTAGAAACCCGAGTAACTGCCAGTTCCGATTACATTAGTTACAGTCAACCCTGAGTGACCCCCAGCCGTCCGAAATCCGACTTAACCCCTCTTCAGCTCTAGGGGCAAGTGGAACATTCATAGGTAAATCCCATCATCCGCCTGGAACGGGACGGCCCATTGAGGACCACAATCGTTACGTGCGACGACTATTGATCTCTGGGCTTCTTCCCTCCCGCCTGTCCTGAAAACACAACCGGTCTTTTCGCCTTTTCATTGTTAAAGGCGCCTCAACGGAGGAGGTTGTGTGGAAAGACCCTTGACGTCGGGGTTCGGGTTAAATGCCCTTCCTACCGCTCCTTGACGCGAAATGGCTGCGCTATTACCTCGTAATTAATGGGATTGAAAGCACCTTTGAGGGCGATAATGTTGCCTCCTTCGTACGATACAAAGAACAGTGAATTGCGCTCCTCTTGGAACAACACTCAATTACCTGAGCCTCTCTGATGGTTTAGTGTGCAAGTTCACGAACTTGGCGAGACCACTCTTTATTAGATACATTCTATTTCTTCTTCTGTTGAGTGTTTATAGTTACCTTTAGTGATTCAGGGCTGTGCAATTGGCCTTACAGGATTAACAATTGTTCCAAATTTTTTGTTAATGAAAACAAACGATGTTTGAAACGTCAACAAAGTTGTAACCATGGTGTTCTTTCGCTCCCTAAGCCGAGTTCCGACTGTTCGATTCGAATACTAACTTGTGCCTAATTTGTTAGAATAACGATAAAAACAGTACATACTTATTATTCAAATCTCTGATTGATATGAAGCATTTCCTCATACCTACTACATTATTGACATTTTATGTCTTTACTTTGGCACATAAACGAAAAAAGCGTTAAGAAAAAGAGTTAAATTGCGTCGGGGCATCGTTGAGGCCGTTCTCGAGCCGGGCGTCCGCGCACCCTTAAGTACTATCGATGATTAACCAACCTTCGATGTAATACATCTAAATTCATCTATTACCACTTCCGACTCTGCCAAAGTAAAAAATACAAAGCAATGACTGTTGGAAGGTGAGAACATTTCTCATGTGTATCCTTGAATTCGGTCTGCATGTCATTCTATCTTATTGTGTATTTGAAAAACCACTTACTCCGCACTGCTGGCCAGGGCGATTCCACCTATACCAAAACATCAACCTGATGGGAAAAACGTTGGTCGTAGGCACCTACCTAGGTATCCCAGTTTTCCAGTCGAAATTCGGACGAGAATAGCTAGCCATACACGAGCAGATATCTGCCGCAGATGTCTGCTCGTGTATGGGCCGCTAATGTCATGTAGGGATGAGTCCCTCTACTGACTTTGCATAGTGGTACTGCTCAAAAAGTCAATTGAAGAAAATAAAAACATAAATATAACTCTTTATTGTGCCTAATTAAAGCCAATTACAGTCTGTTTCCTAAAATAGAGCAATACTGCTTCTGGAATCTCAGGGTGAAAAAGAGCGTAGTGGCATGGAATGTAAGTGGTGAATAATTTTCCCGTCAATCAACTTAAGCTAATGACCTACTGACACATTATTGCTAAATTAGACTATTAATCTTAATATGCCTAGAAACCTTTGGACGAACAACCTCATCTAGTATTCCCACGCAAAAGAGGACAAGACAACTTAGTTTCCTTCTCAATGCAGCTCTAACTCTACTTAGTTCACCCAACAAAGACCTTATAAATATTTACATTGAACATTATTCACCTCTCGGTTTTACACTTAGTTGAGTTCCTCTTCAAAATAAAGTTAACACTCTTCTCGTAAATTGATTTTCCCCCGTTTCAAATGGCTCGGGGGGAAGCTTGAAAGTTTTTATATAAAGCGATTTACCAAAGGAAATAAACAATCTTTTGTTGGTTCCCCGAATCTTTTTACGAAGTTTTCTCAAATACATCTCACGGAAAAAATGTCCTTCCTGCTAGGGAAGATTAGCCAATATACTTGATTCTTCAAAGCAAGCCGGTCAAGTAAACACTTTGGTGGAGAAAAAGTTGAATGGACGAATGTTTTTCTCGTGCGAAATTGACGAAAGTCAGCCGTAACTGTTCCCAAAATTATTCCACGAATTTTAGCTTTTACAACATCTATGCACCATAACTTGTGGAAAGGAAGTATTAAGGGCACTTTACTTTAAAAAAAAAAAAAAACATTACCAAACGTCCATCTCCAATACCTACGTAAACATTCGTTCAAGCTGGGGTACTTACCAACCAGCTTTTGAAACATAGTCGTTCGTTCCTCTGATGGATTTTGAACCCATCTCTTGTTTGTTTCCATTTTATTCATCCACTAATTGAACATCCGTGGGTTGCACCGTCCCACACGTCTACCCACTCACTTCGCTCGTGGTTGGTCGTCCCGATCCCAATCGCTCGATTCGCTCGCGTGATTGGTTGTGCGATGTGCTACTACAAAACCCTCAATGCTCACCAAGTACGTATACCTACTCATGTAAAAAAAGAAAACCCTCACCCGTCGAATGGTGAAAACATAAAATAGGAAAACATCAGCTCTATCTCTATATTCAACACTTCGCTCGCGGTTGGATGTCCAGTCCACATCCCCCACGCTCGCCTCGCTCGCGTGATTGGTTACTCATGGCGCTGCTAGGTACCTTCCTATCTACGTAAAATAAAAACACACATAAACCTCACCGTTGACCAAGATCAACAATGCTGTGGGCATTCTTTCATTGCAAACATGTGATAGTAACCGGCAACCGAACTGCTTGACATCTTGGAAACCAAAGTTGTTTAGCACTAATTAAATATTACGGCAATTTCGATACCATAATAATGCGGCGTTTTCAATACCAAGTTTCACCGATCCATCCCGATGTATAGAATCTGAACTGCTGAACTCTCACGAAACTATCTGGTACCGTTGGAATTTTGACGTGAAGTTCTATTGACGGATAACACTACGTTCGAATTGGCTGTGAAAAGTTGTGAAATTACGCGGAGCTCCCCTGTTTACGGATGTGTTTACTCATTCAACGTTGCTGAGAAAAGCCTCGTTCACGATGAAGGACGACTTCCACGGATTTTTATTTCATTCTAAAATCTAATCCGGAACTTGCTCGTAAATTTGCGCCCACCCTCATGGAAATGGGACCCTGACGCTTGGGCAAACAGATAGGCGATGGATTTTATTTATCAACTAGATCGCGGTTGGTTCTCCACATCCCAAACGCTCGCTTCGCTCGCGTGATTAGTTGTGTGTGGCACTACCTACCTATCTAAATAAAGACATACCAAAACCTCCCTGTTGACCAAGTTCAACAATGCTAGATACTCGAACAATGCGAATTGTAGAACCTGAACGGCAGAAAACTATCGGGTTCCGTTTCAATCGTCACGTGAAAAAAAATTACACGAATCTCCCTTGTTTTCAAATGCAGCTCAATGTACTCATTCAACGTAGGAAAGCAACGTTCACGATGGAGGAGGGCATCCAAGGATTTTTAACATACCCGCTGAATTAGTTCGGAATTCGCTAATCATGTTGAAATAAGAAGGACGTAATCGGTCCAGCCGTTTAGAATTGCATAAGGAACAAACAAACAAACTTCGAGTTTTGTATATAAGATCAGATCAGATAAGATGAAGATGTATTCAATAAACCGGAGGTACCTATCTAGCTACCTAATCTTTGGTTCGTTTGATTCTTCAACAGTCGATCTCGGCCAATAATAGCAAAGTCGTCTTACTCTCGAGTCGTTCCTTTCATGATGCGTCGTCGTCCGAGAACTGAGTGATCCAGAACCCTGGATAACAATGGAGGGGACAGGAATGTCCCTTGTCGTGGTCGTTTGCCCTTGATGTTAGGAGGGCTTACATCTGCCAAGTTAAGCCCTTGAGAAAGTTAGCTTAACGGAAGGGAGCCCTCCTAGGAAATCAAATTAATCATCGCGGACAATCTCTCCCACTCACCCCTTTGCTGAGGTTTTCACATATCCCTGAGCTACTACTACGGAACAAAAAATTGGTTAGGTACTTTCCAATCATGCGGTAAACATCTGTAATTCCATGTGTGTCCTCGTTCAATATCATAACCCTACATCTAGATACTTTATTTATCTTTTGCTTCTGCTACAGTTGCACAGTTTATGGATTCTGTCTCATAATCCCAGCCCTTTTAAGTAGATTGAGACATACCTATGTAACGTATATAATTACCTTATTTCATGGCTCAACATGAAAAATAAGATCTTTTCATGGCTTGAGTGAGTGATTAGGTAGGTATTCTTTTTTAATAACAAACTTTAGCATCCTTGAAAGGCGAATCGTAAGAAGAATAAGTTCAATGACAAATCGGTTAATTCAGGACTTTCTTGAGAAAGAGGACATAGTCCGTTTTGTCAAGAGCAGTCGCATACGATGGCTCGGTCACGTTGCGAGACAGAGTGATGACACACCGACTAAGTGAATACTCCTGCCTGGACTCCTGGCTGGATGGACGTCGGAGACGAGGCCGCCCGAAGATGGATGGACGACGTGGAACAAGAGGGCTGAAACGCTGGGATAGAGCTGGAGGAGGAGAGTATAGTCGATGCCAAAGTTCAATCCGAACTTTAGAACCAACTAAAGAAAGAAAACTTTTACTCAAACGCATAATTTAAGTTTCGAATGCCCCGCATATGTGAGGAAAAGGAATCGTTATTGTAGAATGTGAATAATTCAAATAAGCAGGTTTGAGTCATCCACCTTCTACCAATAAAAATTCCTACACCTCACAATTTAGTGAGTACCCACACTAACCCAGTGTTGAGTAAAATTGTCTAACACACAAGAAATAGGAAATAGTTTCGTAGTAGGTACCGATAAAACGTAAGGGGGATGTAAGATGAGAATTTTACGAAACGTAAGTATAGCTCACGGAATACTAAGAAAAGTGTTCCGTGGCACTGCTACACTAGTCTGATGCAGAAATAGTATATAATTATGGTAGTGATATAGGTTTTGTCACTTTCCTCCAAACTACGACTTTCCTCGTACCTATCTCTGAATCTCCTATGAATTCGAACATTCTCCATGAGGCTTGTTGGCAAGTTTTGATTATTCACTTTGTTTGAAAAAACATTTTTAATATGTGCACTTTTGGAAATTTAGTGCAGTGCCTCAGACATGAAGTGAAAATGCTTTATTAGCTGGGCGAAGGCAAGAGCTCTGATATGTAGTCGAATAATCTTCAAGACAAACACGTCCCTTGGGGAAAATGTGTGTATTTTCATACCGCGAATGTATAATCCTATCTCCTCAAGCGCTAATTAGCTTCATGATTAATAACCCGCAATATTAACCTTTTCAGCTCGTTTCACGATTGCTTTCAAATGACTTGAAATTGGGATGAATAAGTTTCCTTGGCCATAGTAATTTGAAATGAAAAACCTCGTTCAACAAGCTCTCGAGAAACAATTTTTTTGAATATGACATCCAAAGGGTTTGTAAAAGATTGATGATATTTGATGGCCGGAAATTTACATCTGAAAGGAGGTAGTGTATTTAGGAGGTGAACGCACACTTTGTAAGTATGGTTGGAACCGAATATACGTTTGTATGTATCTGTATCTCGCTTCGCTCGTGAATTGTTATCCCGATCCCAGCCCTTCTCGATTTTTGATCAGTTAATTAGGCTATGCCTCCTCCTCTCCCCCCCCCCCCAGGCCGTGGTTACACAGTTTTCGACTCAGCTGTAGCCTGCATTCGAATTGCACTTTAAGGGCTACTACTAGGGAAAATAGCTTTCAAAAATGACCCAATTAGCTTTTCTTTTGTTCTCATTTGATTTTTAGAAAAGTCACTTTCATCCACTCGAATCTCTCGTCCCCCCTCCGTTCACCCCTATAGATTTTACTCTGGTGAACAACTGATCTGAGAGCTCAATTATTGACTCAGCCGATGTGAATTCAATTTATTTTGTACTCAGCTAATCTGGGAGCTTATTTTTTGACTCACAATCAGCCGATCTGGGAAGTAAATAGAAACTGTACTTTTTCATTTGGCATGTAAAAAAAAAATCGTACTTACTGGGGTTTTCATGAATAGTGACGTAAAAACGGGTATTTGAGTGAAGAAAGCTTGAATGTTTGATGCGCCTGGCAGAAAAAACAAATGTTTTTTGGCATGTGAAAAAATGTTGAAAGTGGGTCAAAGTCGCTTAAAGAGCATCGTGATGGTGGTGGGATTTCTGTGGGGAGCGTGAGTGCGCGGGCGCGTGGTAACCCTCCATAGTAATGTTGTTAAAAAAACACTGGCGTTTGGTTCAGATATAGCTACCTATTAAAACGACTGCCAAGTTGTGTGTGGCACATAGCTTCCTCGTATCCATAACATGATTTTATATTTATAACATATATATATAAGAAAAAAACTTCAAAGGGATTAGGTACTACCTGCATTATCCCTGAAAATTCCATCAAAATCGGATGAAAATTGTCGAAGTTATGATAGCTTCACGTTTGCCATGCGCAGTGGGTAAGACTGATCCGATCTTGATGAAACTCATAGAGCACTATCGACTTTCCGATCCTCAACTTTCCAACAAAGTTGAGCGAAATCGGACCATTAGGTCACGAGAAATTGATGTTTCAAGGATTTCATGCTTACGCATGCGCTGAGGCTACCGTTGGTCGGCTGGTGATGCATTTCATAGGGGACTATCTGCGGGCTAACCCGCGTAATCCCTGAAAATTTAATCAAAATCGGATGAAAACTGTTAAAGTTATAGGTCTTGCAAGGATTTCAAGTTTTGCGCATGCGCAGTCGATACCGCTGATCCGATCTCGATGAAACTCTAGGGTACTATCAAATCTTCGATCTTCAACTACCCTCCAAATTTGAGCGAAATCGGACCATTAGGTCGCGAGAAATTGATGCTTAAAGGATTTCGACGATAGCACCATATATCTATTGCTGAAATTCTTTTTCGTCCCCTTCAAGTTTTACTTCCATAAAGCAGTACGCTCCATACAATGGTCTTTATGCATGTTTTTGTAGATGTTCTATTGGGACGGGGCAGGCACTTTGTCACTTAGACCAAGGTTGATCTATTGTCACACTGTTTTTGTAGATGCTTCGATTCACTGCTGGTGGTTAGGAGGGCATGATGCTTCTTGTTGAATGCTATTGTCGCTTGGTTTATGCAGCTTACTTTATACTGTTTCCCAGGTGTGTGGAGGTGCCTTCACTCGAGATTCCTAAGTGGCTTAGTTTGCAATCTGCTATTGGGACGTGTCTGCTCGCGACTAGGACCTTGGTCTATGTCTTATTGATTTTCATAAGGAACTTTCCCAAGGTGGTGTCCATCTCATCCAACATCGTTATCAAATGCTGTTCTGTCCCTGCCGACGCATCTTTGTAATCTGCACTAGGAAGGCATTCTAACCTTTCTCCCTGTAGTTGTACTTCAATCCCTCCAATACGATCCATACTCTGAAAATTGTCATCCATGGCTCTTCGTATACTTACCTATATATCCGTTGAATAGAATGGGTGATAATGAGCAGCCCTGACGTACTCCTAGCCTGATGGCACATCCAGCCTCCTCCTGATGGTCTCCAACCACTACCACTGCTCTCTGTTCCTTATAGAGACGTGAGGCACTCATCTATCTTTATATTTCAGGCATACTCTTCTCCTCATTGCTCCAAAAAGCTCTCACCAATCGACCTTATCAAAAGCTTTTTCTAAGTATATGTAGGCTATGCACGTATCCAGGCCTTTTCTTAATATCTTTTCTATAATCAGACGCAGTCCTTGAATCGACCCCCTCCCCACAAAGTTTCTGTTTTCTCTCTCTCTCTCTCCCTCCTCATTTTTTAGAAATCGACGTCTATCTCCTCACACATTTGAGAATGTAGCCAATCTTTATGATTCCGAGCTAATTGTTCCCATCGTCTCTTCGCTGGTGGCTTTCAAGAAAGAAAATTATGACGGGACGGAAGCTCCGCGTTGGCATCGGTGGCCGTTCCGGCGATTATTATCTCGCCGCCTCCTTACAGCTTTGGCCACCACCTATTATTACCCTTTGCGGTTCCCTTCGTATACCACCCTTTTCCCGGCTATTATTTTCATTGAGTTATGTCTTGGGGGAGCGGCGGACGCACGGCACGGCTTTCCCTCAGCCCCGTTGAGGCTGTGAAGGGTGGGACTTGGGTATTGATCCATCCTCCGCACGTGGTCCGCTCCTCTCTAACCTAAGTCACCGCTCTACGGGTTGGGAGTTTCCCGCCACACCTCGTTAGATTTTGTTTTCCTCCCTCAGACATTTTTTCAAATAATTAAATTTGTCGCGCGAATGACTAAGGTTCTTTGTATCATTTTCCCTTCAGTTTAACCTCTCCGACACCTTGGGTGGTTAGGCGGGAGATGTCAAGTTCCCCTTACCCGGTATTCCTTGATGCCTGGGTTTGGGATCTTCCATTCCACCCTCCCTCTTCCCTCGGTCCTTTTCCACGTTCTAATTGTCCATAACGTCATGGTTGTGGTGGACCAAGGTCATAACATATCCATCACAACCCCCTACCATTGCCAAACTGTTGAATGGAGACCTGGAGGCTACCAGGATTGTACTAGTACTCGTACAGCTACGCACGTGGCTCGAAATAATGGGTTTTCGGACGAAAATATGGTCTCCTCCATTCTTATAGTAAATTTCGCCCTGATACCGAATACACCATAATGTTCCTTTACCCAGAATACTAATTAGCTGAGATACCTTTAAAAACCCCACAAAATTCACGTTTTTGACCAATGGAACCGCTCTAAATTATGTTTGTTCAAAAGAAAAGTTGGAGACCTTAGAATCCTGCGTCGAATAAGACCAATGCCTGCTTAGCCATGATATTTGGTGATTTTTCACGTTTCCTGAAGGTTACCACGTTTTAATGAAAATATTCTGGAAACTTTGAAAATTCCTCAAAAATCTTGGCTACAGTGTTGGTGAGCTGGGGTTGGCCAAATTTTACGCTTCACCTTTGACACCAGAACAATTTTCAATTGGTCAAAAGCGCTTTCTAGGTGTATCACAGTTAGTTAGTTAGGTACAGGAACATAATATGTTATTTGGTGTATTCGGAATCAGCGTGAAAATTCCTGTAAGACTGGAGGAGACCATATTTTTGTCCAGGAAAAATACTATTTGTATAAATAGTCATTTTTGTGGATTTTAACACTGATTTCGGCCCTCAGAATATTTTTGTGGAGATGAGGAGTATTCTGCCGTGCTAACGAAAATTGCCGTAACTCCACATTTTGG
>JAEMON010000002.1:6632164-6662347 GCA_030264115.1 Lygus lineolaris | reverse complement strand
GTTAGCACGGCAGTATTGGAGCTTGTTTTTACTTGACAGAAGAGTGAAGAGTTTACTTGACAGTTTGAACTGTGAATTTCATCAAAATCGTTGGAGCAGTTTGCGAGAAAAGCTAAAAAACGACGTGTTTTCACCTGTTTTTAATATACCTTTTTAATATCCCCCCCCCCTCCTAATTGACCTGGAGGGCTGAAATTCTTAGTGTATAATCATCCTCATACTTACATGTTGAGAGCAAACCTCGAAATCGGATTTTTTCTATCATTACTGTAGGGGAGGCAATCGTGCCCAAACACATACGTACACATATACATACGGAATACATATTTATACTGTTCAAAAACGTTGAGAAAATTGATCAGATGTCGATTAGGACCATTTTGGTTTATTATTTTCAATAATGAACCTTTGGAGTCGAGCGGGGGGGAAAAAAAGGTTACCCAATCAAAATTTTATGTTTTACTAAAAAACGACCATGGACGAAGATCAATGAAATTTGGTATATCGACTCCATTTGGGGCCTAGCTGTGCCCCGGAGCTTGGAGTTACCGTCAGTCTCCCATAAGGGGTAGAAAAGAGGGGATGAAATTTTCAAAACCCCCTAGTTCGAAAACTTCATATAGGAAGGTATATTTTTTCCATCGATTTCGAATAGATCACAATTTTTAGCGTCGAATGAGACCTCGTGGAGACATTTAGGCGCAACCGTTCGCTCCATGTAACGACTTGAGGTTGAACGACAAAAAGAGCAGAAACACGAGTGTGAATAGCAAATCCTCAGAGTAGGCCAATGGGGAATTATCGTGTATGAGAAAATTAAATTTTTCCTGCTCTTCTATTGTTATTTGGAATAAAATAACACTGTCAATACAAAGAAAAACATATTTTATCGTTCTAAAAAATCTTAGCTGTTTAGCTAAATAAAATTAAAAAAGCTTTAAATTAGCTGTTTGAAAAACAGGCGGCATTCTGAGGGCCTCGAGAAACCCTTTTCTACGTCATCAGAAACCCTTTTCAGAAACCCTTTTCTAAACCCTTTCCCTACGTCACACTAAAAGAACAACTGAAAAAGAACGTGCTTAGGTCTCATAGGGAGCAATGAGAAAATAATTAATTCAAATAATCGATTATTATGAATTAATTCAATAAATTATTTAATTAAGTTAATTCCATTCTCACTGACCTGGAGCTCAAACAATGTTGTTTTTGGAGATTTGGTTAGGTACCCATGGAATTTAGCGTAACTCCTGTTTCCGTTATCGTTCACTCTAGCGCCACTCTTGTTGTTTTTTTCGTTCAAGCACTCGTTATTCCCGTTTGCTCGTGTTGGCTCAATATTACAAATAATGCCAACGCGCCGGAAAGTGGATTCCGGCTATGAGCAGGCCACAAATGAGAACATCCCGAACGTAAACGGGGAGATGCTGCTAGATTTTATTCTCGAAACTTTCTCCAGTGTCGAGAATCGTGGATCAAACGCAGCAACGTAAGGACCTATCATACTCATAACGTATCTAATAATAAATAACAACAAATCCTATAATCTTAAGTCGCACTCGGCCAAAACCTTGGGGCTAGAACATAAGAGAACTCCGGAACATAGATAAATCTAAGTAAGAGTAAGTCCCGCCTAACATGTTGTAATAACTGAAAATAGTGAGAAAAGCCTGGTCAGGTAATCGTGATCTATAGGCCAGATGGCAGATTACTGGGAAACTAGGCGTAAGTACTATCTGTAAACTACTTGAATGTGTGTGTAATAACCGTTTTTGTGAATAAATAAATAGGTAAAGCTTTCAAATGAACATCAAAATAGGACGATCGACTTGGCTCGACCCTAAAGTAGCGCTTGTTATTCTGATGCTTTCCACGTACAACCAATCGTTTCTAGCATAACATCGCGTTATAATTACGGTAGGTAGGTACTTACAATACACAAATAGGATCTTTTCAGATGGGTGATCATATAGATAATACCGTTCATACCGTTGTGTAATAATTTGCTGCGTTTAAGGTCATGTGTCAGAAATTGGGTTTTCTCCTGATCGCAATACCTACTTTCCTTTCACCTTTCAGGTGGGGCTGAGGGCTGAGGAAAGTAAGAACAAAATCTGCCCATCCGCCGTCCGAGGCACTTTGCTTAGTTACCATGAATAAAAATTAATGAAATTTGGCATATTGCCTCCATTTTGGGATCTAGTTGTTCCCCGAAGTTTGGCGTTACCGTTAGTCGTCTCTAAACTAGAGGATGCAATTTACATTTAACCTCCTAGCTCGAAAACTTGGAATATTAAGGTATATTTTTTCCATCGAGTTCAAATAGTTTCCAATTTTTAGAATCAATCGGGACCAACCGGAGCATTGTAGGACCAACCGTTCGCTCCCAACATCGGAAAAACGAGCAGAAACACTAGTGCTAATCGCAAATCTTCCCTACTAGTGAAAACACGAGCGGATGAAGGTGCTATGTAACATTTTGCTAGGCAACATTTTTTTCGACAATGAGGTTTGACGGTTTTTCAAGTTCCACGTGGTGATGGTCTCTATCCTCGAAAACCGCCCGTTTTGATGATTTGCTCATGGAAGAAGGTGTTGAGTAACAAAATCGTGAATTATCCGCAATGAAAGAAGGTGTTAAGTGATCCAATTTATATTGTTTGTGTAGCCTTCATTGAATTGAATCAATGAAAGAAGGTGTTATGTGACGTATCACCCCTCTAAACCTCTGAACCTCTCCACATTTTATCAGTTATGTTTTTTCTGTAAATTGGTCGAGGAGTGAGAATTTTGGAGCACCATAGAGATAATAGTGAAAAATAGCATATCGTACACAGTATGGTGATTCTTGAAACGCCAGGCATCGTTACCAACCAACCTTAGCATTGTGTCGGAAGCCGAACTTGCACCCAATATAACGTTTGAGGTCATAGAATTCCGACCTATTGTCGTCTAAATCTTTTCGATCAGTGATAGCACATTGCTCGGTTAATGAATTATGCAGTGCCAACGAAGATTGCTTGAGTGGTTAGGTTTGAAATGACTCAGACGTGGTGGCAGACTGAGGACTCCGCAAAAGAATTTTCTTCTCATTCCTCATTCTTTCTTATTCCTGAGAGAGCTTGTATTATTCCGAAGGAAGAGGAAGCCGAGGAACGTTCATGCAATTCAACGGGATTCCGCCCATTCTTTCTACACTTTGACACTTCCTTTTGTAATATTTACACTTTTTTTAACGTTAGGAGAAGAGAAGAGCAAGCAAACTCCTTTTAATAATATGCTTTGATGCATAACGAGTTTCTTCACGTTTCTAGGCTCGGCCGTCGTAGTCAGCCGACGCCTCATGTTTCTAGAACAAATATAGTGAATGAGCGATGACCAATGTTTTGGCGTCCATGTCTTCAATGTTGTCACTTCTCTTCTGAATAGGAATGCATCATCCATCATATATTATGTTTAAATCCACTTGTTTTCCCACTCCTCTTCATACGTGTCGAGAAAACTATTCAAATCTATGAAAATAATATTGTACTCGCTGATAATATTCAGAAACTCTATTTTATCTCAAAATTCAACTCGTGGTTTTTAAAGAAAGACTGACTAGTTGCTGGCGTCCGTGTCCAACAGTTCCGTTCGATTGTCTCTTGTTTTCAGTGGTTGTTTTTCACACTCGTATTATGACGAAGTAGGTAGGTAACTTCTTATAATATGTCAGTGTCTGACACCGACAATAAGGTTTTAATAGGAAATCGATAATACCAAAATTTTAGAGCGGAGCTGTATAGTGTATGTAGGTGGTGTATCAAGTTTCGCGGTTGATTAATGTTGAGAGATACTTTAGTGGATGAGGAGCTGAGGTATATCTAGGAAGTCAATACTCTAACGAATTTCCGTTGTGGAAAATACGATTAGGTTATTCCGCTTGAGGTTAATTTACATTTCTATCCGACAGCGTTGCTTCTACAACGGCGGAAACCTCTTGAGTTATCAAAACTTTCGCTTTCCTGGAATTAAATCAACGGTTAGAATGGAATCTTTGGTGTCAACTGTATTTGTACGCAAATGTTTCCAGATCAATGGAAATGGATGTTAAAATATTGAAAATCTGCAATTTATTAATTGGATACCAGAGACGTTTGGCGTTTTTTAAATTTTTTTATCAAGAAAGTTTTTTTTTTTTTTTTTTTTTTTTTTTTCATAACATCACAATGGGGCTCCGCATTTGAGAAGTGCGAGGCAGAGCTCAGCATCGAGTGATGCACCGAAGATTTGGGATCTCGAACCGACCGATAAGGTGCCACTCGGCTATCTTTGAAATCTTATGAAATCTTTATTCATATACCTAATACCCATCCCATATAGTAATTTTCCACTCAGTTCAGTGATCTGCTGCGTTTGCTAATAGATGGATTGGGGAATGGAAGATCCAAGCACAGCGAGCATCAGGTCACTTGAAGGAAGAGACACAGCATCGGTTCGCGATTGCGATCCACAAGTTACTAAGTTAGCACCGAACCCCGCTCCCCACTTTTCAACTGAGGAACTGAGGTGAAAATTAGTTTTTCCCTAAACATTGAGCTCGTAAAAGTGCCCCACCATCCCAACACGACAGAGCAGGTAAAAGTTGTGGAGTACCTATTTTGAATAGCAAGGGTGTCTTCTGTCTCCACCACGCCATACCTAAAAAACTTGGCGTTTGGTATCGTTCTCAATGGTTTCCAGAGTGCTGAATTGAGTGGAATAATTTCAAAGTTTGTGAAGATCTCTTTGTTGGACTTGAATTTAGGCGCGTTGGAAAGAGGTAATGGTTGTAGGAGGGACAACCCAGAATTAAGTTTCACTTCTTTTTCTTCAAATTAGTAAAAACAGTGAAACGTAGGAAAGTGATAAGTAATTGATTTTATTATTAATTTACATCCAACCGGGTCCAAATTTACCATAGAAAAATAGTTTGGACCCTGCTAAATGTTAATACGAGGGCTGGCCAGAAAATAAGTTCCTTTTTTTTAATCAAGTTTTTATTGAAACTTACAGAAATCTCTTGTTTTGTATGGACCGACGAAGCTTCTTCAGGGTCTCACAATAGCGGTTGGCGTTAATTGTTTCACCTTGAGGCAAAAAGTCAATCATCAGGAGAATTTTTGGCTCCAGAAAATAGAAGCCATGATTTTCCTAGTTTCCTCCCTGGACCAAGTAGGTGGCGGCAAGGTTCTACGAGGAACGAATTTCTAAGCTCGTTTCGCGATATACCGAATGTATTGACGTCGCCGGGGATTACGTGGAAAAATAATCCATACGTCCAAGTACATTTTCTGTAAATTTCTTTTTTTTTCAATGGAAACTTGATTAGAATTTCCTACTTTTTAATATTCTTATTTTTAATTAAGGGTAAACTCATTCCATCTTTTCAGATGTAGGTCCATTTTTAGATGTAGGTAACTAATTTTGATGTTGTGGGCTCGACCTCGTTGATTTCCTATACTCGAAATGTTTGATAACAAGCTGGAGTTGAAAACCCATACCCATTTCTAACTTGTGATGACGGTATCGGATGTAGTTAGCTAATGTAGTTGGAAAGTTGAGGCTAAAAGCGCGGCAACACTTGGGATCTGCACACAGTTTAGAGTTCCTTTAAAGGATAGACGCATAAATATTCAATTTATGTGGATTATACTAGGAGGCCGTAGCGAGTTAGCGAGGTAACCGGTAAGCTTCAATAATGGAAGGACACACAAGACTCTGCGCCCCCGTTAAGTACTTGGAGCCCTTCGCCCTTCCTGAAACCTTCTCAGTCTCCAAACAACCCTATTTCCTTACTCTACTTTACCGCTTCAACCACACTCCGATCTCTCCCCCTTCTTCTGGGTTGGGTACCTTCCCTTTCTTTGATTTTGTAGGTAGGTATCAAACTTTCCTCACTGTGATCATGGCTCAGGCTGATGCTCCGTATCATTATGTAGGCACTTACCTAAAACTTTCTAGGATTAACTCAGAGGTGCTATTTGAGGTGGGTGAATCTACAGAAATTCACGTTTCATGCGTACTATGATTGCTGTATTCTTAGTAGGTAATGGATTCTTAACATTTTAGCATGGAAAATGATCTGCTTTAGCCTTGAGTTAACTACCCGTAACTAACTAATTTACTTTAGGTTCTTTTGGAAAATTCTGAATTTGGTTAGGAAAATCCTGAATTTGGTTTCTGGAAATTCAGAATTTGACTTGGAAAATCTATATATTATCATATTATGTTTATTGTGTTGGGTAGGTTGGATGTTTCCCTCCAAACCGTATTATTTACTACGAGTAGGTAGGTAGGTACCTATATATAAAGTTATGAGTTCTGTTTTAGAATTTCTCTGTAACACAATACCTGTTAGGTACTCGCATTATTATTTATGCTTTCTTGGACATTGTCTTGAAGGTCGTAGGTAATGTGGTTTTCCAAGTGAGGGTTTCCTCGCCCTAACTCTCTGAAGCACCTAACTCTTAGCGGACAGGTTCCAATGGGATGTTTACCCATAGTGGCTTGTGGCTGGTACTCCAACTTCCTCTAAAGTGATGTATGGTAGCCAGTCCCTGGTGTTTTAAATCGTTCAGGAACCTTTCCCAACTACATCAGCCTGCAGAATTGGTTTTCCATGCTTTATTTTAATTCACATTTACTATCGTGTATCTTTGTGTTTTTTTGGGGCCCAAGCATTAATGGAATTTTAGATGAGCGTGGCCCAATTACAGTGTAGTTTTAAAAATGTTTAGCCTACAAACTTAACTACGAGTAATTGTAGCAAAAATCATCATTTTGCCTCAAACATTTTATAATCTTTTGTAATCACTAATATCCTGCATGCCAAATTTCTTCAATTTTGGTCCATGAACGAACGGATTGTTTACGAAATTATCTACGGAGATAGTAGATTAGGTACATATCATGGAACGTATGGGTTTGCGGGAAGTTGAACAATGTATTTTCAGGATAATCAACCAAAAGCAAACAGCTATTTTCAGTAATGAACCTTTGGATTCGGCTCGAAATGTTTTCAGCCTCCCCCAAAATTTGTTGCTTTACGCAAAATCCAAAAATCAAATTGAAACGCTGCAAATTTTTCCACTACGGTTTATCATTTTCTATATAGATCACTCATCTGAAAAGATCTTCTTGGTGTATAAGGGGAAGTAGTAAACAAGTAGCAAGTACAGGGTGTACTAAGGGTCAAGAGTAGTGGACGTAATGCCGGTACCGGTCAGAGTCAAATAGCTGAATTTTCTTCGAACATAATTTTGAGAAAATGCGTTACAAGATAAGTTTGACCTATTACGCCGTTGAACTATGCGAAAATAATATAAAGAAAGGAATAGAAGTTAGAAGTGAACGAACGAATCGAAAGAAAACTGATAGATGTTTTTATTAGAGAGAACAGAGAAGATAGACGTATGGCAGTGTAGCCAGTTCACGATAAATAAATGAAATGAATATAAACCGAATCAAATGAAATCATGAAATTAATATGAAATTAACAATAATTGAATAACTTTCAGTATAAATAAATTAATTTGTCCCTTTGGAGTATTTTATATTTCTCTTCCTCCACTGCTGGTTGACATAACATGTCATGCCGCGCCAAACCAAAATGTTCGTTTCACATGTGCGAAAGGGGTGAAGGGGGTTTAGAATCTCACTGTCAAGAGCCAACTGCCTAGATCTCACAACCGTATTCAGTAGAAATCAAGCATGGTGGTAAGTACCTTCTTCCATATTTCACCTCCTTGCTCCTTTCCTTGAATATATGCTCGAAGGCTCCTCCTTCCATCCTTCTTACTTCCATGGCGGTTTGCCGGCAGTGAACTCCTTTCTTTGTATGAGTGTGATCCATTACTCACATAACCGAGCCCAGTCGTACCAAAACAATGTGTAGGAAACCGCAAAAGTCCAGCACTTCTGAGACTGAGATTCTTGTGGGGTATTGAATAGAGGGGAGCATAATATGAACATACTATGGTGATTCTACGAGGCCCTTTAATTGCTCCTCTTATTTTACAGTTTTAGATTTCTGTTTTTTTCTGATTTGTATCTATCAAAATACTTTGGTATTTTGCATTTTCCTTCCATAATTGTTTCGATAATGGATGCGTATAGTCGAGAATTTGGGTCGATTCCTTTTACCTGGAATCGACTATTACCTTCTGCCTTTTTACCTGATTTCCTTGATTTTGCAAAGTCACACGATTTAATACTACTGTTAAAACTTTGTAAAACTCTTGTAAATCTTTGTAAATCTCACGTAACCCTTGTTGCTCACGTAACCTTTGTTATTCACGTAACCTTGGCGGCCTACGAGTCAAACGGCTGTATGAGCCATGGGGGATAGTGTATTGTATTTTCCTTCTGTTGACTACATTGTTGTTACAATTATTATATATTTCTGTGGTACTCCAATGTCCAATCTGTGAATAAATGCACTTTATCAATCAATCAATCAATACTTTGGTATTTTGCATTTTCCTTCCATAATTGTTTCGATAATGGATGCGTATAATCGAGAATTTGGGTCGATTCCTTTTATTCGTTCAAAGGAAAGATCTCATTGAGAGCATTCAAAAAGTTCCATTCATGCAGCATGAGTTGGTGAGCGAATTTTCAAAGAATAATTTTAACCGATTTTGTGGGTGATTTTTATAGGAAATTTCACGCTGATTCCGAATATACCATGTGTTCCTATGTTTAAGATGGTGTTATTCACACCAAAAACCTCAAAAAACACGTTTTGTTTTCAAGCGATTTTTGACTCTAAATTGTCAAAATTTGACCCTTTGGAGTACTCCTAGAACTTGACCTTTCTTTTGATATCATTCACATTTTAAATTTTTTTTGGATTTGTTATCTCGATCCCTCGGGCAGATATCGTCTGGAGTGACTGGCATATATAAATATATATACATATTAAAAAAATTTAAATTTCAGGAATCGTTTTAGAATGGTCTAAAACGGATTTCCATGAAGAAAATTTTCAAACATTTTCATTACAAAAATTTTGAAGCCATTGCAATAGCATCATTTTCTTCGAAAATTCGCTAAAAGGTGCAATATGTGGGGTATCCAGATAGTGGAAATGCTATAAAAGTGTGGGTGAAAACGGGAGGTCGTGACGTCACCCCACCACGTCTGGAGGGAGTCTCTCCGCGCCCGTCCGGCGATGACGTAATGTACTTTCGCGATCGCTTAAAAGCCCAACGCTACGTAGTTCCGAGCTGAAATTTGGCGCAGTGAGGGTTTTGAAAGTACTGCCGATTTCGCCGAAAAAATACGACCAAAAATCGACTCAAATTTCCCATTGTTTGAGAAACTATCCTACTCGGAAAACAACTATTTTGGTGCAAAATATTATCCTGAGAAAGTGAAAGGAACACCGAGGATCTTAGGAGCCAGAATATTGATAGCATAGGTATTATGTATTAGGACCTATGTATTATAGCAAATTATTGATAAATTAGTTGAGAGTATCTAAGGCATTTTGTTGTTAATTATGAGAAATATTGAAGTTATCCACTCTTTTACGATTTTTCCAGAGTTTTCCCAAAGTATCCAGGATCTAAGAATATCTTCAAGGAAAGGATAGACATAGTTTGCATTTTTGTCGAAGAGCAATTGGTGAAGAGTGACAGTGGTGTGAGGACGAGCTGTGATGGAAAGGTTGGGAAGTGCCAGAAGGGCGTCTCAGGATCGTGGTTCATCTGCTGTGATGGAGGGAACCGACAAAATCGCATTACCTTTGTCTGATAAGATTTAGCGGATGGGAAGAGTTGGGTGGAGCGAGGAAAGGAAGTGATGTAACTGGAGGCAAAAGGGGTTCGCCTGTAAACTACTTGAACGGTCCTCGGAGAGGTCGGAATTTCGGGCAGCCTTCCCGAATCTTGACTAACTTAACTCCTTTGCGACCGAGCCGATCACTGGTCTGAGGAGAAGCAGATTACTGAGCAGTTTGGATGAGGAGATCGGGTTTAATTGCCAAGTTTGGGAGATGTCTGAAACAAGGGGCCTAGTTGGTGTTCTCCAAGATGCCGATGAATTCATATTCAAATAGGAATCCTCAGTAAACTTCGAATTCAGTAAAACGTCTAGTGATTTGAGGCTTCCTAAACTGGGTGCTCCACGAGACCCCCCCCCCCCCCCCCCCCCCCCCCCCCCCCCCTATTTCCCTTGAGAAACGAGTCAGAACAAATTGTAATTGTGCTCCAAATGTGTCCTAAATGTGAGAAATCGTGTTTTTTGGGTGTAGTAGACGACCAAGTGTGTGATGGTACATTATTTCAATGCGTGTTTCTCGCTCAATTACGTGGTGATATTGATTGAAAAAAAAAACTGAGCATTCCAGACATTTTACAAGCATTTTAAATGTTGAGGCTTGAATCGGAAGATTAATATTCAGCTGCAGATATTCAGCCTCGTTATTCAGCTTTACAAAAACAATAAAATCACGTATCTTACGTACCGTAGAATGGGGTTACTTGAGGCCACTATTGAAGGTTTTTTGAGATTCCCGAGTTATTATTGTGTGTACCGCACTGAAAAATTTATGCAAGATAGGTACACAACACACGATTATGATGCCGACTCCAAATTTGCCCTAGGAGGTATGGAAGATTGTTAATAATTTAAAAAAAAACCAGCTCGATTTACCCCGCGTTTCGGGTAACTTGAGCCACCTCATGTTTTTTCGCCTAAACTCATCGAAATAAAATTCTAAAAATCCTACTAAATGTTCAGAACACACGAAAGTGCTCAGAAAACTAAGGATTTCTAAAAAAAAAAGAAAAAAAAGTGGCTCAAGTTACCCCACATTCCAGCTTCTTTGTAAGCTCAAACAATTGTGGACTCAAGTTACCCTGCTTCCTGCACTTTTTTTATTCTTATCATTCTACAAAAAAGTCTTCACGTTCCTTAAAAAACATCGATTGCGACCCCAAATCTTGAATAAATTCAGAACGAAAGTAAAAACTCACCTTGACCAAGAGCTGGGATCATTTAGGTAACCCAGACGACACTTGTTAGCCAACCACAAACACGTCGAAAATGCAGCAACTAGTAAACAGCTAATTAATAAGCCAGTGCCAAATGATTGAATCGCATTGCTACCAACATGAAAATAAAATTTGACTAATGTTCCCTCTGGTGGACGCAGGCGGAACTCCTAAAAATCAGTCATTATGGCCGCTTTTGCCGCTTGAATTTGAAATCCAGCTTTGGACTCAAGTTACCCCGCATGGCACAAGTAACCCCATTTTACGGTACTTGATTGTTAACTGCACCCAAACGTCTCGATGCCTCGCTTTTAATGGCACATCCCAATGGCACTCACATGGAACCTTCATGGAATCCGTACCTGCAAAATAACACAGGGGTTCTAATTTGGAAAAAAAATTGCATGAACATTTTAACTTTTTTCAACTTTTTTTGTGAAATTTCGATTTTTATTTAAAATCCACGTATACAATCGTGGGGAGTTTGAAATTACCATTTACAATGTTTTTCTAACACGAAAAAAAATCGAAATATAGAGTGGGGAGGGGGTCAACTATCGTTGAACACCTTGTTTAATGTTGTTTGGGGGAAATCATTCAAGTAATTGTTGTTTTATGAAAATTCGCAGTCGTAGTATAGCCCAGATAGAAAAGCATCAGATTCTTCTCACACTTGAAAGTCGTTGACGTTTTAGACCTTATCATAACAAAAAATAACATGATATTTTCTAGGAGTCTAGAGAAGGTCGGGTCAGCGCATTCCTATGAGTGCATACGGGTACTAGAGTGTTGAATCGTGCAGTAAGAAAGTCGTGTCAGCGAATTCCTACATAGATTTACCGATTTGCATCTATGAATGAGTGCATACGGGTACAATATTGTTGAATCGTGCAGTAGTAGTCGGGTCAGCGCATTCCTACATAGATTTACCGATGTGTATATATGTACGAGTGCATACGGGTACAAAAGTGTTACCTAAATCTTGCAATAGGTAGTTGTTTTATTTGGTACAATGACAGTTTATTACAAGATAATAATATGTACTATTGTAGTAGGACTACTGAAAACATCAGAACTTCAACTTTTCCAGTACGTTTTGGTTGTTAGATTCTAGATATAGCTCAACTTGGATAGCTTCTGAATTCACAAGGCAGTAATACTGAACACATCAGGATTCCAGTGGTCATTAACTGCAGCAGGTTACCTTCCCATAGCTCTTCGATTCACATGGCACCTAATGCTATCGCAAATCCAGATCTTAACGTTTTCAAGAATAATTCTTCTTTAATAACTTTATGATTGAAAAAGTGACACGAAAAATACTGGGATAGGATTCCCATGCATTTTGCATCAAATTTCCCGTTGTTCATATATTACACTTCCTTCTTGTTTTCCTCACTACTAACTATGCTAAAGATCTTTAGTGACGCTCGGGGAAGCCGGAGTCATTATAGAGATCTCCACAACTAGGTAGTCCACAGAGGAAAAGTTGTGAACAATAAATCAAGGAGAACACTTTGGGAAAACAGCCAAAACGCGTGGTCCCACCGTTTTGGGTGTTACACTACCATTTGAGTTGGAACTACTACTGGGCTATCCTTCCCTTAAAACAGCCTTTGCCACTGGCGTAAACAGGGTGCGGGGTGGGGGGATATTATAGGTAGGTAGGTAGACAAAACGCACAAGCACAATCCATTTTTATCTTCTTCCTTTCAAACCACTCTATGAAAACCTTCATTATTCGTCGATCCTTCGTACTAACTTTGTTCTCCTATCTAATTGAACGACTATTTTAATCATAATATTAATTTCAACACATATCACATGAAACATCCCTCGTATGAATAGGTTCAGTGGTTCGCCCGTCTATACGGAACACTCAGACAGATACAGGGACTCAGACTTTTATGTGTGCATATAGATAAAAATCACCTGAGAAAACTGTCGACTGCACGAGTACATTTTGCTTTCATAGTCGAAAGACTGCTATGGGTCGAGGGGGAAATATCTTGGCTCACTTCCTGTTCAATTTTAGTTTATTCAAGTCGAAAGACGTTTTCTCCTACAAATAACTAAATGTGCAATGTCAATTAGGTTCCATTTCAGTAAGATTAATATCTGCTTCCGAGCGAAACTTTTCTGGAACTTTGCGGGTTAGTATCCTGAAAATCCTGTCGGTACATCAGCAACTGCGCATGAGCAAATATCTGATAGCATGTTGAACTTCACTAAATGTCTCATGGTGCTTTGCGTCAGTCGTCGGGAAAATTACGTTATCTTCTCCTGAAAACGGACAAGACTGAGGTGAAATTTCGAAATGAAATGAAACGCTGTAAGCGATCACAACATTCTTAAAATTATTATTCTCTGTTATAATTTTTTTCAGGCCTATCACTGAAGGAAGATACATCACTGTAAAAACGCCATCTTATGAAACGACAGAAAGAGAGACAGAGAACAAGCTTCTTTTTTGTGTAAATTTGAAGAGAAATCTTTCCTCTCAGTGAACTTGAAAGAAACAAGACCCGTTCCATTCCCCATCTTTCTGTGGTTCTATATCTGCCCAGAGGGAAGATCAAGAAAAGGCCACCTCCATCTTGAAACCTCCTTTCCAATCACTCCCCCTCTACTTACTCTGAAGAATCCTCTTTGTGGCAGTTAAAACGCTGGCAAATCGAGTAACAAGATTTCTTTCATTACATCTTTCTCCTCGAGGGCTCGTTTTCCATCTATATAACCTTAGAGCTCGCCATGGGATTAGAGAAATCGGAAACCGAACAGTAATTTCGGAAGCAAGGAAACTTCTGGGTTGTAAAGGAATGCCAAAGTGGATACGAGCTCGACTCTACAAAAAACCCGCTCGCGGTTGGATGAACAACACACCATAGGTCTAACTGAAAAGGGGTATCTTTTGTATATGATTGTCATCATTTTCGAGTGATTTGATTTACACGACATATTCAGAATTCAACAATAACATTTTGAGATACCTACTCTGATGCCAGTGTCTACAAAAACCCACTCGCGATTGGATGAACAACACCCCAAAGGTCTGACTGAATAGGTGTATCTTTTGTATATGATTGTCATCATTTTCGAGTGATTTGATATCTATGAAACTATACCTAATGGTATCATGACATATTCAGAATTCAACAATAACATTTTGAGATACCCACTCTGATGCTAGTTTTCTTACAAAATAATCTATGACCACTGGTATCGGTTCACAATCATACAAATTTAGCCTGTCACACTGGAAGTTTCCAGATAGGTACCTGACTTCAGGTGAGACGCGTTTGGTTGGTAGCAGTGTTTGGCAAATGCTATATCTAACCGCTTTATAACAAGCTACAAATTGTTACAGAGCTTAAATTACATTATATTGCACAACTTGATTTTTTTTAATAGAACACTCACCTGCAAATATCCTATTGGTATAAAGCGAAACGTTACCGTCGATTCTACGTAACTTGAAACGAAAAACATCAAAATAAAGGGGGTGTTAAACAAAAAACGTCTGACAAGTTGGGTGTGGCACATAGCTTCCTCGTATCCATAACATGATTGTATATATATAACATATATATATAAAAATTCCATCGAAATCGGATGTAAATTGTCGAAGTTATGGGTGATTCAAGTTTGCGTATGCTCAGTGGGCACCATTGATCCGATCTTGATGAAACTCACTGGGCATTATGGAATCTCCTTTCCTCCAAATTTCCACCATTGGGTCGCGAGACATTGATGTTTCAAGGATTTCATGTTTACGCATGCGCAGAGGCTACCGTTGGGCGGCTGGTGATGAATTTCATATGGGACAATCTGGTGACTAACCCGCGTAATACCTGAAAATTTCATCAAAATCGGATGAAAAGTGTTGAAGTTCAAAAGCAAGGATTTCAAGTTTTGTGCATGCACAATAGATACCGCTGATCCGATCTCGATGAAACTCGCAGGGTATCATCAAACCTTCGATCTTCAACTACCCTCCAAATTTGAGCGAAATTGGATCATTAGGTCGCGAAAAATTAATGTTTCGAGTATTTCACTTTTACGCATGCGCAGAGGATCTAATAAATTATCCGAAACGTTGGCATAATACAATTTTTTTTTCTTCCGACTGATTCTCAAGAGCTGAATTCTAGTTTACATACTCACGGTCAAGAACCCTCACCAATATCAAACCGGGAATTTTCTGACAAATTACTTTGAGGCTCCACCACAAATTGCAGTTTAGGAGGTATTAAAAATGTCTCATTCTAGTTCAAATACAAGAGTATAACGCAAACCACGAAGCATATAATGGGGCTAAGGGCCTTTCCTAGGAGAAGTAAGTCGTAATTTCGGCCAGTCATAAAGGATTGAATCTATTTCCACGGACCAGCCACGGACGGCCGCCCTCATTCCCTCGTTCAAAGGAAAAGACTCGGTATTATTCTCAGTCGCAGAAACTAAATTAATGTCCTAGGATGGGGTAATGGTTGGAAGGACAGAGGGTGCAAACTACAACGGCATTATTATCGCACCAAAAGGAGGGACAATAATGAATTAAATGGACGCGGTTTTGGGAGAGGAGGACGTCCAAATGCCTCTCAATTGCTTCCATTATCAGATGGCTAGATTAATAAGCAGATAATAAATTGATCATGATTGAATGGTGGGGGGTGGGAGGATAATAATAATAAACGAAAACATTAATATTTACATGGTACCTATTCATTCAAAACGAATCTCAACTTTTAGATTTGCACTTTATAAATAATTGATTTATCATGATTGAATGGGGTGGGGTAGCGTGGTAGTTATAATTATTTTTAAAAACTATATTCTATATTTAAATGGTTCAAAAAATGAATCCCACTTTTGGATTTTCACGAAGTAATATAAATCTTATAATCAAGAGTATATGGTCAAATTATTATTGTCAAATGCTTCATATGAACTACCATTTATTACACTAAGGAGGTGAGGGAGAAAGGATTGAGATCTATATATTATTTGGTTTATTATTTTCACTAGAGTTGAACACGAAAACATTTTTCAACCCCCCCTCAAAATGTGATGTTTTACGTTTCAAGATACATACGTAGAATCCAAACCAGTCATGCAGCATCAGTTAAAGAACAAAGTATCGTTCTTTGTACTATAATTGTTTAAAGATAATTTATGGGTCATCCTTTTAGGAAATTTCGTGCTGATTCCGGGTATCCCATATTTATGTTACTTACTAGGTTTAAGATAGTAATTTACTCCGAAAACGACACATAATTTTCGAAATTTGACCCTTTATAGAGTAGCTGGGTACTCCAAAAAATTTTGGCCAACGAACTCATCTTCTGAGGGTGGTGGAGTGGTCGGCCGGATGATTGTTTGTGGGGCTGCGTCCCAGCAGATAGAGGAGATTTCTGGTGGGCCGCATCCCTCCTTTCGAAGATGAATAATTCATCTTTTTTTTTTATTATGGACATTTCGAATTTTTTTCGATTTTGTAGGTCGATTTTAGGGTCAGACATCGTCTAGAATCATACATACATAAATTATGTAGGTACTAGCCGGACACCCTATGCCATGTACGGAAATAAGAGTGAGGGAATTTCGAGCGAGAGGGGAATAGAATTCTCTGAGATGCTGTGTAACCGATTCAGAGCATTTCTCCCTCCCGAGGAACCGTAAGGAAGTTGGATGATTTGAAGTAGCCTTGTCCGTATCAAAACCGCCAGGAATCTAACGCGAAAAACCCCGTTCAGTAAAAGAGACGGCAAATAGTCACAAACAAACACTTGAAAAAAAAAACGACGGAAATTATTATTAGTCTCTAATAGATTTCGCAGATCAAATTCAAAATTTTTCAAACCAAATTTAGAATTTCCGAATCAATCAATCAAATTTTTCTATTTTCCAAACCAAATTCAGAATTTCCGAATCAATCAATCAAATTTTTCTTTTTTCCAAACCAAATGCAGAATTTTCCATTTGAAAATTGTATTTATTTTCCAATGCAGCATAGGCAGGTAGATCTTGAAAATAATTCAAAATTTGGTTTGGGGAATTCTGAATTTGATTTGGAAAATTCAGAATTTGGTTTGGGAAGTTCTGAATTCTGGCTGAAAAAAGAACGAGTGTGAAATACGAGTGTGAATCGCAATTCTTTCGGAGTAAGCCAAAATTCTGCATTCAAAGACCAGCTGATCCAACTCAGACAAGACAGACATCCAACTAGTACTTTATTGGTTTTATGGAATCGAGTTTAATGCTCACTTTTATAAGCTTTCTTTGAGAATTTCGTTGAATGTAGATCGGATCTTTGGATAAAAATTATAGAAGGGTAACGTGCCTACTCATTGATTGAAATACACAACAATATAATACACCTTTGTGTATCGGTGTAACACTTTGCAGCGTTTTCTGAATGGTTCATAGCTCATAGATGTCTCCAATTAAGGTTCGTTGTGTAAAAATAATGTACCCGCAGTTGTCCTGAAACTTAATGCGAAGAACTTCGATTCTTCAGTAGGTATATTTTGTGAAAATTTAAAAGGCGAATTTATTTTAGTTTATGTATGATTTTCAACAATGATTTTTAGAACCGAGGATGAAACATTTTAACCCCCCTCAGAATTTGATGTTTTACATTTCTAAATATGTATGAGCTTTCGCGTTCACTACATATAATCCGAAAATCGAATGAAAAAAATCCGTCCGTCCGCCGTCTGCGCCGCTTTGCTTAGTTACCAGGGAGCATTTTACCCCATTTAGTTGTGCCCCGAAGCTTGGCGTTACCGTCGGGCTTCTCTATGGGGTAGAAACTATTGGATGCAATTTCAAAACGCCCTAGCTCGAAAACTTCAAATAAGAAGGTATCATATTTTGATTTTGAATACTTTACAATTTTCAGTGTCGATTGAGACCTCGCGGAGCACTGCAGGACCAACCGTTCGCTTCCAACAAGGACTTCCCTATAAGGGTTGAACGGGAAAAAAGAGAAGAAACACGAGTGTGAATCACAAATCTTTCCGAGTAGGTCAAATTGTTGTTCAAAGAAACCAACCAACCTCCCCTCCTCGTTCTGATCAAATCCGACTTCTACTTGTTTTCACCGAATCGAGTTTCAAGTTGATTTGCATAGGTTTCCTTAGTTACTGAATTCCGTTATAAAGGACCTACAACTCTCGGATAATAATAATTACCGGTAGGTACTCATTGTAATGACACGATTGTGAACCTCGAGATATAAGTAGGTGCTTACTATAAAATCATTGATCTCAATAACCAGAAAGTAGACAAATAGTTCATGGAGAAAAATAATAATAGTAGTAGTAATAGTTCTAATAGTTCATTATGGCGAGTGTATTAACTGATTGAAAACTATCTATCTATACTGCGGAAAAAATAACCCTTGTGTAATATTATGCAGCTTATGTTTTTAGAACCGTAGTATATCTTGAAACAAATTGATGGAAAACCCTTCAAAATTCCAAAGATCCTTGTTCTGGAATACGTAGCAAACCATAATTTATTGAAATCGCTGTATGTTAAAATGAGTGATTGATTACGTCGTCGTTTGCCATACGGTCCATGTTTTTGTTGAAACAATATTCATGAATGGTTGAAACTACGAAAATGCCTCTTGAGACATTCCGTTCTTTCTTCCTGAAATTCTTACTCGAGGTTTCCATAACACATTCCACAACTAAAAGCTTAACTCCAGCAAGTGTCTCTCCCAACGGTTCTAATGCGCCCAGATTGGAAAAGTTCTTTACCGCTCCTCTTTTTCAGTAGGGGAATTAGCACTACCTATGACATAGGTATGGGTTGTTTCCTGCGCCAGATGTCCAACATCTGGAAAGCTCGCATATTGAAAAGAGAATGGCGTTTATCGTCTACCTGCTGGTGATTATCCAGTGGAACTTCCATTAGTGATCCAAGAGTTTTCGCCTGTTTAAAAAAAACGAGCATTCGTTGCATTTTTATCTGCTGTATAGAGTGGATCGGTGCGGTACAATGTCACAATAGCTCATTGTTTTTCTGAATTGAGTGAAAATAAAAGTGCGTGTCTCCCGTGCACTGAGTACATGATATAAATATCAACTATCTGTATTATCTGAAAGTATTATACCTATTACGGGTATAATATAATACGATGACCAAATTGGAATTTCTCCTTCTTCACTGTTTGGAAATGAAGTTTT
This sequence comes from Lygus lineolaris, assembly GCA_030264115.1. Lineage (NCBI taxonomy): Eukaryota > Metazoa > Arthropoda > Insecta > Hemiptera > Miridae > Lygus > Lygus lineolaris. The sequence continues at coordinate 6,643,137 of JAEMON010000002.1, read as the reverse complement.
AAACGTGCACATTCATGTTTGAGTATGAATAATAAATATGTGATGTGTTGTAAGTCTTAAACATTTATTTGAAAGTAATCGTTGAAAATATCTTCGATCTGATCATTTTCAGATCAATCATTGTTACATACTAAAGTATAGTAGGATTTGATGAAAGATAAATAATTCCACCACAAAAACACTACGCCGAAAGTGGGAATTATTGTCATAGTTCAAAACATTCAAGATATATAGTGTAGGTAAATATGTGATGTACAAGCAGTCTTGTACCTCAGTCCACACATATACTCATACACATACCTACCTATTCGAAGGCCATGTTAGATTACATCCTGAAATACGTGATCTGAAGGCGGACGGGAAGAAATGGTTCGCTTCAAAGATTAATCGAGGGGGTTAAGTCACTAGGGATATACCTACCTACGGTCGAGACTTGTTACGGACTGTCATCCCTAACCCCGTTTCACTCATCCCACTTCTTCTATCCGTATCTTGACGTCCTTCATCACCTAAGGAAGAAGTTTTTGCCAAGGACGAAGAAGGGATGAATACAGATCTATCTTCTCTGCCTGCTGGAGGTCGCGACCCTAACTGACTGAATAAAAGATGATAGCACTTTTAAGGGTGTACAAATAAAAGGAAAAACTCTAAGTAAATACGTCGTCTTTAAGACTTGACGGATGGAATACAGTTAAGCAAACATTTATTCGAGGGAATATAGGATAGAATAGCTCCTCCAGCACAGAAATTTAGCTACTCACCTGCCAAGACCGTTTGGTATTAGCATTTTCTACCTTCAAACTATAAAGAAATAGTTGAAGGAAGTAGTTCGTTTGGGAAAAGCTACCGCCAAAAATATAACCGGAATACATTCCACCGAGATTCTCATCAATAATCCCTAAAGAAACATGCAGCGTGAAGAATATTTACATCTATCTAATTCTTTCCAATCCCCTTCATATGAAAATCCGTTTCGAAAGAATTCTAATTGCGCATTTTAAAAACTTAGTTACTTCTGAGACGCTCAGTTATCATCTGGAGGGACTCATGATATAAATATATATTTAAAGGTATGTACATATAAAAGTGGTAAACTATAGGGATCGTTTTAGAATGGTCTGAAACGGATTTACATGGACTAATTCAAATATTTGCTTAACTGACATTTTGAAGCCATTGCAATAGCTGAATTTTCTTCGAAAATTCGCTAAAAAAAAGTCATCCGAAATAAATATTTCCACTTGATTTGTGAGTTTCATAGCGTTCTGAACAATTTTGTTTCCTTGTTTTTCTGTCTTGTAGACACCGGAAATGGCCATTTCACAGCAAAAACTAAGCTCCGTACTAACTAAAAACACGCACATACGCATGTTGAGTTCTCCTCAAGTCCGTATTTTTGGTGATTTTTCCAAGTTTTGTGTTTATTGACCATTCCGAAAAATGGGGAACTTAAAAATTAAAAAAAATCATTACTACGGACTTGGTCAGCTTCGTTGGTCTCATTCGATGCAGAACTCACAGGTCTTCACCTTTTCTTTTAGAAAAAAAAAAAAAGCAATCTTGAGTGATTCAAATGGTGAAAACCGTGCATATATAGTGATTTTAAAATGATTTTAAGCTAACTAGCTATTTAAAGTGCAGGAACAGGGGGTTTATTACACATGCATTATTAGCGCTGAATTTCCTTTAGATTTGGAGTGGAGGTTTGTTTATGCCGGATCGGAACCACAGTGCATCTATTTCTCTATCTGTGGTCAATTCCGTGTCCCAGTCAAAACTATAAGAAATTATTGTCCACCGATTTTGAAGACATTTTCAGGGATTCTGCGAATTAGCCGGTAGACGGCTTATTGTATATATTATGCGCATCCTCAAACGTGAAATCCCTGGAACAACTGTTTCTGAGTACCTACGGTCCGATTTTGCTCAAATTCGGAAGGTAGTAAAAGTTGAGGTCTGACTCAAATATTGCCTATGAATTTCGTTATAATTAGATCGGCAATTTTTCTTCACAGGCATAAACTCTGGAACGATTCTACCAATTTGTTGAAATTTTCACTAACCAATTCTACACGTCTATGTTACGAGAGAGAGGAAGCCGAGGAGGAAGCCATACTACCCACCCATCTTGGTAGACGTCTTTTTGACCTTCAATCAACGTGGTTCCTTTTGCACGGTGATCTCCTTTTGGATTAATCCTCTATACATCTTCAAGTCATCCCATACTCATTTCTAAACATCCTTCGAACCAGTATCCATCTTCATACTCTTTTTGAATATTCATCCCTATTACACGCCGTTGACTCATAAGTTCAGCCAATTTTGGCGGAATCGTACTTGTGAATTGCATTTCCCCTAACGTCAATCCAGATATGTAGGTACTATTGACTTACTCTGACTGGGAATCAGTATCGTTCTCTTTGTTCAAATATTGGCTGAAACTGTAAACAATGGGGTTTATCGAATAGGCTCTGGAATAATTGAAGTGGGATCGACAAAACAGGAAATTTTCGTTCAGTCATTGAAAGGTTTGCTTGAGTTGGTGATAGATTTTCCCTACCTATTTGAAAGGTTCATAAGATGAAACTGACATAGTTGAAACTTCATACTGTACACGAATGTCCCCTGGATGGAAAAGGGTTTTTTACTGTAGGGAAAGTGTGCTTGAATAGGCCTGAAGTGTTGGCTTTAATGAGCTTTCACAATGTTCTCTTGCTCCTTCTTCAACAGTTCCTTCATTTACTTTTTTTAATTTACTTTCAGATATACTTTCATTTTATTTTACTTTCAGGTACTTTTATATACTTTTTTTAATTCGTTTCGTAGTATAGTTTCGTTTTCGGTTGGCTCTCGAGGATGAACCGAATTTGGGTGAGGCCTCTACCTAGACTCCAGCATCACTTGTGTATTGTGTGTGTTTTTCCATGGTTATTCCTGTCCTTTTGACTTGAATTTTCATGGAAATACTGGTTGGTCCCTCAAAGTTACGTTTTTTGTATACACCAGTCCGTTGGTGCACATAGAGCAATCCGCGGTAAAATTCCAAAAATCACGTGATTTATTGTTCAGATGGTAACACTTTCCGCTTTGTCTCATCACGATGGTATGAACGATTTCCCAAGATATTGAAAAAACACCCAACTTAAGAACGTAAGCTACCCAGCTGCAGTAGACACTAAACTATAACATTATAATGTTTACTTGAGTATTTGCTCCGGTAAAGCATCCACGTTCGGAAATCATAGTCAGATGTATCCTGCCCTATCATATCAAGCGTGACAATATTGTGTTAAAGAGGCTAGATCAGGTTTGGAAGAGAAGTTACGATGAGTACAGAGCGTTCTCGAGATAAATATCACGTACCTACTTACAATGTAATATTTACCTCGGGAATGCGTCGTTAATTCTCTTCCAAACTTGGTCTAGCCTTGGTTAAAGAGTATTATTGAAACTATGAACTGCGCCTCCTTCGACTTCAGGATAATTAGTTTTCGTGTTGTTTGTGCGTTTTGGCAGTATATACTTAGCAGTAACTAGGGGAAGCTGCGAACGCGTTGTTGTAACCTATATTCTTATCAGTACGAGTACACCGCATTGAAGGCCATAAGATGCGCACAGTCGTGTTTCTATAAATTCCGAGTGAAGATCGGTCCACTGCTCGTTAATACTTGAATGTACGTATTGTACATGCAGTTGGCTTTCCAGGCACCAGTTTCTCTGAGTTAGTTGGTTCTTCTCCCATTTCTTCTTGCTTCCTCACTACCGAAGATAGGAAGCAATGTACTACTTACCTGCTCGTGAAGAATTAAAAAAATGTCCTCCAAAATCGTAATGTCCACTTGCATTTTAGGTTTCGAAGCTTTCTGAACAATTTTCGTTCCTTGTCTGTTTGTGGGCAGTTCCTCGTCTCAGGCAAAACTATACGAAATTATGGTCCGATTACGAGGAGATTTCCCGCGATTGTGCGGGTTAGCTCCTAGACGTTCCCCTATTAATTTCGTAGCTTTCAGACCGTTCTTAGTGTGAGCACCATTACAATAAACGGGATTGCATGGATATTTTTTATTTTCAAGTTTGAATTGTATTAGTGAGGGCGTTCCAAAAAGGAGCTATATTCGTCAATCGAAACTTACAAAAAAGGGTTTCGTCATTTTAACCAAACTGACGTCATGCGCTTCCTTTCAACCTGTTTTCTGGTCAAACCAGTCGTAATTTCAGGCTGAGAATTGGCATCATGGCTTTTTCAAGGGCTGAATCAGATTCTGGGATACAAATGACAAGATTCCTACCCTTGCAAGTTCTCCATGGGGAAACTGAAGCTAAGGTATCTCAGTTCCTAATGAGCCGTTTTGTTCAAATTTTGAGGGTGGTTAGGGGCTGACTCCAAAACGATTGGATGAATGTTCAAAGTTGAATGAGTGATAGCTACTGCGCATGCGCAAATTTGTTGTCATAGGCTTAGCTCCCGAACGTATTAGACCAATTTTGGTAAAATCTTCACTGACTGATTTGTGTCCACGTCTCAAAAGTGAGGAAGCTATACTGCCGACCCAACTTGGCAGATATTTTGTATTCCTTCCCCTCTCTTTCTTATATTTATTATTGTTCTTAGACAACCCATTAGTAGCAATGGCGAGGAGGTACCGAGGAAGTACCTAGTTAGGAGCAAACGGAGCTAACCTTCTTGACTTGAAGGTACCTGGAAACATCGTTTTCATTTCCCTCCAAGTCAGCCTTCTTTAGTACCTGTGCATTGTTATACCGTGCGTGCGCCACGAGCTCGCGTTCATCCATTCCAGACGTCAACCCACTATTTGTATCCTCTGACAGAAGCCGAGTCGAAACATCGCCGCTGGGTGAAGCTTGAATTTAGCAGCCGATTAAACTGCGAGTCACGCTCTTTCTACACTATATGGTGAGATTAAGTTTGTAAACCTTGGGCGGCGCTTGAGCTTCTTGCTTTTCAAAATATCTCTCGTTAGAATGGTGCTAGATCCACGAGTCCCTCCTTCTTCGTTCAGTTAACAGGTACATGACTATACAAATTCATTTACACAGGCTAATATTAATGTTACAGGTTTTAAGAATTTACTGTGAAGGCGTCTAGTCGGGTAGATGTACTTCATTTTCATCCTTTCGATCTTATGATGTGATGTTTTTTATACTCTGGATCATTGTTTAGGTGGATGGATAAACCTTCACAATAAATTAGATGTGAGCCCATCAGGAGAAAGTGACTAGCCAGACGTTATTTATCAAAAACCTCCATTCACTATCACGCCGAAATTCTTGAATAACATCTTGATGAGGGATGTATAGTGCACCTATTGGAGTGTTATTTGGAAAGGAGTAGAATCCAACAAGATTGTACCCAGAACCCCAGTAATGTTGATCAGCACTCACAGAGTCCATAATTCCTCCGACAAAATGAGTCGGAAAAGGAAGTATCACGTTCGTTGCGCTTAATCCTGCCGATTTCGGAACGAGGTAGTCATTGTACTCCTACTCAGCAGATAGCCTTTGTTAGCATGGTGAGTTGAATCCCCTGTTGATTCGCTACCGGAATCCCGGTTCCGAAACGCCAATTCGCTGTACAGAAGGTCAATTAGCTAACAGCATTGCCGCCATGGTTTCCCCTAAATCCAAAAATAGTTATGGTGTCAATACCATTTGTCTCAATTGGTGTGAATAAGGAAGCGTTTATCCATTCATCTTAGTATGTTGGCTGAACGCTGAATAAACATTTGCGGCCAATAAACACTTCCTACATAGCCAAACCTCTAGAAACAGTGGAGCTCAGTTTAGTCCCGTCAGAATCTGCTCATCAATGTGCCTTTTGGATTAAGAGAAAGAATTTCTGCCCTTTTAACACATGAGTAGGTCTTGTGCTACGAATAATAGAACACATTTTCCTCCATTTTGTATATTTTGTTTCCTATATACCTCAAAATTCTTCCATTATTAGGTACTCCTTTCGTCCGTCTTTCTTGAGCTTTACCAGATTTATTGTTTCTACTTTAGGGTGATTGCATGTAATACCCTTCTACCACAGTATTGACACTGGATCTTCACTGTTAATTTAGATTATTTTAAAGTGCAAAAAACAAAAATCAAACAAGAAAATTGACCTACCTATACATATATTTTACTGAACACTTCTTTAACGAACTTCAGCGTTCATAAAACAAATTGTTGACTGAATTTATGGGTTTGAATTTTGAAGGTCTCGCAAAGCCTTCATGTATGGGGTTCTTACTGCATTGCCAAATTTCTACAGTTTCACAAATTGTCATTTTAGTGGTTATGGACATCACACGTTTTTTATCTTCTGGTGTGAAGATTTCTTTAGGAGAGTTGACGTACCTAACGTAAATGGGCCAGTAACGGCCCAAGGCACGTTTCCTCAATTTTTTAAATTTACGGACTTTCCTTGAAAGGGCTCACCGAGATCTTGTAGTTACATGTAGAACACAAATTAATTTAGGTATGATTGCCAATTTTATTCGGTCGCAAAAAAGTTACGTAGGAAAAACAGCTAAACTTGCCCATTTTTTGAATTTATTTATATATTTTTTTAGCAGAGATTTCTCTTTACCGTTAATATAATAACGTGATAGAATTGAAATGGAACCACCATGGGTATCATCAGTTGCGTTGGCCGGGGCAATCGTAAAGGTACCGGTGTGTACACGTGTGAGGCGCTCGTGTATGTACACGTGTTTGGCTCTTTACATCTCAACTTCAAAAACCATTTCGCATAGTATAGAAAGTGACGAATTGTGCTATTGGATTCGTGGAGCCTGTGGAAGTTGTACAACTTGGCTCTCAAAGCGGCGTATTCTTATCGTTGAATGGTCGTGACTGGTAAATCCACTCTTTCGTCAAGCTTCAGTTTGCATGCTTTACAAGATTTATTGCTCCCCTCCTTTGGGGTCTCCCTTGGTTTGAATAGACGGCGATTGAAGCGGTGAATTGGCGACGTGGGTGTAGGAACGGTAACGTTTAGGAGCGGGAAGTCGCAGTTTGTTGGGGGCAGACCGTTTGTTTACCTTTGGCCAACCCTGATATGGTACCACAATGTTATCGCGGAACACCTACTCCTTTCCAGGCTCTCCTGCTTTCCCCTTTTTCTTCTCTTCACATCTCACATCAAGGGGCCTCCTTTGGTCGATTCCGGCGCTTCTCATTCCTTCCCTCGTTGACGTCGAGAACCTCTACTCTGAAGGGTCCCTGAATTATGTAGTGTACACACCATTGGGCCGATAACCTTATTTCCAAACCAAATACGCGTACAAAGAAAGGCGTTCCTTCGAATCAGAGAAGGTTTACTAGCGTCTGGCTTTTGCCTCAAGTAGGTAGGTACCTACTTGGTATTCCATTGCTTTCCACCTATCCATGCAAATCGTAGGTACGTTTGACTCTGCCAACATAATTTGTGAAGGTGTCTACCTAATACAAAGAACAATACCTAGTTTTTGGATTATTTTTTTCTTTTCGGATTTTCGTGATTTTGGTAATACGGTATAGGTAAGGCACTTCGGAGCATGTGTGTCTGCACCAGTACACATGTACTTTGTTTTTTAGTACATGCCTCTTGCCCTTTATTTCGTTATTCAAACCAGAACTACTCAAAACCTCCTCAGTTCGAATCTAAGGGCCAACTCTTTTCTTCAACATTAACTATTCTTTTATGTGATCTGTTTCTCCACACTTCCTGCTACTTTTACTTATGAATTGATGAGGTATTATTTGTATCTTTCTATAAGATGCGAGGATTTAGGTCATTGAGCTAAGCAGGAGCAGAAATGATATATCGATTCATAAATGCTCTCTGGGGCAGTTATATTATGAATAAACATGAACATACGAGACGCTCTTTATGTTTCATGTCAAATTATTAATCGACTTTTGGTTTTGGTCAGCCGATTCACGAGTTTTTCACAAAAATTACATCGATTACTCAATTTTTCGAGACGTTTTTTGACCTGGTTATGGATCCAAATTAAGGAAAAAATCCAAAAATCCAGATCTTCGTTCTTAGATAAAATTGATCCAGTAGTTCATCGTAAAAATATTCGTAAGATATATACTACTTTTTACCTATGTTTTATATTATTTTTTCGTCGTTCTAGACCGAAATAAATCGCAGCTAACTGAAGGGTAGGTACGAAATAAATTTCAGTTTCCAAACGCTTATCAAGATTCAGTGAAGCATAATGTTCTCGTTTAGCAATATTTTCGCACATGAAATGTATACTTTAAGAAATGCACAAACCATGATATAAGTAATTGCCCAATGTAACTGAATGCTCCGCTGCTCTCCACCGTTCCTTCTAATTCAGTTTCCGCACTTCCCAAGCTATCCTAATGAATGCTCTCCGGTTTTAAACGTTGGTATATCTACTTACGACTGCTCTTGAGTTACTTGCCTTCGGTTCTTCCACCTAACTCAAGTTTCGCCGGTAGGGACTGCGCCTACTGGGAGGAAACTCGAACCCGCATCAATTATCCTGCTGTATTAATATTATAGTACCTATAGATGATTCCTCGTTGCACCATACTATCGAACCTCATCTTCCATTTCAAGTGATAACTACGATTGATTAATATCAACTTATATTGATTGATCTCAATAGGATTATTGATATACATATATCCTAATTTCGCCTAAGTTTGTCCATTCAAAATTTAGTCGAGGGGAGTGGTAACATGAATTAATACATTGAAAAAGGGAGTTATGTACATCGGTTCAGAGTACAATTTATCAGATAATTCGAAGTGTAACAGTCTACAACTGATTTCCAACAAAAAGTTCCTCTTAGCAATTTTATTTCAACCTTGTTTTCGTGAGCGGAAAGTTGAACGGTTTCCCTCCAAACAATGATTTTTTGCTGTAAATAGCTTCGCTTTGGTTCAGAAATTTCAAAACGTGATAGGTACTCGGTACCTGGTTTCTCTTTGATTATTCGTGCACTAATCAGACTTGATTAAAAGGTCGCGGTTTGAGGCCTCAATATCACATCGTTGATAGTTCCTTCTACTTATATTTATAAACTATCTAGTCTTGACCCCCGTTATTAATAGTTATTAATTAGGTAGCTATGTTCTTGATGGGTCTTGAGTTATTCTAGCGTTAAAAATAAACCCGGGCGAAAATTAATTATACGAAGGAAGACTAGGGGAAATAATTATCAAAGCGGGACAAAGATTGGCCGAAGCATAGAAAACTAGGAGATTTTCTCTCTCTTTTTTCAGCGAAAAAGGGGACTACAAAGACGAAAACATGTTTGAACGTTTCAGCATTCTTGGAAAGGGACTGGTTTTATTCTAGCTGAACTACACAATAAATAATTGTGAACCTCGTTATACAATTACAGTTGGTATTTAGTATTATACAATTGAGATCTTTGCAGATTGGTGATCTATACAGAGAATAATATACCGTTAAATAATCATTTGCAACGCCTCAATGACACGGGCTACGTCAAAGTTATACGAAGTCAATTTTAAGACTGACTAATTTGAAGATTTGGGTAAACTGGCACGCAGAAGCTGAATTTCCTTTCGTCTATGAAATTATCGCCCTCGTGTTTCTTTTCATAGAGTTGCTGGTCAAAACTCCCGATGCGCTCATGAAAGCCACAGAATAAAAAGTAAGGAAGGTAAATTACGGTTTCCATGATATATTCTCCTCTATTCAGCATGAGAGGCTAGATGATATACCCTTACCGGCCATATTTCTTCCGACCTGCGAGATTCACAATAGGCCGCGCTATCTATAACTCTCCGGCAAAATACCTGGGTTCGTCAAGTCCTCCCTATTATTCTCTCTTGTCACCATAGTACTGGAATATTCATCAAGCAGTAAGTTGGAACAGGGTTGCTACGGGTATGGAAAACCTTGAAAACTCGTAAAAGTCAGGGAAAAAGAAAGTGGTCAGGGAAAACCTGGAAAATTCAGGGAAGAATTAAAAATGTTCTGGAATTTTATCCAAAATACGGGCTAAAAGCTACAACTATTTATTAGTTCTTGTTGAGACTAATGCTCCGAATACAGGTTTCTAATGTTAATAAATGCGTTTTAACATTTTTCATTCTTTCTATCTATAAGTACACAACAGAATTGATCATCTGCATTTCTGTAAGTTACAAGTCTGTTTCAGGCATTTTTTACAAACCTCAAACAAAATCAAAATTTCCACTTGCTTTCGCCTTTTCAGAGCGTTGTGAACAATTTTGGTTTCGTGTCGGTCTGTCTTCAATCTTGTCCCAGGAAAAACCATCGACTTGAAAGGGTTTTCATTCGATGGGTAAAACTATGAATTTATGTTCCAATTTTGATAGCATTTTCAGGGATTATGCGGGTTAGCCCCATGACGTTCCCCTATTGATTTCATCGCCGCCGAACCACCAGTAGCGTGTCCGCATGCGCAAACGTGAATTTCCTGAAACTACAATTCCTCAGAGCCTAATGGGCTGATTCCGCTCAAATTTGGAGTGTAGTTGGGGGCTGACTCCAAGACAATTAGGTACATACCTATTAATTTTGTCACAACTGGATCAGTAATAGGCACTGCGCATGCGCAAACTTTAAATGTGTTTTCATAACCAAAATTGCAGAACTACTCTGCCGATTTCGGGAAATTTTCTGGGATTGTACGCTTCTAAGGGCTTACTATTGTTTGGGGGAGGGGGCCTTTGTTACGCATAGGAAACGTTCAGGAAAAAATCACTTTTGCGAAAACCTGGAAAAGTCAGGGAATTAAGGGATTCTGTTTCCGAAGCAACCCTGCGGAATAAATTTCACTTTGTTATAATACGCTCAAAAAGAAAACTGTTAAGCTCTTATAAATTATGTTTTGTCTCAAATTCACCAATACCTAGTAATAATTGATATTTTTGATCTCTTGTTTTTTATTAATTTTCTAGATATGTTATTTTTTAGCGAATTTTCGAAGAAAATGAAGCTATTG